>CM053036.1:38780902-39213402 GCA_028564925.1 Lithobates sylvaticus | reverse complement strand
GATGCTGTATTTCTTTCCTTTGTAGAAGGATCATTAAAAATGTTCCTTTCAAAGCTGAACTGTATACTTCAGTTCTCAGAAATAGCAGCAAGACTAGTACCAGATTGTCTGTCTGCACTGCTAACGTGCAAATATTGATAAACTGTTTGGCTCACATTTTATTTTTTTCTTTAAAGAGACCCTGTCAACCAGACTGTTTTAACAAGAAAAATCTTCCCATAAGATTATATGTGTGTATTTTATGCATGGTATTTACCCAGTAAAACTTAGTGGCTCAAGATTTTTCTATGCATGAAGGTAAAAAAAAACTGTGTGCAGGAGCCTCCTCATCCCCCTTAATACTTACCTGAGCCCAGTCGTGATCCAGCAAAGTGCACAAGAGCCTCAGCCTTTGGGGGGACTCTCCCTCCTCATTGGTTGAGACAGCAATGTCAATCAAAGCCAATGAGAAGAGAGAGGGGGCGGGCCCAGCCAAAGCTTTATGTGTGAGTGGACATGCAGAGCAGCGACTCGGGAGCAAGCCTGATTGGGTGCCCCAAAAGCCAGCTGTTTGCTTTGGGGGCACTTGGCAGGAGGGAGTGGCCAGGTGCATCGGCGAGGGACACAAGAGGAGGAAGACCTGGGCTGCTCTGTGCAAAACCACTGCTAAGAGCGGTTAAGTATAACATGTTTGTTTTTTTTGTTGTTTTTTTAAACTTGCCTTTAATATCACTTTAAGGCTGCATTCACACGTTTTCCACTCCATAAATCCTGACAAACGCCCAACAAGCAAAATCCCATTAATTTCAACTTGAGCGTTTTGTCACCTGAATCAAATGCCTGAAAAATGCCCTAAGCTCAAAGAACATAAGCTTCTTTGGGTTAGATTACAGGCATTGTTCTGCCTTTTAAATTGGTGACCTGAACAAAATTGCGGTAAAAATGCCCGACTTTGAAACGAACAGGTGTGAATTCAGCCTTAAGCCTCCCTTGTGTAGACATCCAAAAGCTTTGAGATAACTCTGGGCACCACCATCTTGGATATGATTTTAGGAGCCTCACCAGACTCCAACCTGTCACTCCATTGACACCCTATAGCAGGAAACTAGATAGAAACAAGATGTGCTCAAATCCCAATAGCATGTATATATTCTATCAGGTGCTAAAGGATTGTGACCACATTTTAACAGTACAAATTATGGATAAACCCTCTGCAATAAAAAACAGGACCTTATAGATTCTATACATATACAAGCTATTGGGATTTGAGCACAGGTATGTCCTTTTTCTGTTGCATTGCAGGTCAGTAAGGATGAGCTCTGGCGTGTTAGCATGCTCCACGTGTAGAGCCCGCCAGGAAGTCGGCGCAGCGATGCGCTAATCGCAGGCAGTGAGACATTGCCCCGATGTGCGGCTGCAGAGATTGGGAAATGTCTCACTGCCTGTGATTAGCGCAGAGCTGTGCTGCGCCGACTTCCTGGCGGGCTCTGCACGTGGAGCATGCGAACACGCTGGAGCTCATCCCTACAGGTCAGTGACCAGACCTGAACCTAGTAACTCTCCCCCACTTTGTGTCTGTTTGCCTCATGATGGCATGGTGTCCACAGCAGAATTTGCATTTTCAGAGCAGAGTAGGAATGGCCATAAAGGGATTACTTTGATGCAGTTGGCCAGCTCAAACATTTATTGCAATATATGTGAACTGAAAAGTCCTGTTTTTTGATTGCAAAGTTTGCTAGAAAGGATATAAAGCAGTGTGCAGAGGGTTTATACAGAATTTCTACCCTATAGCAGGGGTCCCAATACATTTAAAGGAAAGGGCCTGGTTCACTGTCCGTGAGACTTTTGGGGGGCTACACTGTTGCCAGTGGGAGTAGAAAATGCCACAGCGCCAGTGGCAGTAAAATTACACAGTACCAGTAACAAAAAATGCCCCAGGGTTGGTGGTCATTAGAAGTAAAAAAAAATGACCTAGCATCTGTGGTCAGTGGGTAGAAGAAAAATTCCCCATTGTTGGTGTCAGTGGTAGGAATAGATCGGCAGATGGGAAGAATCGTGCCCCATCCGTGGTTTCACTGGGGAGGAGGGGGATAATACCACATCATTGGCGTCAGTGGAAGGAATAGTGCCTCATTGCTTGTATCAGTGGAAGGGATTCCACTGATACACCCATTGTTGGTGTCAGTGGATGAAATAGTGTCTCATCATTGTTGTCCATGAAAAGAATACTAACCCAAGGACCAGATGGACTCCAGCAAAGGGCCACACTTTGGGGACCACCAATTTATAGTATTTCCACTCAGAACAGGCCTCGCCATGGTCGACCAAAGGAGTTGAGTGCTCAGCGTCATATCCAGGTTTGTCTTTGGGAAATAGATGCATGAGTGCTGCCAACATTGCTGCGGTTGAAGAGGTGGGGGGTCAGGCTGTCAGTGCTAAGATCATACGCCACACACTGCATCAAATTGGTCTGCATGGCTGTCATCCCAGAAGCCTCTTCTAAAGATGATGCACAAGAAATCCAGAAACAGTTTGCTGAAGACAAGCAGACTAATGACATGGCTTACTGGAACCATGTCCTGTGGTCTGATGAGACCAAGTTGAACTTATTTGGTTCAGATGGTGTCAAGCGTGTGTGGTGGCAACCAGGTGAGGAGTAGGGATGAGCCGAACACCCCCGGGTTCGGTTCGAACCAGAACCTTCGAACGGACCGAAAGTTCGCGCAAATTTTCGAACCCTATACGTTATAATGGACGCGAACGTTCGAAATCAAAAGTGCTAATTACAACGGCCAATATGCATGTTAATGTCATAAAACAGGTTTGGGGACCCGGGTCCTGCCCCAGGGGACATATATCAATGCAAAAAGAACTTTTAAAAACTAACGTTTTTTCGGGAGCAGTCATTTTAATGATGCATAAAGTGAAAAAAAAAAAGTGACATTTTCCTTTAAATATGGTACCTGGGGGGTGTCCAAAGTATGCCTGTGAAGTGGCATGTGTTTCCCGTGTTTTAGAACTGTCCTTGCACAAAATGACATTTGTAAAGGAAAAAAAGAAGCCATTTAAAACCACTTGCGGCTTTAGGTTTGATCTTAAGTAGAATCTGAACAGGTACATTATGAAGTGTAGCTCCATCCCAAAAAAATCTATTTTTAAGCTTTTTGGAGAACATAGGGAGGGGTTATCACCCCTGTAACATTTGCTGTCTTTGCACATCTGTTCAGAACATGTCACCTCACTTTCCGTCCCAATGACAAATGTTTTTGGAAAAAGTGGGGTTTTAATTGAAACAAGGATTGGTGATAAAGTATCAGTAGAGAGGAGATACCTTTTTCCCAAATTAAATCTAACAGGATAGAATTTCCCTTCCTAGGGGTAGATTTCCTCTCACTTCCTGTTTTCTCTTTCCATTTTCAAGTAGGAGTCGTTTGTAAGTTGGATGTTTGAAAGTAGGGGCCTGGCGTATATACTCTGCAGAAATTTGCCCTATTAGATGTTGGTGTAGCCACAAGACTGGTGGGCACAGGAATGGGCCCTGCTGTGAGTTAATAGATCAAGATTTGTAATTGCAAGCACCTGTTGAACAGGGCAGAAAAATTGGGCCTTTGGCGGTGGTGGTGGACGGTGTTGCCACAAGACTGTAGGCCCTCATAGTTACTCTTGGTGGGCGCAGGAATGGGCCCTGCTGTGAGTTATTAGATCAAGATTTGTAATTGCAAGCACCTGATGAACAGGGCAGAAAAATTGGGCCTTTGGCGGTGGTGGTGGACGGTGTTGCCACAAGACTGCAGGCCCTCATAGTTACTCTTGGTGGGCGCAGGAATGGGCCCTGCTGTGAACTATTAGATCAAGATTTGTAATTACCCGCCCTGTTAAACAGGGGCTTAAAAATTGTGCCTTAGGCACTGGTGCTGGTGCCACAACACTGCAACCCGGCCCTCACAGATACTGTACTTGGAGCACAGCAGTCACACGTGTTGCGAAGCATTTTTTTAAAAAATTGTAAGTACACGCCCCTGTTAAACAGGGGCTGAAAAATTGTGCCTTAGGCACTGGTGCCACAACACTGCAACACGGCCCTCACAGAGACTGTACTTGGAGCACAGCAGTCACACGTGTTGCGAAGCATTTTTTTAAAAAATTGTAAGTACACGCCCCTGTTAAAACAGGGGCTGAAAAATTGTGCCTTAGGCACTGGTGCCACAACACTGCAACACGGCCCTCACAGAGACTGTACTTGGAGCACAGCAGTCACACGTGTTGCGAAGCATTTTTTAAAAAAATTGTAAGTACACGCCCTGTTAAACAGGGGCTGAAAAATTGTGCCTTAGGCACTGGTGCTGGTGCCACAACACTGCAACACGGCCCTCACAGAGACTGTACTTGGAGCACAGCAGTCACACGTGTTGCGAAGCATTTTTTTTAAAAATTGTAAGTACACGCCCCTGTTAAACAGGGGCTGAAAAATTGTGCCTTAGGCACTGGTGTGGTGGCATGGATCATTGAGGAGGAGGAAGAGGATAGTCAGTGAACATAAGAGGACAGTCACTCAGCATCAGCATAGGCAGTCTTGAAGGGATGTGACATTAAAAATTATTCGGTTATATCCGCCTCAGGTGCCTGGTAGCTGGTGGTGATCCAAGACTGATTCATTTTGATGAAGGTCAGTCGATCAACCGAGGCGGTGGACAGGCGCACCCTATGATCAGTCACAAATCCTCCAGCAGCACTGAATGTGCGTTCGGAAAGAACGCTGGAGGCAGGACAGGCCAGTAGCTCAATTGCATACTGTGCAAGCTCTGGCCAGTGATCCATCCTCAGGACCCAGTAAGCCAGAGGATTTTCGGTGGGAAAGGTGTCCAAGTCTGACCTTGCCCCAAGGTATTCCTGCACCATGTATATCAGACGCTGGCGATGGTTGCTGGAACCGATCATACCTTGGGGCTGCGGACTAAAAAATTGTCTGAACGCATCGGTCAGACGTCCACCTTCCCCACCGCTCCTTCTGCCACTGACGAAGCCTCAGCAACTCGTCGCCCAGGACCAGGAGTTTGTAGCCTCCCAGTTTCTGGGAACGCGTTGCACAGACCTTTCTGCAAGGCCTCCCTGAGATGTCTCATCCTCTGCTCCCTCTGCGACGGCAAGATAAGGTCCGCAACCTTACCCTTGTACCGCGGATCAAGGAGAGTGGCCAGCCAGTAATGGTCCCTCTCCTTGATCCGAAGAACACGAGGATCCTTCCGCAGGCTTTGCAGGATCAGGGAGGCCATGCAGCGTAGGTTAGCTGAGGCATTCGGTCCGGAGTCTTCTGGGTCACTGAGGATGACATGATCGCCAGCCACCTCCTCCCAGCCACGTACAAGTCCACTGGCTTGTTGGGACTGTACATCATCCCTAAAAGACTGCTGCTGCTGATGCTGAGTGCCAGGCTCCACCTCCATGCTCACACAATCCTCCTCCTCCTCCTCCTCCTCCTCCTCCTCATCCTCTTCCTGTGTGATGGGTGGGACAGAAGGAACACTGTCCGGATAAAGGGGGCCTTGAGAGGCAAGGAAGTCCTCCTCTTCCTGCCTCTGTTCTGCCTCAAGTGCCCTGTCCATGATCCCACGCAGCGTATGCTCCAACAGGTGGACAAGAGGGACAGTGTCACTGATGCATGCACTGTCACTGCTCACCATCCTCGTGGCCTCCTCAAATGGTGAGAGGACAGTGCATGCATCCCTGATCATGCTCCACTGACGTGGGGAAAAAAAACCAAGCTCCCTGACCCTGTCCTGGTGCCGTAGTCGCAAAGGTACTCATTGATGGCCCTCTGCTGCGTGTGCAGTCGCTGCAGCATGGCCAACGTTGAGTTCCACCTGGTGGGCATGTCAGATATTAGGCGGTTCTTGGGCAGGTTCAGCTCCTTTTGCAGCTCAGTCAGCCGAGCACTGGCATTATAAGATCGGCGGAAATGCACACAGACTTTCCTGGCCTGCCTCAGGACATCCTGTAAGCCTGGGAACCTGCCCAAGAACCGCTGCACCACCAGGTTGAGGACGTGAGCCATGCAGGGCACATGGGTGAGCTGCCCCTGTCGCAGGGCGGAGAGGAGGTTGGTGCCATTGTCAGAAACGACCATTCCTGGCTTAAGCTGACGTGGCGTCAACCACCTCTCGGCCTGCCCCCTGCAGAGCTGCCAGAACCTCTGGCCCAGTGTGGCTCCTGTCCCCCAAACACACCAGCGCAAGCACGGCATGGCATCTTTTTGCCTGCGTACTTGCGTAGCCCCTTGTACGCCTACGGAGCACCGCTGGTTCCAAGGACAGAGCACTGGAGGAAGAAGAAGAGGAGGGGGTGGAGGAGAGAGGTGTGTCACAACCAGTAGCAGTAGTCGCGTTTTGGAGGCGTGGTGGCGGAACAACCTCCAACACTACTGCACCTTGTCCTGCATCCCTCCAGCTGCCAATAGAGTGACCCAATGGGCCGTGAAAGAAAGGTACCGTCCCTGTCCATGCCTGCTGGACCATGAGTCAGCGGTAATATGCACCTTACCGCTGACCGCCCTGTCCAGCGAGGCATGGACATTGCCCTCCACATGCCGGTAGAGAGACGGAATCGCCTTCCGCGAGAAAAAGTGGCGTTTGGGAACCTGCCACTGAGGAACCGCACATTGAACAAACTCACGGAAGGGGGCCGAGTCTACCAACTGAAAAGGCAGCAGTTGAAGTGCTAGCAATTTAGCAAGGCTAGCATTCAACCGCTGGGCATGTGGATGGCTGGGAGTGTACTTCTTTCTACGGTCCAGCAGCTGGGGCAGGGAAATTTGCCTGCTGCATTCGGACGTCGGTGTACTGCAAGTACTTGGTTGTGACACACCGAATTCTACACCTTCAGTCCTCTCAGAGCAGCTTTCAGAGAGGACTGAAGGTGTAGTGGGGATGGAGATCCCAGCTGAGGAGGAGCAAGGAGAGGTCCGCTTAGTTCTTTGGTGTGGGTCTTTTATGTGTGCCTGCCAACGAGCTGCATGGCAGGTCGCCATATGTCTGGTCATGCTTGTGGTGCCCAAGCGGCTGATGTTTTGGCCACGCGAGATACGCTTGAGACAAATATTGCAAATAGCAGTGGTGCGATCTGCTGCACTCGTCTCAAAAAAGGCCCACACCAAAGAACTTTTCTGATAACGTGCAGAGGCAGCGCCCTGCACAGGCGGAGCTCTGCGGTGTTTGTACAGTTGCTGTGCTGGCCTCTACCTGGCCTCCAGGGGGCATCCTGCCTCGTTGGACATGTGACGCCGCATCCTCCTCCTCCTCGTCCTCCTCCTCATCCTCTCTCCCTTGAGGCACCCACGTGGAGTCAGTGACCTCATCATCATCCCCTCCCTCTTCACCACTAGAGCAAACCTGGCAGTAAGCTGCAGCTGGTGGAACTGTACTGCCAGATTCCTCAAGCTGGGTATCGTCATCCGAGCCTTCGAATCGTTGGGCATCCTCCTGGAGCATGTACCCAACACTGTGCTCAAAGAGTTCGGGGGACTCCTCAGGAGGACATGGTGGGTCTAGGGAAGGGGTGGCTGATGATGCTCTGTCAGTACCCTGAGCCTGGGTGAGAGAGGATGAGGAGGATGAGGAGGGCTTGGTCATCCATTCTACCAAGCCTTCAGCATGATGCGGCTCCACATGTCCAGCTGCCGAAAACAAAGACGCGCGTGTCCCATGGCCACGTGCTGATGACGATGCACGACCACGTCCACGTCCACGGCCACGTCCACTAGAAACAGAGCCTGCCTGCCCTGTGTTCTTGGCTCTGCACGCTCTGCCTCCCCTTGGCGGTCTTCCAGCCATTGTAGTCGGTAGTCCTGTGGGTGCTGCTGAGAAGAAAATATAGAGCTCTGTGTGATGCCACTAACACACTAGAAGTCCTATGGGTGCTTCTGCAAAGAAAATAGAGGAGCTCTGTGTGATGCCACTAACACACTAGAAGTCCTGTGGGTGCTTATGCAAAGAAAATAGAGGAGCTCTGTGTGATGCCACTAACACACTAGAAGTCCTGTGGGTGCTTCTGCAAAGAAAATAGAGGAGCTCTGTGTGATGCCACTAACACACTAGAAGTCCTATGGGTGCTTCTGCAAAGAAAATAGAGGAGCTCTGTGTGATGCCACTAACACACTAGAAGTCCTGTGGGTGCTTCTGCAAAGAAAATAGAGGAGCTCTGTGTGGTGCCACTAACACACTAGAAGTCCTGTGGGTGCTTATGCAAAGAATATATAGGAGCTCTGTGTGATGCCACTAACACACTAGAAGTCCTATGGGTGCTTCTGCAAAGAAAATAGAGGAGCTCTGTGTGATGCCACTAACACACTAGAAGTCCTGTGGGTGCTTATGCAAAGAATATATAGGAGCTCTGTGTGATGCCACTAACACACTAGAAGTCCTATGGGTGCTTCTGCAAAGAAAATAGAGGAGCTCTGTGTGATGCCACTAACACACTAGAAGTCCTGTGGGTGCTTCTGCAAAGAAAATAGAGGAGCTCTGTGTGGTGCCACTAACACACTAGAAGTCCTGTGGGTGCTTATGCAAAGAATATATAGGAGCTCTGTGTGATGCCACTAACACACTAGAAGTCCTATGGGTGCTTCTGCAAAGAAAATAGAGGAGCTCTGTGTGATGCCACTAACACACTAGAAGTCCTGTGGGTGCTTCTGCAAAGAAAATAGAGGAGCTCTGTGTGGTGCCACTAACACACTAGAAGTCCTGTGGGTGCTTATGCAAAGAATATATAGGAGCTCTGTGTGATGCCACTAACACACTAGAAGTCCTATGGGTGCTTCTGCAAAGAAAATAGAGGAGCTCTGTGTGATGCCACTAACACACTAGAAGTCCTGTGGGTGCTGCTGAGAAGAATATATAGGAGCTCTGTGTGATGCCACTAACACACTAGAAGTCCTATGGGTGCCTCTGCAAAGAAAATAGAGGAGCTCTGTGTGATGCCACTAACACACTAGAAGTCCTGTGGGTGCTTCTGCAAAGAAAATAGAGGAGCTCTGTGTGGTGCCACTAACACACTAGAAGTCCTGTGGGTGCTTCTGCAAAGAAAATAGAGGAGCTCTGTGTGGTGCCACTAACACACTAGAAGTCCTGTGGGTGCTTATGCAAAGAATATATAGGAGCTCTGTGTGATGCCACTAACACACTAGAAGTCCTATGGGTGCTTCTGCAAAGAAAATAGAGGAGCTCTGTGTGATGCCACTAACACACTAGAAGTCCTGTGGGTGCTTCTGCAAAGAAAATAGAGGAGCTCTGTGTGGTGCCACTAACACACTAGAAGTCCTGTGGGTGCTTATGCAAAGAATATATAGGAGCTCTGTGTGATGCCACTAACACACTAGAAGTCCTATGGGTGCTTCTGCAAAGAAAATAGAGGAGCTCTGTGTGATGCCACTAACACACTAGAAGTCCTGTGGGTGCTGCTGAGAAGAATATATAGGAGCTCTGTGTGATGCCACTAACACACTAGAAGTCCTATGGGTGCCTCTGCAAAGAAATAGAGGAGCTCTGTGTGATGCCACTAACACACTAGAAGTCCTGTGGGTGCTTCTGCAAAGAAAATAGAGGAGCTCTGTGTGGTGCCACTAACACACTAGAAGTCCTGTGGGTGCTATGCAAAGAAAATAGAGGAGCTCTGTGTGATGGGACTAACACACTTCAAGTCCTATAGGTGCTTCTGGGAACAAAATATAGCTCTGTGTGTGTAATGGGACTAACACACTTCAAGTCCTATAGGTGCTTCTGGGAACAAAATATAGCTCTGTGTGTGTAATGGGACTAACACTTCAAGTCCTATAGGTGCTTCTGGGAACAAAATATAGCTCTTTGTGTGTGGACTAACACACTTCAAGTCCTATAGGTGCTTCTGGGACAAAATATAGCTCTTTGTGTAATGGGACTAACACACTATAGGTGCTTCTGGGTGCTTCTGGGAACAAAATATAGCTCTGTGTGTGTAATGGACTAACACACTTCAAGTCCTATAGGTGCTTCTGTGAACAAAATATAGCTCATATGTGTGTAATGGGACTAACACACTTCAAGTCCTAAAGCTGCTTCTGGGAACAAAATATAGCTCTGTGTGTGTAATGGGACTAACACACTTCAAGTCCTATAGGTCTTCTGGGAACAAAATATAGCTCTGTGTGTGTAATGGGACTAACACACTTCAAGTCCTATAGGTGCTTCTGGAACAAAATATAGCTCTGTGTGTGTAATGGGACTAACACACTTCAAGTCCTATAGGTGCTGCTGGGAGCAAAATATAGCTCTGTGTGTGTAATGGGACTAACACACTTCAAGTCCTATAGGTGCTTCTGGAACAAAATATAGCTCTGTGTGTGTAATGGGACTAGAAGCCTTGTGTGTGTAATGGGACTAACACAGTCCTATAGGTGCTTCTGGGAACAAAAGATAGCTCTGTGTGTGTAATGGGACTGTGTGTAATGGGACTAACACACTTCAGTCCTATAGGTGCTTATGGGAACAAAATAGGTGCTTCTGGGAACAAAATATAGCTCTGTGAGTGTAATGGGACTAACACACTTCAAGAGGTGCTTCTGGGAACAAAATATAGCTCTGTGTGTGTAATGGGACTAACAGTTTGCTGAAGACAAGCAGACTAATGACATGGCTTACTGGAACCATGGGACTAACACACTTCAAGTCCTATAGGTGCTTCTGGGAAGAAAATATAGCTCTGTGTGCCACTAACACACTACAAGTCCTATAGGTGCTTCTGGTAACAAAATATAGGAGCTCTGCCTGCCTGCCACTAACACTACAAGTCCTATGGTGCTTCTGGTAACAAAATATAGGAGCTCTGCCTGCCTGCCACTAACACACTACAAGTCCTATAGGTGCTTCTGGTAACAAAATATAGGAGCTCTGCCTTGCACGAACACACTACAAGTCCTATAGGTGCTTCTGGTAACAAAATATAGGAGCTCTGCCTGCCTGCCACTAACACACTACAAGTCCTATAGGTGCTTCTGGTAACAAAATATAGAGCTCTGCCTGCCTGCCAACACACTACAAGTCCTATAGGTGCTTCTGGTAACAAAATATAGGAGCTTGCCTGCCTGCCACTAACACTACAAGTCCTATAGGTGCTTCTGGTAACAAAATATAGGAGCTCTGCCTGCCTGCCACGAACACACTACAAGTCCTATAGGTGCTTCTAAATCAATCTTTGTAACTGAATCTATCTAACTCAATCTCTGTAAGTGAATCTATCTAACTATCTCAATGCAGCAGAGTGTCACAGAATCTGCCTGCTCAATCTGCGCCGGAACAGCATGACCGGCGCAGACGGCGTGGCGGCAACCAGGTGAGGAGTAATTATGGCTCTTCGATTTTCCGGGGCTGTGATTGGCCAAGCATGCGGGGTCACAGTGCATGCTTGGCCAATCATCAGCCAGCAATGCACTGCGTCGGCCGCGCCGGCCGCAATGCAGTGCGGGGCCGCTCGCATCACACGAACGTGATGCGAGCGGCCAAAATGCTGGCGAACGCCGGTGCTCGATGCGAACGTGGGTTCGCATCGAGCACCGGGCCCATCCTTAGTGAGGAGTACAAAGTGTGTCTTGCCTACAGTCAAGCATGGTGGTGGGAGTGTCATGGTCTGGGGCTGCATGAGTGCTGTTGGCACTGGGGAGCTACAGTTCATTGAGGGAACCATGAATGCCAACATGTACTATGACATACTGAAGCAGAGCATGATCCCCCTCCCTTCGGAGACTGAGCCGCAGGGCAGTATTCCAACATAATGACCCCAAACACACCTCCAAGACGACCACTGCCTTGCTAAAGCAGCTGAGGGTAAAGGTGATGGACCGGCCAAGCATGTCTCCGGACCTAAACCCTATTGAGCATCTGTGGGGCTTCCTCAAACAGAAGGTGGAGGAGCGCAAGGTCTCTAACATCCACTAGCTCCATGATGTCGTCATGGAGGAGTGGAAGTGGACTCCAGTGGCAACCTGTGAAGCTCTGGTGAACTCCATGCCCAAGAGGGTTAAGCCAATGCTGGAAAATAAGGGTGGTCACACAAATATTGACACTTTGGACATCTTAACTGTTATTCCTGCTCTTCTTTTTCACAATTGTATGAGTCTGAAATCCGCTATAATGATTAATTATTGTTTGAGATTGTGAACAACACGATTACTAACAGACTGTTCCCACAATGCACATACATGTGATCCTTAGATTCTGCAGCGAGAATTTAACCAAATTATGGCGCATGTCCAAAATAGCAGCACTGTTAGTGACATGGTTTAATAATGGCATGCAGGCCACTAAAATTACAGTAATATGGTCCCAAGTACAAACAGTTACTTTCTGTACTCTTACATGGATGCCAACATATTAGTTTATCAAGAGTAGTCAATGCTTCGAGCAGAGGTAGTGAGTTAGTCAACAGTATGTCAATTCAAACATGTTTAGGACAAGCATAGATCTATAATCAGACAAAAAATAAAAATAAAAAATAAAATTAAGGAAACATTTTTAAAAAAAGTCTCGGACTCAATGGGCCACTTGGTCTTTTGTCTGCCATCCCATCCCTCTTCTAGGTTTACATAGTTTACTTAGCTTATGAGGTTTATTGAAGACATGGGTCCATCCAGTTCAATGTGTGTGTGTGTGTGTGATTTTTATTTTTTTATTCTCTAACCATTTCCATGGCCCTGTATATTCTACTTCCTGAGAAGGTTACCTCAAGAATTTCAAAAGTTTTTTTTTGAGGTTGTCATGAATACTTGTGGGCAATACAACAGGCAGTCATAAAAATAGGTGGGCAAAAAACTAGCAATATGTGGCCAAAAAAGGGCAGTCTGTGTACTAATGAGCTCATCCGGTCAACTTGCCTAATATTTGCACACATACGCAATGAGACAGTCTAAATACGTTGAGGTTGACCATATTAAATAATCATTGGTTTTTGGGTATGGGTACCTCTTTACCATTAAGAAAACTTGTTTTCTATTTTATTTTATGAATTCTTCATGTTTTTATTGTGCTGCATCTTCCATTCCAGGCACGTGAAAGTGGATGTTCCTGATAAGCTGGGCTTCACTCCCCTTATGGTGGCTGCACAGAAAGGATATCTAAGGTAGTTATGTATTTTATTCCATTCTGCCCTTCCATTCATAGAGTTATCCAGGTCACTGTGGGTGCAGTATATTCTTATCCTGTTTTCAGCAGTGATTAGGCCCAAGTGAAAACTGTGCATACAGTAAATCTGTGTGTGAGGATGGCAACAGCAATGTTATGTAATTGGTGCAGCCAGTGGCGGAACTACCGCCATAGCGACACATGCGGTCGCTATGGGGCCCGCAGACAATCAAGGGCCCGGTGAGCGGCGTTTCTAGGCGGGTGCGGGCCGCGCCGGGTGACACCCGCTAGCGGGGGTGACACCCGTGGGTAGCGGCAGCCGCACCACTAACGCCGCACACCGTGCCTTCTGGACTGGAGCGCAGGAGGGACACAGCGGCGCGGACCGAAGCCGCCTCCCCTCCTCTCTGTTTACATTCAGAGAGGAGGAGGAGCCTGGGAGGAGGGACACACATGGCGCTGTTTCTGAGGTATGTAAGGGTCGGGGGGCATCGTCTGCTGTGGGGTCTGCACAACCGGGGGGGGGGGGGTCTGCATTGCTGGGGGTGTCTACTGATGGGGGTCTGCACTGAGGTGGGGGGGTCTGCTGTGTGTCTGCTGTGGGGTCTGCACTACCCGGGGGGTCTGTAATGGGTGGGGGTGTCTGCATTGCTGGGGGTGTCTACTGATGGGGGTCTGCACTGAGGTGGGGGGGTCTGTAATGGGGGTGTCTGTACTAAGGGGGTCTGCACTGAGGTGGGGGGGTCTGTACTAAGGGGGTCTGCACTGAGGTGGGGGGTCTGTAATGGAGGATTGTCTGTACTAAGGGGGTCTGCACTGAGGTGGGGGGGTCTGTAATGGGGGTGTCTGTACTAAGGGGGTCTGCACTGAGGTGGGGGGGGTCTGTAATGGAGGATTGTCTGTACTAAGGGGGTCTGCACTGAGGTGGAGGGGTCTGTAATGGGGGATTGTCTGTACAAAGGGGGTCTGCACTGAGGTGGAGGGGTCTGTAATGGAGGATTGTCTGTACTAAGGGGGTCTGCACTGAGGTGGAGGGGTCTGTAATGGGGGTGTCTGTACTAAGGGGGTCTGCACTGAGGTGGGGGGTGTCTGTACTAAGGGGGTCTGCACTGAGGTGGGGGGGTCTGTAATGGGGGATTGTCTGTACTAAGGGGGTCTGCACTGAGGTGGGGGGGTCTGTAATGGGGGATTGTCTGTACTAAGGGGGTCTGCACTGAGGTGGGGGGGGTCTGTAATGGGGGATTGTCTGTACAAAGGGGGTCTGCACTGAGGTGGGGGGGGGGGTCTGTAATGGGGGATTGTCTGTACAAAGGGGGTCTGCACTGAGGTGGGGGGGGGGGGTCTGTAATGGGGGTGTCTGTACTAAGGGGGTCTGCACTGAGGTGGGGGTGGGGGGGGGGTCTGTACTAAGGGGGTCTGCACTGAGGTGGGGGGTCTGTAATGGGGGATTGTCTGTACAAAGGGGGTCTGCACTGAGGTGGGGGGGGGTCTGTAATGGGGGTGTCTGTACTAAGGGGGTCTGCACTGAGGTGGGGGGGTCTGTAATGGGGGATTGTCTGTACTAAGGGGGTCTGCACTGAGGTGGGGGGGTCTGTAATGGGGGATTGTCTGTACTAAGGGGGTCTGCACTGAGGTGGGGGGGGTCTGTAATGGGGGTGTCTGTACTAAGGGGGTCTGCACTGAGGTGGGGGGGGTCTGTAATGGGGGTGTCTGTACTAAGGGGGTCTGCACTGAGGTGGGGGGGTCTGTAATGGGGGTGTCTGTACTAAGGGGGTCTGCACTGAGGTGGGGGGTCTGTAATGGGGGATTGTCTGTACAAAGGGGGTCTGCACTGAGGTGGGGGGGGTCTGTAATGGGGGTGTCTGTACTAAGGGGGTCTGCACTGAGGTGGGGGGTCTGTAATAGGGGATTGTCTGTACTAAGGGGTCTGCACTGAGGTGTGGGGGGTCTGTAATGGGGGTGTCTGTACTAAGGGGGTCTGCACTGAGGTGGGGGGGTCTGTAATGGGGGTGTCTGTACTAAGGGGGTCTGCACTGAGGTGGGGGGGTCTGTAATGGGGGATTGTCTGTACTAAGGGGGTCTGCACTGAGGTGGGGGGGTCTGTAATGGGGGATTGTCTGTACTAAGGGGGTCTGCACTGAGGTGGGGGGGGGGGGGGGGGTCTGTAATGGGGGTGTCTGTACTAAGGGGGTCTGCACTGAGGTGGGGGGGTCTGTAATGGGGGTGTCTGTACTAAGGGGGTCTGCACTGAGGTGGGGGGGTCTGTAATGGGGGTGTCTGTACTAAGGGGGTCTGCACTGAGGTGGGGGGGTCTGTAATGGGGGATTGTCTGTACAAAGGGGGTCTGCACTGAGGTGGGGGTCTGTAATGGGGGTGTCTGTACTAAGGGGGTCTGCACTGAGGTGGGGGGTCTGTAATAGGGGATTGTCTGTACTAAGGGGTCTGCACTGAGGTGTGGGGGTCTGTAATGGGGGTGTCTGTACTAAGGGGGTCTGCACTGAGGTGGGGGGGTCTGTAATGGGGGTGTCTGTACTAAGGGGGTCTGCACTGAGGTGGGGGGGTCTGTAATGGGGGATTGTCTGTACTAAGGGGGTCTGCACTGAGGTGGGGGGGTCTGTAATGGGGGATTGTCTGTACTAAGGGGGTCTGCACTGAGGTGGGGGGGGTCTGTAATGGGGGTGTCTGTACTAAGGGGGTCTGCACTGAGGTGGGGGGGGGTCTGTAATGGGGGTGTCTGTACTAAGGGGGTCTGCACTGAGGTGGGGGGGTCTGTAATGGGGGTGTCTGTACTAAGGGGGTCTGCACTGAGGTGGGGGGGTCTGTAATGGGGGATTGTCTGTACAAAGGGGGTCTGCACTGAGGTGGGGGTCTGTAATGGGGGTGTCTGTACTAAGGGGGTCTGCACTGAGGTGGGGGGTCTGTAATAGGGGATTGTCTGTACTAAGGGGTCTGCACTGAGGTGTGGGGGTCTGTAATGGGGGTGTCTGTACTAAGGGGGTCTGCACTGAGGTGGGGGGGTCTGTAATGGGGGTGTCTGTACTAAGGGGGTCTGCACTGAGGTGGGGGGGTCTGTAATGGGGGATTGTCTGTACTAAGGGGGTCTGCACTGAGGTGGGGGGGTCTGTAATGGGGGATTGTCTGTACTAAGGGGGTATGCACTGAGGTGGGGGGGGTCTGTAATGGGGGTGTCTGTACTAAGGGGGTCTGCACTGAGGTGGGGGGGGGGGGTCTGTAATGGGGTGTCTGTACTAAGGGGGTCTGCACTGAGGTGGGGGGGTCTGTAATGGGGGTGTCTGTACTAAGGGGGTCTGCACTGAGGTGGGGGGGTCTGTAATGGGGGATTGTCTGTACAAAGGGGGTCTGCACTGAGGTGGGGGTCTGTAATGGGGGTGTCTGTACTAAGGGGGTCTGCACTGAGGTGGGGGGTCTGTAATAGGGGATTGTCTGTACTAAGGGGTCTGCACTGAGGTGTGGGGGTCTGTAATGGGGGTGTCTGTACTAAGGGGGTCTGCACTGAGGTGGGGGGTCTGTAATGGGGGATTGTCTGTACTAAGGGGGTCTGCACTGAGGTGGAGGGGTCTGTAATGGGGGATTGTCTGTACAAAGGGGGTCTGCACTGAGGTGGGGGGGTCTGTAATGGGGGTGTCTGTACTAAGGGGGTCTGCACTGAGGTGGGGGTGTCTGTACTCAAGGGGTCTGCACTGAGGTGGGGGGGTCTGTAATGGGAGATTGTCTGTACTAAGGGGGTCTGCACTGAGGTGGGGGTGTCTGTACTAAGGGGGTCTGCACTGAGGTGGGGGGGTCTGTAATGGGGGATTGTCTGTACTAAGGGGGTCTGCACTGAGGTGGGGGGGTCTGTACTAAGGGGGTCTGCACTGAGGTGGGGGGTCTGTAATGGAGGATTGTCTGTACTAAGGGGGTCTGCACTGAGGTGGGGGGGTCTGTAATGGGGGTGTCTGTACTAAGGGGGTCTGCACTGAGGTGGGGGGGTCTGTAATGGAGGATTGTCTGTACTAAGGGGGTCTGCACTGAGGTGGAGGGGTCTGTAATGGGGGATTGTCTGTACAAAGGGGGTCTGCACTGAGGTGGAGGGGTCTGTAATGGAGGATTGTCTGTACTAAGGGGGTCTGCACTGAGGTGGAGGGGTCTGTAATGGGGGATTGTCTGTACAAAGGGGGTCTGCACTGAGGTGGGGGGGTCTGTAATGGGGGTGTCTGTACTAAGGGGGTCTGCACTGAGGTGGGGGTGTCTGTACTAAGGGGGTCTGCACTGAGGTGGGGGGGTCTGTAATGGGGGATTGTCTGTACTAAGGGGGTCTGCACTGAGGTGGGGGGGTCTGTAATGGGGGATTGTCTGTACAAAGGGGGTCTGCACTGAGGTAGGGGGGGGTCTGTAATGGGGGTGTCTGTACTAAGGGGGTCTGCACTGAGGTGGGGGTGTCTGTACTAAGGGGGTCTGCACTGAGGTGGGGGGGTCTGTAATGGGGGATTGTCTGTACTAAGGGGGTCTGCACTGAGGTGGGGGGTCTGTAATGGGGGATTGTCTGTACAAAGGGGGTCTGCACTGAGGTGGGGGGGTCTGTAATGGGGTGTCTGTACTAAGGGGGTCTGCACTGAGGTGGGGGTGTCTGTACTAAGGGGGTCTGCACTGAGGTGGGGGGGTCTGTAATGGGGGATTGTCTGTACTAAGGGGGTCTGCACTGAGGTGGGGGGGTCTGTAATGGGGGATTGTCTGTACTAAGGGGGTCTGCACTGAGGTGGGGGGGGTCTGTAATGGGGGTGTCTGTACTAAGGGGGTCTGCACTGAGGTGGGGGGGGTCTGTAATGGGGGTGTCTGTACTAAGGGGGTCTGCACTGAGGTGGGGGGGTCTGTAATGGGGGTGTCTGTACTAAGGGGGTCTGCACTGAGGTGGGGGGTCTGTAATGGGGGATTGTCTGTACAAAGGGGGTCTACACTGAGGTGGGGGTCTGTAATGGGGGTGTCTGTACTAAGGGGGTCTGCACTGAGGTGGGGGGTCTGTAATAGGGGATTGTCTGTACTAAGGGGTCTGCACTGAGGTGTGGGGGTCTGTAATGGGGGTGTCTGTACTAAGGGGGTCTGCACTGAGGTGGGGGGTCTGTAATGGGGGATTGTCTGTACTAAGGGGGTCTGCACTGAGGTGGAGGGGTCTGTAATGGGGGATTGTCTGTACAAAGGGGGTCTGCACTGAGGTGGGGGGGTCTGTAATGGGGTGTCTGTACTAAGGGGGTCTGCACTGAGGTGGGGGTGTCTGTACTAAAGGGGTCTGCACTGAGGTGGGGGGGGGTCTGTAATGGGAGATTGTCTGTACTAAGGGGGTCTGCACTGAGGTGGGGGTGTCTGTACTAAGGGGGTCTGCACTGAGGTGGGGGGGTCTGTAATGGGGGATTGTCTGTACTAAGGGGGTCTGCACTGAGGTGGGGGGGTCTGTAATGGGGGATTGTCTGTACTAAGGGGGTCTGCGCTGAGGTGGGGGGGTCTGTAATGGGGGATTGTCTGTACAAAGGGGGTCTGCACTGAGGTGGGGGGGGTCTGTAATGGGGGATTGTCTGTACAAAGGGGGTCTGCACTGAGGTGGGGGGGGGGGTCTGTAATGGGGGTGTCTGTACTAAGGGGGTCTGCACTGAGGTGGGGGGGTCTGTAATGGGGGTGTCTGTACTAAGGGGGTCTGCACTGAGGTGGGGGGGTGTCTGTACTAAGGGGGTCTGCACTGAGGTGGGGGTGTCTGTACTAAGGGGGTCTGCACTGAGGTGGGGGGTCTGTAATGGAGGATTGTCTGTACTAAGGGGGTCTGCACTGAGGTGGGGGGGTCTGTAATGGGGGTGTCTGTACTAAGGGGGTCTGCACTGAGGTGGGGGGTCTGTAATGGAGGATTGTCTGTACTAAGGGGGTCTGCACTGAGGTGGAGGGGTCTGTAATGGGGGATTGTCTGTACAGAGGGGGTCTGCACTGAGGTGGGGGGGGGGGTCTGTAATGGGGGTGTCTGTACTAAGGGGGTCTGCACTGAGGTGGGGGGGGGTCTGTAATGGGGGTGTCTGTACTAAGGGGGTCTGCACTGAGGTGGGGGGGGGGGGGGTCTGTAATGGGGGATTGTCTGTACAAAGGGGGTCTGCACTGAGGTGGGGGGTCTGTAATAGGGGATTGTCTGTACTAAGGGGTCTGCACTGAGGTGTGGGGGTCTGTAATGGGGGTGTCTGTACTAAGGGGGTCTGCACTGAGGTGGGGGGTCTGTAATGGGGGATTGTCTGTACTAAGGGGGTCTGCACTGAGGTGGAGGGGTCTGTAATGGGGGATTGTCTGTACAAAGGGGGTCTGCACTGAGGTGGGGGGGGGGGTTCTGTAATGGGGGTGTCTGTACTAAGGGGGTCTGCACTGAGGTGGGGGTGTCTGTACAAAGGGGGTCTGCACTGAGGTGGGGGGTCTGTAATGGGGGATTGTCTGTACTAAGGGGGTCTGCACTGAGGTGGGGGGTCTGTAATGGGGGATTGTCTGTACTAAGGGGGTCTGCACTGAGGTGGGGGGTCTGTAATGGGGGATTGTCTGTACTAAGGGGGTCTGCACTGAGGTGGGGGGTCTGTAATGGGGGATTGTCTGTACTAAGGGGGTCTGCACTGAGGTGGGGGGGGTCTGTAATGGGGGATTGTCTGTACTAAGGGGGTCTTCACTGAGGTGGGGGGGGTCTGTAATGGGGGATTGTCTGTACTAAGGGGGTCTGCACTGAGGTGGGGGGGGTCTGTAATGGGGGATTGTCTGTACTAAGGGGGTCTGTAATGGGGGATTGTCTGTACTAAGGGGGTCTGCACTGAGGTGGGGGGGGTCTGTAATGGGGGATTGTCTGTACTAAGGGGGTCTGCACTGAGGTGGGGGGGTCTGCACTTGGGTGGGGGGTGTCTGTACTAAGGGGGTCTGCACTGAGGTGGGGGGGGGGGTCTGTAATGGGGGATTGTCTGTACTAAGGGGGTCTGCACTGAGGTGGGGGGGGGGGGGGGGGGTCTGTAATGGGGGATTGTCTGTACTAAGGGGGTCTGCACTGAGGTGGGGGGGTCTGCACTTGGGTGGGGGGTGTCTGTACTAAGGGGGTCTGCACTGAGGTGGGGGGTCTGTAATGGGGGATTGTCTGTACTAAGGGGGTCTGCACTGAGGTGGGGGGTCTGCACTTGGGTGGGGGGTGTCTGTACTAAGGGGGTCTGCACTTGGGTGGGGGGTCTGTACTGAGGGGGGTGTCTGTACTACTGGGGGGGGATCTGTACTACTTAGGGGGGTCTGCACTGAGGGGGGTGGGTCTGCACTGTTGGGGGGTCTGTAATGTTGGGGAGGCCTGCACTGGAAGGGTGTCTGTACTGAGGGGATGGTGTGCACTGGGGGGGGGGGGGGTGTCTGTACTGCTAGGGGGGGTCCTGCACTGAGGGGGGTGTCTGCACTGAGGTGGGGTCTGTAATGCTGTGGGGTGTCTGTACTTAGGGGGGTGTCTGGCATTAGTTCTTTTTTTTTTTTGTGGTGGTGGTGGGGGGGCCCATACAACATTTTGCTATGGGGCCCTGTGATTTCTAGTTACGCCCCTGGGTGCAGCTGTCTCCTATTATTGGCGGTATGGGATCTGGCCAAGAGAGCTGGAGACTTGCGCTAATGTCAATCACCTGGCTGAAATGCAGAAAGGTGCCAGAGGAGGGCCACATGCAGAAGGCCTCATCCTTCAGAGAGGTACGGTCTTTAGGATCGCGTTATCTTATTTTTTAACATAAGAGAAAAGAATAAAACGTAATAGATGGCAACTACTGACTTGAACATACATATCCCATAATGTCTATCCAGCATCTGTGGAATCGACTTTGATTACTGGGCACGTTACATTAGTTCTAGTGCTTATTAAACAGTGGGAATCATTTATAACATGAGGAAAAGCACTTTCAAAATGTTCTCTTTGCAGAAGAAGACAACAAATGTTAGTGTTGGGATTATCTATGCAACTACCAGCATGCTCTGCAAACAAAGTAACATGAAAGCAGCCTCGAAACAATGGGGTTGATTTACTAAAACTGGAGAGTGCAAAATCTGGTGCATCTGTGCAGCTTATGGTATACTAGAAAATTTCAATTTGTGAGTCTCAACTCATTTAAAGGCTTTACTGGTATCACATCCTCTATTGCAAGACACTAAAATATAGCTCAATCCCTAACATGAAAAAACTACTATGACTTTAAACGTACCAAACCAAAAATAAATTTAAGGATAAAAATCCACATTTTTATTCAAAACATTAAAAAGTTAAAAATATGAAGATCAAACATCCAGATGGTGTTTTGAAACAGTTGCTGTTGCTTAGCATGCCAGTGTTGATGACTACCGTATTTATCGGCGTATAACACGTGCCGACGTATAACACGCACCCCAAGTTTAGGAGGAAATTTTAAGGAAAAAAAAGTTTTAAAGGAAAAAAACTTACATTTAAATGCCCATCAATGCAGCCTTATCAGTGTCCATCTGCAGCCTTGCACAGCGTCCATCTGCATCCTTGTCAGTGTCATTTGCAGCCTTGCATCCTTGTCAGTGTCATTTGCAGCCTTCTTGGTGTCATTTGCACACAAAGGCGGGGGATGGGCGTATAATATGCACCCCTGGGTTTCCCCTGATTTCAACGGGAAAAAAGTGCGTGTTATACGCCGATAAATACAGTATATCACAGGGTGGTACTAAAAAAGATCTCACATACGTATCCTTATCTCCGACATGTTTCATAGGACGAAGCCCCCTTCCTTAGGGAGAACTGGCATATATCTCTATGGTTACATACATAATCAGTACCAATGCATGTAAGACCGTACATTATGCATTTAATGAAATCTACATGTATACAGTGCCTTGAAAAATTATTCAGGATTCGTGCACTATCCGCATTTTTATAACATTGAATGTTGTGTACTACTGTGTTTGCATCAATTGTATTGATTCTTATATCCCCTATACCAGAGCTCGTATTTTAACCTGTCAATATGATATGGTCAATATTAATAAAGCAAATTTTTTACTCTATATGAATCATCCATTCAAATTTTTGCTGCCTAGAAAACCCCATTTGGGGGGACACTTCCCATTTTTTTGAAAAAGTATTCATACCCCTTGAAATTTTCCACATTTGGTCATGTTACAGCTGTAATTTCAGCGAAAGGCGGTTCTACAAAGTATTGACTTAGGGGGGCTGAATACAAATGCACGCCACACTTTTCACATATTTATTTGTAAAAAAAAATGAAAATCATTTACCACTTTCCTTTCACTTCACAATTACAGTTGTGCTCATAAGTGTACATACCCTGGCAGTATTTATGATTTATTGGACATTTTTCAGAGAATATGAATGATAACACGAAACTTTTCTTTCACTCATGGTTAGTGTTTGGCTGAAGCCATTTTTTATCAATCAACTGTGTTTACTCTTTTTAAATCATAATCACAACAGAAACTACCCAAAAGACCCTGATCAAAAGTTTACATACCCCAGTTCTTAATACCATGTATTTCCCCCTTTAACATCAACGACAGGTTGAAGTCTTTTGTGGTATTTGTGGATGAGGCTCTTTATCTTCTGAGATGGTAAAGCTGCCCATTCCTCTTTGCAAAAAGCCTCCAGTTCCTGGAAATTCTTGGGCTGTCTTGCATGAACCGCACGTTTTGAAATCTCCACAGAGTGGCTCAATGATATTGAGGTCAGGAGACTGAGATGACCACTCCAGAACCTTTACTTTATTCTGCTGTAGCCAATGACAGGTTGACTTGTCCTTGTGTTTTGGATCATTGTCATGTTGGAATGTCCAAGTACATCCCATGCGCAGCTTCCTGGCTGATGAATGCAAATGTTCCTCCAGTATTATTTGATAACATACTGCATTCATCTTACCATCAATTTTGACCAAATTTCCCGTGCCTTTTGTAGCTCACACATTCCCAAAACATTGTCGTTCCACCTCCGTGTTTCACAGTAGGAATGGTGTACCATTCATCATAGACTGGTTGACTCCTCTCCAAATGTAGAGTTTATGGTTGTGGGCAAAAAGCTAAATTCTGGTCTCATCACTCCAAATTACTTTGTGGCAAAAGGTTTGAGGCTTGTCTCTGTGCTGTTTGGCGTATTGTAAGTGGGATACTTTGTGGCATTTGCGTAGCAATGGCTTTCTTCTGGCGACTTGACCATGCAACCCATCTTTTTTCAAGTGCCTCCTTATTGTGCAACAGCCACACTACATGTTTTCAGAGAGTCCTGTATTTGTGGGTTTTTCTTTGCATCCCGGACAATTTTCCTGGCAGTTGTAGCTGAAATTTTAGTTGGTCTACCTGACCGTGGTTTGGTTTCAACAGAACCACTCATTTTCCACTTCTTGATTAGTTTGAACACTGCTGATTGGCATTCTCAATTCCTTGGATATCTTTTTATATCCCTTTCCTGTTTTATACAGTTCAACTACCTTTTCCTGCAGATCCTTTGACAATTCTTTTGCTTTCCCCATGACTCAGAATCCAGAAATGTCAGTGCAGCACTGGATGAAAGGTGCAAGGGTCTGTCAGGAGTCCAGAAACTCAATTACAAGCAAACAGATCACAAGTGAGGATGGTTACCTTTAATAGCCATTCAAACCCCTTTGTGTCAACTTTGTTATCAGGCCACAATCACAGGGTATGTAAACTTTTGATTAGGGTTATTTGGGTAGTTTGTTGCCATTATGATTTAAAAAGAGTAAACACAGTTGATAGTTAGTGTTTGGCTGAAGCCATTTATTATCAATGAGTAAAGGAAATGTTTTTGTGTTATAATTCATATTCTCTGAAAGATGGCCGAGAAATCATAAATTCTGCCAGGGTATGTAAACTTATGAGCACACCTGTATGTGACACTTTGTGTTGGTCTATCACATAAAATCCCAATAAAATACATTTACGTTTTTGGTTGTAACATGACAAAATGTGTAAAATTTCAAGGGGTATGAATACTTTTTCAAGGCACTGTAGATTACCTGCTATAAAAATGTGCATGACATGTGGCTTGTTCCCAGAATGAAAGGCCTGGTACCACCACACGGAAAAAAGACTCCACCAATAAAAAAAATGAGAAGCTATATATGTCAGGTGAAAAGGAGCCGGTACAAGTCCTATAAAATAATACAAAAGATTTAAAAAAAAAAAGGGAAAGAAAAGGGAAAGAAGGACCCCAAATAATGTCTAAAAAATGAGTCAAATTTCTAGTATGTCCAAATGACATACAGTCAAAGGTTACCGATAAGTAGCATATATGGGGGTCTGTTTCTGATCAATGCTGCTGTGGCACAGAAATCTCCGAACTACACCCCTACTCCCCAAATATATAACAGACATTATTCCTTTAAGGCCATATATATTCTAATGGACTTCAAATATACATCAATCCACCAGCCTATAATGTATTCAGTTGATTACAAAAGACATTCCACATACTGCTAAACTGACAGACAAAGAAGGCTGATAAACTTCTGATTTCCCTCAAAAAGTTAAATAAAAATAAAAAGAGCATAATGTACAATACAAATGTGAATTTTCATCTTTAACCACTTCAGCCCCGGAAGAATTTACCCCCTTCCTGACCAGAGCACCTTTTTGCAATTCAGCACTGCATCGCTTTAACTGGCAACTGCGCGGTTGTGCGACGTTGTACCCAAAATTTACGTCCTTTTTTCCCACAAATAGAGCTTTCTTTTGGTGGTATTTGATCACCGCTACGGTTTTTATTTTTTGCGCTATAAACAAAAAAAGAGTGACCATTTTGAAAAAAACACATTATTTTTTACTTTTTGCTGTAATAAATATCCCCCCAAAATATATATAAAAAAAAACGATTTTTTTTCCCTCAGTTTAGGCCGATATGTATTCTTCTACATATTTTTGGTAAAAAAAAAAATAGCAGTAAGCGTATATTGATTGATTTGCGCAAAAGTTATAGCGTCTACAAAATAGGGGATAGATTTATAGCATTTTTATTATTATTTTTTTTTATTTCTAGTAATGGTGGCGATCTATGATTTTTTTTTTTTTTATCATGACTGCGACATTATGGCGGACAATTTTGACACATTTTTGGAACCATTGGCATTAAAACAGCGATCAGTGCGATTTAAAAATGCATTGATTACTGTAAAAATGTCACTGACAGTGAAGGGGTTAACACTAGGGGTGGTGAAGGGGTTAACTGTGTTCCCTGGGAGGTGATTCTAACTGAAGGGGGAGGGGACTTACTAGAGGAAGTGACGGATTGTGGTTCCTAGCTAATAGGAACACACGATCTGCCACTCCTGTCAGAACAGGGAAATGTGTGTTTACACACACTCGTCCCTGTTCTGTCTCTCCTGGTCACGATCGCTCGTGGCCGGCGGTCATTGCGCCCGCTGGTCACCAGCATCAGCACCCCCGCTGTGAAGCGGGCGCACGCCTGCTATCCGGACCCCGCGAGCGAACGTATAGTTACGTGGTGTTGGGCAGGGGAGCCAACCTGCCGCAGTAAAACTGCAGCGGCTGGTCCGGAAGCGGTTAATTTCTTTTTGGTATGGTACCTTTTTTTTTAAAAGCCCTAGTAGCCAATCGGCTTCTAACTTCAGCTTGTTCAATTAAACTTTGACAAAATAAAAACTGGATGCCGATTGGTTTCTATGCAGAGCTGGCCCAAATTTTGCACACCCACATTTTAGTCAATCAACCTAAATGTTTCTTTGTAAAATACATATTTTATACAGACATTAAAGAATAGACCTTTTTAGTTTATAAATGTGTAATAAACTTGATCAGGAACTATAATAGTTTTTTCTTGAAGCTATACATTTTTGTATCCTGATACTTCACTACCTACGGCTTTTTGTGAGGGCAGAATTCTTCTGGCTCTTGGAGTTGTACAACACACCCTTGGTCAGCTATCCAATGAATGTTTCAGAATGGCTACTGTCAGATTTGTTTAATTTCTGTGGGTACCCTTATGGTACAAAACCAGAGAATTCCCAGCTCAACTCGCCAACCAGTCTGCTTACCAACCGAATTAACCTGTCTAACAACAGTATGCATTAAAAACAGGTGTTTAGTTGGCACACATTTGCAAACGCATGCATAATCTGCAAGGCCTCTTCATGGCATCCTGTATCCCTTGCAGTCCTAACTCTTCTAAATTTGAGAGTCTCGACAATGGGAGCACATGTATTCTAATGGATAGAAAAGGGGCAGGTGGGCCTGGAGGTAGCCCAATCCTCAAAGGCACAGGGGCACATTGGACACATAGCACAATGGCAGAAAAGGTGCCCAGTGTGTCCCCTGACCAAATTTACACCAGTAACAAAGAGCCCCTGCCCCCACCCATCCATTTTCTCTGGTTTTGTCTTTCATGCGTTTGACCTTCCATGTGCTCCTTGCCATGAAGGCCAGTTGTAGGTGGAGGCAGGGGCCATCTTTTTGTTACTGGTGTACCTTTATGGTACAAGATTGTGATTGATTAATTTTTTTTTTGGCTGAGCTGTTTTATCTTGCTGTGTTTTCCTAGACTGGTGAAGTTACTGGTTGAATATGGAGCAAACATACACCAGGCTAATGGAAGTGGAAAGAACAGGTATGTTGGAATAGGGAATGTGAAGATTTTCTAAGTTATAGGGAAAATTTTGAAATGTTAAGTGTTACTAAGCATAACCTTCTGTCTGGAATTCCTCCTGAAAATTAGCGGTGTGCTTCCCGCTATGTGACCTATTATAGGCACTGCTACTCCAGTGATCTCCACTAGCTTCTGGTTCTCATGCTAAGTGGCATTAGTGAACACAGGAGGTTGCATGCTCAACAGTATTCCATTTAGGGAATACTTTGCATCTTCTCAGTGATTGCAGAGCTTACTCTCATTGGACAAAGTGGAGAGACGGGGCGGTAATGTCAAGATTTCCACCTTGTCCATCCAAGCATTGAGCATTGAGAAAATGCAAAGTGTTCTCCGAATGGTGCCTGTCTGGATTGTTCTCTATTCAGCAGTGCAGCTGTTCAGCCTGGAATCCAGAAGCTTGTGGCAATCACTGTAGTATCTGTGCCTACACTCACTCAAAATTATATTTTGCAAAAGTGGTATATTTGCATATATTTCTTCATTTTAGTGTCTGCAAGGTACTCTGCAAAGCATCATACTTGTTTTACAGATTGTACAGAATTCCCGTGCACATAAGTCACACTGTCTATGATTTGTGTGGTATGACCAAGGGTTTCAGAAGTCACTGCAAAGGAGGTATAGACACAGCTGTGTCTACGGAATGTTCCATCTATCGGATATCCTCCCAGTCCACTTAGTGCCATCTTGCCATGTACTGGATTCTAAAAGTGCCTGTGTAAGCGAAAAGACACAAGATTGGCAGCAAATGGTACACAGATAATAATTATTGGCATGGTATTTGATTTCCTGTTATACATCTGGTCTATACATCTGATAGAGATTTTGCAGCAGATGGAATAGTCGAAATGTGTCAGTCAGCTTGTTTGTCTATTCATAGGAAGCAAAATCTGTGTGTTTTAGTTAACAATGTACATATTGCATGACAAACAATTTACTTACAGAATTTCTGGTACATCAAATTGATTTGCCTTCAGAGCTGGCTCCTGGATATAGAGCTGATAAAATATTTAGTGGACTTTTATTTAGTTTTGGTGCAGAAAGAAAGACTCAATACAAAGTGGAAATAAGTTTATAATATCTTCAAGATCTACATGATTTTACTGCAGTGTGACTGTAGTTATATACAAGTCAAGTTCTAATGAATGCTAGACACTACGTTGTGTGTGTGTATATGTGTATGTATATGTATATGTGTATATGTATATGTATGTGTGTATATATATATATATATATATATATATATATATAATCTCTATCGAGTAGAAGTCATACTTCATTAGATTGCAGCGTCTGTTCTTCACATGATTGGCATCTCCTCTCTTCCATTCAAGCTACTTCTGCACTGTCCCCCTCAGGACTTATGACAGACCCTCTGGCTTCAATAAATTGAGTGACACAGAAAAGGCGTATGTAGATCAGTAAACCATAGAAGAGTCAGAAAACTTTACCAAGTGTTAAGTTTACTTTGGCTCAGAATCAAGGACAAATGCTGGTTATATCTCCAGTTTTCTCTCATTACCTGTTCCCTCGCTTTGTTTCCTGTCCCAGTGAAAACACTGAATGTGAAGGGAAATTTCCCAACAGGGGACAAAATAACAAAGAAATAGGGATCTGAGAGAGATTGTAAACCTTCATTTGGGACTGTGCCAATAGACATTTGCTCTCTTCATACAGGTTTTTGCATCCCCATACAAGTTTATCAGAATGCAAAAGCTACTTGAAGCAAGTCAAATGCAGCTCAGATGGGAGTCAACTGTAGGTCAAATGGCACCTGTCAATGAATTTTGCATCATCTCAGAAGTGTCTCAAACCAATGTCATAGACACATACCAAAAGCCAATTAGGCTATTAGTATATCCATTACTTTGCATTCAAGGCAAAGTAATAGAATTGGTTGATAACCAAGCCCATTGCCTGCTGATACTTTTAGCTTCCCCACATACCCCTGCTGCTCCTGATTGTCCTTTGGAGCCCTGTGAAGTGCCTGCTGCTTATGTGTATAGGGGGCATGTGAATCTCTGCCCCACAAAGGAGCAATGGGTGGCCAGTCACTAGGTTCCAAGCGATGTTGTGTGGTCAGAGGGAGGTCCTTAGGCCTATTGTATGTAAGCTCCGACCATAACAGGGTGTTTTTTTTCAGGGTCTGACAGGTGAACAAGGCAGCAGCAATGTGTGGGAGGGCTAATTATCAGCAGGAGGGGCTCAGTTATCAAGTGAACCCCGCTACTCTTGCCTGTATTGGGAAAATACAGGTTTGCTCTATGTTGGTATTTCTACAACAGAGTACCCCAACTAGTTTTTGTTTTAGAAGACTTTATAAAGTTGGTGTAGGCACCCATTTGTGCCTATTTTTACGTAAACCTGTGTATATATTAAAGTGTTTACTTATTCTTAAACAGAAAAATAGCTTTAAAACAAGCCCCACTGGACTCTGTAACTACAGGCATTATGGAGAAATTCATCCTCAAATTTCATTACACAGACTCTGAAGCTTGGTGAGATAAAGCTGCTGAGAACCTGAACAGAATATCATCTCTCTTGTGAACTTTGAGCATAAAATTGCTCCACAATGCCTGCAGCTACAGAAGGGTTGTTGTAATTCTGACTTACTGCTGGCTAAGAATATTTTGAGACTTGAATGTCCATACTCCCCGACCACAGGTTCACTGTAGTATTCTTATATCAGTTACAGTGGTAGAATTCAGTGAAAGTACACTTTAGAAATAACAGACATGAAACTTTAGTAAGAAGCTGAAAAGCGCAATGTCCATATGCACAGTTACTCCCCAACCACCAGTAAATACAATACTACTGGTCACCGGGGATTATAGCTCTTTGTAGTACTTTATTAAACAAGGCTGTATATATGTTAGCCCCGCGGTCTGGATGCTGTGCAGCTTTGGTACTATTAGACCTCTCAGCATTTTCATTGCATTAAAGATAGATCCATTACAGTAATTTATCACATTTGATCCGCTTAAGTTCGGCTATTGTTGGGGTGAATAGCTTATGGTCATTTGAATGGTAATGCACTACTGCGTTGTGGTGCTCTACATTACAAAAAAATATTGCAGATCCTATTTTTGGTTCATTGTGGTGCATTGGCAGCCCATTCAGTTGACCAAGACTGCCTTGGCACAACACATCTTAATACACAATATAATGCCCATGCATTTAGTCCTTTTATCCAGTGCACCACGCTGGAAAAAAGGACTACATTTACTTAAAGTGTGGGAATTGTATAGTGGTGCAGGCAGGCTTCAATAAGATAAGTAGTTGCACAGGGACCGACTAGGTTTGAATAAAGCCTCACAAGTCTGTGTAAATATTTCTGACATAGTGTAGATAATTGTCAGCACACCACGGATCTTCGAGTTAAAGCGGAGGTCCACCGTACAAAAAATAAAAATAAAAAAATTCATAAAAATGCTCCAAAAAATGTAAAAAAAAAAAATTGAAAAAGAGTAAATGTTTTTACTTACCAGAAATGCCTGTTGCTAGACAGATCGTCTTAATCTGCCACTTCCTACTCCGCGGTGATCTTCATTCTTCTCCTCGCGCTGTCTTCTGGGGAATGGGGCGCGGTGTGTTCTGGGAACTGTGTGTGTCCCAGAACACAGCCGGCCATTCACAAAGCGCAGCGCGACTTGGACTATGCGCAGTAGTAAATGGGCAGTGAGGCCGCAAGGCTCCACTGCCTGTTTCCCTTAGTTAGGATGGCGGTGCCAGCACCCGATCCGATGGATGGACCGGCCGACATCGCGGTCTCGCTGGACAGGTTAGTGCCTTTTATTAAAAGTCAGCAGCTACGGGCACATCTTTCTTCTGCCTAAATGTACAGCCCATTCGCCCTGTGACAATTCATGTTACAATCTTCTGTGAACAACTGTGTATATGAATCGCTTGTACTGTAAAAATCGAATAAACATTTGTTTCTTGTTAAAAAAATAAAAATAAAAGTCAGCAGCTACAGTGTTTTTTTTGTTTTTTAAATGGCCGCTTTAAGTCCAAACTATTTTTTATTAAAGCATGATCACATCACAAGCAATATAGTGCAAGGTTTCAGAACCATGGAGTGCCCCTTCGTCTGGGATGTCATCACATGCCTTATGATGAGGTCCTGTGCGGCTCCCAAACTTTGCAGTCTATTGCTTGTGATGTGATGGTATATAAAAAAATCATTTGGACTTAACTGGAAGATCCATGATGTGCTGCCAGCTGTCTACACGGCATCATGTATGTTCCAGTTTCCAGCTGGCGGTTGCTGCAGCACCTATTTTTATAGATCCTATTCCAGGAACATGTGTGATGTGAATATGCGTTTTTACATGTCTGACAAGTCACAATTTACAGAAGCAATATCCAGGAATAATACAATTTTTCAAAAAATCTTCACCTTTTTTTTTTTTCATTTAAATCAGTCCTTGAGCTCCAGCCACATGACTTTGCCTAGGCTGTGATGTCATCAATCTGCTGCAAGCAGGAGAAGGTTTTTTTCTTTTGTCTTCACGCTACGAAATTGTAACTTTGTAGCAAGTCACTAGGTGAGAGCCTAGAGGAGGGGCTGCTCTGTGTCAGACATTTGTGAACACAGCCACCAGGATGTATATGTCTTGGTCCAGAAAGTAAGATGGCGATCCTGGATATTGACAGAACAAAGTTGGCTCTATCTTCCTGGAGAGAAAAGGAGACGAAGGCATGCTCAGAAATTACTGGGATCTTTGCGAGGCATTAAATAACTGAAAGTTTTACACTTGCAAAATACTTTTATCATGCATGCACTGAACATATAAAAGCCTATCTAATGCTAGGTCCACTTTAATATAGCTTCCTCTGTCACGAGCTGTGGATCACTTAGCGAGGTATGGTGGGATTTGTCGCTGTCCAGCAGCTGATTGTCTGCAGATACAATATAATAGAGTGTTTATGGCTGCACTTCACCTTTCTACATCCATATAATGAGACAGAACACTGTGCTCCAGATAAAACAGACAGCCAGGATTCCCCTGCGGCACAACTGTGTGTTTAACTCACTTTAATGGCCAGCCATGTGTCTTCAGAGATTATTTCCCATAAGGTGTTTAGTAAACAAGTGACAGGGAGCCTGACCATGGGAACATCACTCTGCTCCGCTGATGTTCGCTCGCCTTCATGTAAACCTGTTCTTTCTTCCAGCAGCATCCAGAAAACGGCACTATGTGTTTGTCTCAGTACGACGATGAACTCCTAATCCTTTCTGGCAGCAAAGCGGCTGCTGAATTTAAACTGTGAACACAAAGGGAAAATAAAAATGCATATAATAATGTGTATATGTGTGTGTGTATGTATATGTATATGTATGTGTGTGTGTATATATATATATATATATAATATAATGATGTGTGTGTGTGTGTTCGGGTTTAAAATGCAGAACAAGAAAAATAACGGAACTGACCATCGGGAATAGATTGGCAGTCACAAATGTTATTATTGTATGCTTACCTATTGATACTTTATATCATTACTTGGATGTAGTGTTACTTATATCTTCTGTAGATGTTCTCAAAGGAAAGAAAAAGGAAACCCTGTTGTAAAGTAAAAGGCTGTAAAGCCATGGTTTAGTTGGTTAAAACAGTGGTCTTCAAAGTGTGGCCTGTGGGCCAGACGTGACCCTTTGCTTGCCATTATCCAGCCCTTGTGGCACTATTCCTTCAACTGATATGAGGCACCATTCCTCCTACTGACACCATTGATGGGGCACTGTTGCTCACACCAGTACCAATGATGGGGGCACACTTGTTCCAACTGATACCAAAGATGGGGCACTGTTCCTCCCACTGATAACAATGATGGGTTACTATTCCTCCCACTGATACCAAAGATAGGGAACTGTTCCTCCTACTGATTACAATGATGGGGCACTATTCCTTCCACTGATACCAAAGATGGGGAGCTGTTCCGCCCACTGACACTAATAATGGGGCACCTTTCCTTCCTCCCTGGGGCACTGTTCCTCCTAATGATAACAAATATGGGGCACTATTCCTCCTGCTGATACCAAAGATGGGGAACTGTTGCTCACACTAATACCAATGATGGGCCACTATTCCTTCTGCTGATGCCAATGAAGGGCCACTATTCCTCCCACTGACGCCAATAATGTGGCACTATTCCTCCCACTAATAGCAAAGATGGGGAACTGTTCCTCACACTGATACCAATGATGGGCCACTATTCCTTCCACTGATACCAATGAAGGGCCACTATTCCTCCAACTGACACCAATGATGAGACACATTTTCTTCCTCACTGGGACTGTTCCTCCTACTGATTACAATGATGGGGCACTATTCCTCCCACTGAGACCAAAAATTGGCACTATTGCTCACACCAATACCAACTCCCACTGACAACCAATCCTAAGGCATTGTTTAATCCACTAACACCAGGGTATTTTCGACTGCCACTGGACACAGTCCCCCCCCCCCCCCCCAAGTCTTAAGGGGAAGTAATCTGACCCTTTGTTTAACCGCTTCCCGACCGCCTCATGTAGATATACGTCTACAGAATGGCACGGGCAGGCAAAAGCACGTACGGGTACGTCCCCTTTAATTTGCGTGACCACGGCCGCGGGACCAGCGGACCCGATCGCCGCTGGTATCCCGCGATCGGGTTACGGAGCTGAAGAACGGGGAGAGATCTATGTAAACAAACCTCTCCCCGCGCTTCCTACACTGACTGTCAGTGATCGGCGGTTCCCTGTCATCGGGAAAGCCGATCAATGACGTCAGACGTACAGCCACGCCCCCCTACTGTAAAAAAAACACAACACGTCACACTGACTCCTCCCCGCCCCCTAGTGGTTAACCCCTTCACTACAACTGTCATTTACATAGGAATCAGTGCTATTTAAATAGCACTGATTTCTGTATAAATGACAAATGTCCCAAAAATGTGTCAAAAATGTCCGATGTGTCCGCCATAATGTCGCAGTCACAATAAAAATCGCTGATCGCCTCCATTACTAATAAAAAAAAAATATTAATAAAAATGCTATAAAACTATCCCCTATTTTGTAAACGCTATAACTTTTGCGCAAGCTAATCAATAATCGCTTATTGCAGATAATATGTAGAAGAATACGTATCGGCCTAAACTGAGGAAAAAAAATGTTTTTTTATATATTTTTTGGGGATATTTATTATAGCAAAAAGTAAAAAATATTGCATTTTTTTTCAAAATTGTCGCTCTATTTTTGTTTATAGCGCAAAAAATAAAAACCGCAGGGGCGATCAAATACCACCAAAAGAAAGCTCTATTTGTGGGAAAAAAAGGACGCCAATTTTGTTCGGGAGCCACGTCGCACGACCGCGCAATTGTCAGTTAAAGCGACGCAGTGCCGAATCGCAAAAAGGGGCCTGGTCCTTTGGCTGCCAATTGGTCCGGGGCTGAAGTGGTTAAAACAGGGGTCTCCAAACGTTCTAAACAAAGGGCCAGTTTATTGGCATCGGCACATACGCACTGTGCCTCGATTACGGTTCCGGCATGCAAACGCAGGAGTGTCGTCATCATGGCTTGACCATTCAAATGGCTGAAGCGTGCGAACCTGGGAGGAACATCAGGTGAAGATGGAATCGGGGCAGGGCGTGACAGGGCGCCACTGGAGGGATCAGTTTTATAGGTAAGTTTGACAAACTGTGCTATTAGAAAGTGCATACTATTATGTTCTGAGCCTACAGAGGGACTGGTTTTTATTTCTTTCTCCTTTTTTTTTTATTTTTTAACAATTTACTACTGCATTTAATACATCATTAAACATATATATATTTGTTTTTTTTCATTAATACAAATATATTTAATACATCATTAAACATATGTTTAATGCAAACAGTAAAATCTGAATTTGACATAGTATCAGATTCCTGTACTCCCTGTACAGCCTGAAAAGGGGAAAAACAGCATAAGGAGGCGAAGAGTAGCAGTTATATCATGGGTACAGTAGCTGCTCCATCCCTATTGAATTCTAGAAACGATATCTCCCATGGGACTTTGTTGCAGCAATAGAAATCACACATATAAAAAATATGAAATCTTTATTAAACAAATAAAAAATGGCTGATCTGTACAGTTCACGTCCTAATCTGTAAAATATGTCCTGCTAAACTCGCAAGGAGCAGGAATATGATCGAAGGATTAAAATTAAATTTCATACCCACCAAAACAATCCAACACGTTTCAACTTGTATAACTTTATATAAGTCGAAACGCGTTTGGTTGATTTGGTGGTTATGCAATTTATATCCCTGCTCCTTGTGAGTTTAGCAGGGGATATTTTACAGATTAGGATGTGAACTGTATAGATCAGCCATTTTTAATTCATTGTTCAATAAAGATTTCATATTTTTTATGTATAATTTCATTGTGTGATTTCTATTGCTGCAACAAAGTTCCATGGGAGAGATCTTTTCTACAAAACTGCATAAGCAGAGACAGTTGGATTAGAGTGCTCATGTGCTAACGAGGAGCGTGTGCATAGGAGAGGAGAACAGAGAGATGAGCTTATCTGTCCGCTGCTTTTCTTTTAACTGTCCAATCACAGGCTGGGGGAAGGACAAAACCTTCAAGTATTACTTGACTGTAGCAGAGAAAATGTTGGTTTTCTGCCCTGTCAGAAAGGGATGATGTGCTTTGTGATAGAACTTTGAAATTCCCAGAACTGGATGGTAAAATTAATAATCTTTTAGCTTATAAAGCAGCTCTTCTATTTGTATTTCATCTGTTTGCCTGGAGTTAAACGTGACTTTTTTTTTAGTTACTGTTACTAATGGAGTCGTGCTCTACCCCTGTATGGGGTATTGCCCAATTGCCGGCTGAATGCCATTAACCCAATCCCATCTACCCGACCAATAAACAGACCACACACTTATTTTTGGGTTTAAATCGCCCTAGCAGCCTTTTATTACAACAAAAACATAACAAAAATATTTTCAAAAAACATCAATAATAATAATCTGAAATGTAAACTGCCTAGGATCATTGAAGGCACCTATTAAAAACATCCCTAACTGTATCTGGCATCACCTTGCCTTTTTCCCGGCCCCTAGCCGTGATTTACGCCAGCACAGGGACAATTTGTTTGGCAAACTCACTAGCCAATACAGCCACCTCTTACTTCCGCCCTCATTAGGGCAGGTCCACCCATCTCTGATATGGGCCCCACCCATCGTTCTCGAAAGAACTTTACCAACCCTGCCTTCAAAACCCTAGGATCACTGCCAGCTGCTACGACATAAAAAACAACCCCAGCAGAATAGAACGAACGAAAAAAAAAAAAAAACAACGCACCTCAAAGCCTAACCTTCCGAAAATAGGGGCGGGCGGGCGGGAGAATGTTGTTCTTTGCTTATCCCAAATCTGACTGATTCCCTAATCACCACACCCTTCCTAGTATCCCATGGGACCACCCAACCACACCCTGCCACACCCACTCTCATCCAATGGACATTCCATGCCTAAAACCCTCCCTAATACAACTCCTCCTGTACTGTAACGTATTATTTTAACCCTTAAACTACCTGTAGCCTAATGTACAAACCCCCTCATGTAGGCCCTCCGCATATAGCTGTGCTACTGCTACAGGCATGTACTTTAAAGTGATAAGAGGTTACTAAATTTCTCCTGCATTGTATGAAATCTTTTCACAATAAATAGTGATTAATACTGTTATTTTGTACTGGAGATGTGAGCATTATGGAGTAAGTCATGTGAGCCACTGTCAGTTTCCATAGCACAGGGGGTGACATACACCTGTAACCTTGTAGTTTTTATGTCTTTGCAGTGTGATGCTGGCATGCTTCTCTGGACATCTGGATGTTGTGCAGTATCTAAGAACACAAGGTGCATCATGGGAGACTCGGGATAAGAGTGGCTGTACTGCCATGCACTGGGCAGTTGATGGAGGTCATGTGAAGGTCATTCAGTGGATGATTAATGATGGTTGTGAGGTATGATACCTGCCACTATCTGCAGTACTGGTTCAGAGTTGGAGTCGCATAAGACTGGAGCAGTTCTTTAAAGAGTTGGTCACGTAAATCTGCCGTTTCAGTTATGGGCAGACACCAGTGAGTTTAGTTGTCCACTGGCTTCCTACATTCCTCAGATACTCCAGTGGTAATTTCTCCCTGGTGGAGTCCTCCCATCTGTTGCCTTCCACATAGAATTTCACTTCTCCTCATTCAATAATTATAAAAGATAAAACTGTCCAAGTGAGACACATTGACATATAATCTATTACTATTAGTATTACCTTAGAATTGTTTTTTTATAATAATTATTATTGTCTAATCTTAATGCTTATGTATTGTGTGTATACTTTTTTTTTTTTCTTAGGTAGATACCAGAGACAGGCATTTACAATGGACTCCGCTGATGAGGGTTTCTGCTGTAACTGGAAACACAGACATTGCACGCGGCTTAATCAGAGCTGGAGCTGAGGTCAATGCCAAGGACAGGGATGGCAAATCCCCCTTGATGGTAATTCATATATTGCTACAGCCCAACCTAAGTAAAATATCAGTATTTGTTTTATTCAAATAGTTCCAAGTTCTGCGGGACCTTTTACTGAGTTTTTTTTTTTTCTTTTTTTAATTTCCTTTTATATTGTGCTTGAAGTTTCTCTTCTAAAAAAAAACAAGAACTCCTATAGTCTTCTTTGTACTTCTTATTTTGAACTCTTGATATCAAGTAGATGAGTCATGGTACATTGTCTCCACAGGAATCGCACCTTATAATAAAAGCACTGAAGGCTACAAAGAACTGATTCAATCTTAAACTTCAAATATTCTGGTAATTCACCAGGTATATGTAATTAACTTTCTTGAAAAACAGACTTGGGTACATCGAATGCCACCTTTGACCATTCCTTTTGTGGCTGCACAGAGGGAGAACAACAAGGTTTTCCTCAAAATATAAACTGCTGTTAAACTCGCTTTACAACTAAAATTCCCATCTCATGTATTGTCGATGTTCAGGAGTGTTTCTCTAAGACAGGGGTCTCCAAACTGCGGCCCGTGGGCCAGATGTGACCCTTTGCTTGCCTTTATCCGACCCTTGGGGCATTATTAATTCCACTGATACAAGGCACTATTCCTCTCATTGACACCAATGATGGGGCACTATTCCTCTCACTGATACCAGCGATGGGGCACTATTCCTCTCACTGATACCAGCGATGGGGCACTATTCCTCTCACTGATACCAGCGATGGGGCACTATTCCTCTCACTGATACCAGCGATGGGGCACTATTCCTCTCACTGATACCAGCGATGGGGCACTATTCCTCTCACTGATACCAGCGATGGGGCACTATTCCTCTCACTGATACCAGCGATGGGGCACTATTCCTCTCACTGATACCAGCGATGGGGCACTATTCCTCTCACTGATACCAGCGATGGGGCACTATTCCTCTCACTGACACCAGCGATGGGGCACTATTCCTCTCACTGACACCAGCGATGGGGCACTATTCCTCTCACTGACACCAGCGATGGGGCACTATTCCTCTCACTGACACCAGCGATGGGGCACTATTCCTCTCACTGACACCAGCGATGGGGCACTATTCCTCTCACTGAAACAAATTATGTAATTTCTTTTTTACTCTCATGACCACCTGGCCTATGGCGTTGTTTACTCTCACTGATGCCAGGGCTTTTTCTACTTGCATTGGTCACAGTTCAGCCCCCCTAAAGCCTGAAGGACAGTAAATTGGCCCTTTGTTTAGACAGTTTGGAGACCTCTGCTCTAAGACCTGGTCTTAGACAACCGGATATTTGTATATGATTATGGTTTAGTCAAACAAACAAAAAAAAAATATATCAGCACAAGGAAGCATAATTTATATCAATGCAAAGTGCCCTTTGTGCTGATGGCTTCTGCTTTAGTTGAAATCTGAAGTCTTCTGCACCCCTCCCTACCCCCGCAGATGTAATCTTCCTGTGCTGTATGAAAAGCTATTTATGAATGGAGGAAAGGCAGATGAATTAACGGTATGTCTCCTCCATTCATAGCTTTTCATTCATAGAAACTATAGTACAGCTTTTATGAATTGAGAAGGGGTGGGAAGGGCAGTCATAGTCTTTGCTCTTGATAAATGCCTCTCATAGGTCCCTCAGCTCTATTAACATCTTTAGCACTAGAGGACTACCACTGCCAGGGTGAGGAAGGTGGGTTCAGAGGACTCTGGATTCCAACCAAAGTCACAGCCATCAGCACAAGGGACACTTTGCATTGATAAAAAGTACTGTCCCTTGTGCTGATTTAAAGAGAAGAAAAAGTGACCTTAAAGGCAATGATTTTTTTTCTTTTTAAAATAACAAACATATTATACTTGGTGTTTTTTGCACAGAGAATCCCAGATCCTCCTCTTCTCAGGTCCCCCACCAGCCCCCTCTTCCTGCTGAGTGCCCCCAGAGCAAGAAACTTGCAATGGGGGCACCTAAGCAGGCTCGCTCCCAAGCTGCTGCTCCGCGTGTCCATTCACACACACAGCTCTGTCTCGGCCCCGCCCCCTCTTTCTTATCATTAGTCACAGGCTGTGATTGACAACCGGAGCCCCTGAAGAACCAAGGCTCTTGTGCACATCGCTGGATTCGGATCGGGCTGAAGTAAGTATTACGGGGGGCGGCTGGGGAGGCTGCTGAACAGAGAATGTTTTTTACCTTCATGCATAGAATGCATGAAGGTAAAAAAACCTTCAGGCTTTAGAATCACTTTAAACAAATAAGTTCTTGTGAATCTGTTTCCAAGTGTGTTACCTACATATCCTGTCAGTAACAGCCCTACCCAGGGCTGCTGTTAGAAATGACGGGGCCCCATACATCCTTCCTGACAGGGTGAACCCCTCCCTGGTTGAAAGTGGCTGCTTCATGTAACAGTATTTTACCATTGTTGTCAGCCTGCAACAGGAAGTGTTACTGGCAGGATCTGTAAGTAAGAAACTTTGCAACAAATTTACAAAATAGAAAGTGCTCAAGAAAGCTGTATACAGAGAAACATGATGCAGGACATACTGGAAAAGAGAGTCTAACTAATATTTCCAGCAGAGAAAAAGTTTAGCTATGGGATGTAAAATTGTCCTGCTGTATTTATTCCTGTTCATGAGTGTGTGGGAAGGGATGTGCAGGAAGCCAAAATTCTAGGGGGTTAATTTTTCACGGTTTTGGGCAGACGCCATCTGTATATGGGGCGGCACAGAGGACAGTTTAAAGAACTTTCAGGGTAATAATGGGAAAAGGAAGCTTAAGTTTGTTGCACTTGTAGTCAAACTGCCGTCAATTTTTTTTTTAGATGTAAAGACTGTGATTATAAATAATGAGATTGTAGAGAGCATCTTTTTTTCAAACCCACTGATTGTGATGAGTATTTACAGGCAAATAGCTGTCATTATAAGAAATTGGTTAAAAATATCCCGAAGGGACATTTCCTGAGATTAAAATGAAATTGTACGCAGCAAGAAAAGTTTATGCAGAGGAATTGGAGAAGAAATTTTATGAAATGAAATAAAGTAAGACATTTGTGAGCACTGGCAGAGACTAAAGGTATAGGCAGGTTGTTTTTGTTTTAACGTACATTTACTGCGGCGCAATGGCACCGCTGCGGGAAACCCCATACGGGGGACGCGATCGCATGCACGAGAGTCAGCATGGGGATTTTTTGTGTAAACGCTCAAATCCCTGTGCTGTCGGGAGAGGAAACACATAGTTTGTTCCTACTAAATAGGAACACCGATATGTCTCCTCCCCTAGTCAGTCCTATCCCCCCACAGTTAAAACACACCTAGGGAACACAATTAACCCCTTGATCACACCCTAGTGTTAACCCCTTCCCTGCCAGTGACGTTTATACAGTAATCGGTGCATATTTATAGCACTGTATAAATGTCAATGGCAACAAAAATGTGTCAAAAGTGTCCGATGTGTCCGCCATAATGTCGCAGTCCTGATAAAAATCGCAAATTACCGCCATTACTAGTAAAAAAAAAAAATAATAAAAATACCATAAATCTTTCCCATAGTTTTGCTTATTGCGATTTTTCTTTTTTTTTTCTTTTTTTTTTCTTTTTTTTTTACTAAAAATATGTAGAAGAATACATATCGGCCTGAACTGATGAAGAAATTTGTTTTTTACTTTTTATTTGGGGGATATTTATTATAGCAAAAAGTAAAATATACAGTATTTATATATTTTTTTTAAATTGACATATTTTTTTGTTAATAGCGCAAAAAATAAAAACCGCAGCGCTCAAATACCACCAAAAAAAAAGCTCTATTTGTGGGGAAAAAAAGGACGCATTTTTGTTTGGGTACAGCGTTGCATGACCGGGCAATTGTCACTTAAAGCGACGCAGTGCCAAATTGTAAAGTTCTCTGGTCAGGAAGGGGGGTAAAATCTTCTGGGGCTGAAGTGGTTAATGGAAGTCACAGTAGAGTTAGAAAAGAAGAAACGAATGAGAGTCCACTTTATAAGTACGTATGAGGAAGGAGTGGGAATGGTGAAATCCATTATTAGGAATCACTGTTCAATCTCAAAGTGACAATGAAATATTTACATATTCTTAAGCATGCCATTCTCAACCAGGGTTCCTCCAGAGGTTAATAGGGGTTCCTTGAACTTTGACTGATTGACCTCCCATTTAATGGTATATTGTATAATTCCTCCCCTATTGTATAAAAAATATAAATCTTTTCTGGGCATTACATATATACAGGTATTTCTACCTTTTATATGTTTTTATTTTATTTTCATTTTAATTTTTTATTCCTATTTGTTGCACTGTTGTAATAATTAAACATCTTTTAATTTTGCAAACATCAGTCTAATTTAGTTATAACTTGGACCGCATAATTTTCCATATTCACACGGGACTTAATAGTCCCAAGTGAACTTTTTTTAGTTATGTCTGACTTTTTGATTAGTACATGACTATAGACTTAGATGTTACAGACATCCAGTTTGGGTGAGACTGGATGCCAAACATATGTCGTTTAGTCATGATAGCGCTTTATTTATTTTCAATATAGGCCGTTTCATGCATTCACTAACAGATGCAGTTTCTGAAATTATGGTTGTTAGATGAACAGCCAAGGTTTCCACATCAATTATAATACCTTACGAACATTTTTTATTCTTTTCCCTTAAAATTGTTAGCAGTTTATATTGTATAGCCTAAACTAAGATGGCGCCCGCTGTCTCGTCATCCGGGATTCAGACCGAGGCTTGGTTAATAGGCTGTGTATTTAGTGCGGTGCGTCAGGACGCCGCCCGTGCCCCGTGACGACGTCCTATTAGTGACGAAACGCGTAGGGAGGAGGAGCGACGCCCTGACGTCACCGCAATACGTCGAAGTCCCGGAATCACAGGCATCTTTGCGAGACCGGCCGGCTCGCTATATTGCCGTTTTATATGCGATGCTATGTAAGTGTCCATTTGTCATTGTTTTATAATAAATTTAATAAGGATTTTACACTATGTGAGTGTCTTTATCCCCTTGGTTTTGACCTGTACCTGCCACCTCGTTGACTCTGAGTTGAAAACACTTCCTGGTTGGTAGCAGTGGTTAAGGGAGATATCGCATTCAGCTGAAAGAGTCCAGAATCGTGCCAAGTCACATCCCAGGCTGGGGTTAGAGCCATCTGTGCATAGGGGTCCCCTGTAATAAGGGACCACTTATTTCTGGTAAGCAGGCAGCGTGTCTCTGTGGTGGAGGTTTACTCACTCATCTGTGTGCTGTGAATTCACTGCTTATGACAGCAATTGAAGATTTTGTACCCTTCACAACTTTTCACTTTCTGTATTTGGGACATTATTTGGTGTTTATGTGGACTCAATACATGGTCATAGACTCATCAATGTGGGTGTTTCATTTTTTGGCACAGCATATGTGGATTTTGATTTCATTTGTTTTCATTTAATTTTGTGTCAATTGACCTTTCACTTATTTGATTCACTACTGTGATAACTTTAGATATTAGTTTACACAGTCATTATTTCCTTTTGGCTTCATTTTATTAGAACCATTGCTATAAGATAACTGATTGTATATTTATATGCACGTAAGCACAATATCATTTTTTTATTATTATCACATATAAGATTTTATATACAGCACATTTATATTTAGATTATATAATAAGTGCGTCAGTCCATTTAGCGCAGCTCCTTTCCCTTTTCTAATGCATTGATGTAGTATAACATTTTGAGCAGCAGCTTTATATTCACGGATAGCGCAATTTTTTTTCTTTACCACTCCCATTTAATGGTGCCTGTATAGTACTGGGGTCCACTTGGCAAAGCCAGAAGCATGACACCAAATCTCTTTTTAGGTTACTGTGAGGGTGGCATTCTTCCTAATGATTACCAATGTAAGAGGCATTTTCCTATTGACCCCTGATAAATAAGGGTTCCTCGAGACCCTACAAATATTTTAGGGTCTCCTCTGGGGTAAAAAGTTTGAGAGGGGCTGATTTATAATGTTGCTAACAGTTTAAGCATTTATTTAACCACTTGTCTACATGGCACTTTCACCCCCTTCCTGCCCAGGCCAATTTTCAGCTTTCCGTGCTGTCGCACTTTGAATGACAATTATGCGGTCATGCAAACTGTTCCCACAAATAGAGCTTTCTTTTGGTGGTATTTAACCGCTTCCCGACCGCCTCATGTAGATATACGTCTACAGAATGGCACGGGCAGGCAAAAGCACGTACCTGTACGTCCCCTTTAAATGCCTGCCCGTGGGTCGCGTGCGCGCGCGCCAGCGGCACGCTCGCGACCCAGTCGGGAGCTCCGTGACCCCGGCCGCGGGACCAGCAGACCCGATCGCCGCTGGTGTCCCGCGATCGGGTTACGGAGCTGAAGAACGGGGAGAGGTATGTGTAAACAAACCTCTCCCCGCGCTTCCTACTCTGCCTGTCATTGATTGGCTGTTCCCGGTCATCGGGAAAGCCAATCAATCAGACGTCAGCCCCGCCCCCTAATGTAAAAAAACACACACGTCACAGCCCATAACCCCTCCCCTCCCCCTAGTGGTTAACTCTCACTACAACTGTCATTTATACAGGAATCAATGCATTTAAATAGCACTGATTGCTGTATAAATGACAATGGTCCCAAAGATTTGTCAAAAATGTCCGATGTGTCCGCCATAATGTCGCAGTCACAAAAAAAAATCGCTGATCGCCGCCATTACTAGTAAAAAAAAAAAATATTAATAAAAATGCTATAAAACTATTCCCTATTTTGTAAACGCTATAACTTTTGCGCAAACCAATCAATAATCGCTAATTGCGATTTTTTTTTTTTTTTTTACCAAAAATATGTAGAAGAATACGTATCGGCCTAAACTGAGGAAAAAAATGTTTTTTTTATATATTTTTGGGGGATATTTCTTATAGCAAAAAACAAAAAAATGTTGCATTTTTTTCAAAATTGTCGCTCTATTTTTGTTTATAGCGCAAAAAATAAAAACCGCAGGGGCGATCAAATACCACCAAAAGAAAGCTTTTATTTGTGGGAAAAAAAGGATGCCAATTTTGTTTGGGAGCCACGTCGCACGACCGTGCAATTGTCAGTTAAATCGACGCAGTGCCGAATCGCAAAAAGGGGCCTGGTCGCCAATTGGTCCGGGGCTGAAGTGGTTAATCACTGCTGGGTTTTTTAATTTTTTGCTAAAAAAATACGAAAAAAGACTGAACGTTTTGAAAAATGTTTTCTTAGTTTCTGTCAAAAATAAAATTTTCTCATTCACCGATGTATGCTGATGAGGCTGTACTGATGGGTGGCACTGATGGACACTGAAAGGCAGCACTAAATTGCATCACTGGTGGGCACAGACTGGCATCACTGGTGGGCACAGATTGGCATCATATGATGTCAGCACAGAACAAGAGGGGATTTAAATGACAAACCTGTTATACTCACCTGCTCTGTGCAATGATTTTGCACAAAGCAGCCCCGATCCTCTTCTTTTTTGCATCCCCTGCCAGTGGTGCTGGCTCCTCCCCCCTGCCGAGTGCCCCCAATAGCAAGCCTCTTGCTATAGGGGAACTCAAACAGGCTCGCTCCCAAGCCACACTCCTGCGAATGGACATTGTCCAATCACGCACAGACCCGCTCACACATCCCTGCTCTTTCCTCATTGGCTCCTGCTGGTGTGTGAGCCAATAAGCGGAGGGAGCTGCTCTCATGCACATTGCTGGATCATGATGGGGCTCAGATAACTATAAGGGTGGGCTTAGGCTGAGCTTTTTTTACCTTATTGCCTAGAATGCATTAAAGGGGTTGTAAACCCTCAAGTTTTTCACCTTATGCATTAAGGTAAAAAAACTTCTGTCACTGACCAGCCCCCCTGTTTTACTCACCAAATTATATTTTCACTAAAATCATTATTATATGACATATTTGCCGCCCCCTCCCTCCGCTCTCCATCCTGAAACATCCTCTTGTGTGACCACAGCAGCTGCTGGTGGGAGAGGAGAGGAGGAAAGCTGACAATGCTGTGGGGAAAAGGGGCGCACAGGGGGTCCCGGAAAGCAGGGGAATGGGGGTGTGGATGCTAAAACTGATCCTCCTGCAGCATAGCTGGAGGGAGGGAGCAGAGGAGATGCCTGCAGCGCTGCTGAAAGAGGCAGAAGAGGATCGGTGTCTGCAGGAAGGCAGTACAGCTGGCCCTCCTTTTTAGCAGGTGTCCAGGCCCCTCTTTTGAACTGATGGAGCCCAGGCCCAGTACAGGAGGGCTGGTTGTACTGCCTTATCCAGCGGCCCTGCATATAGCATTGGGGGTGCAGGGGAAGAGAGAGAGAATCAAGGTAGTATGTGTTTTACTTTGCAAATCTTTTCTTCCCATAAAACAGTTCTAATATGAGATTTGTGTGTTTAAAAAGAACGTACAATGGCTTTGTATTTATTTCATACTGCATTTTATTTTATTTTTATTGGGTGAACGTGAAATATTGTAAATGCACGTTTTCATATTTATTTCAAACCAGCAGATGGAGCTCCAGGCTCCTTTCTATACGTTTATCTGTCTATTGTTAGCTGCTCTGTTGGAAAAAAAAACCTTCATTATTGTTACCTTTAAAATTGATATGTGGAGTGGGTAGAACTGCTCTCAATTTTTCTAATCTGTACTAATATAGATCAAACTTGCACTGTTACGCACATCACGTTTTTTTTTCAGCAGTTTGTATGCGTTAAACCCCTGGGGTATTGCCTCCTTGGTCCATGGCTGTGCATGTGATGTTATTACTGGTAATGCACAAATAACAGAAATATAATGGTACAGCATTCCATAGGAGCTTTTATATTCATTTTCCTTCTCTCTGTGACTCTGCAGGTTGCAGCATTAAATAACCATGAAGACTTGGTGCGTTTACTAATAGAGAGCGGAGCAGACTGCAGCATCACAAATGAGGTATTATAGAGGGGCTGGATGGAATGGTATTCTGGGCTCAGCTATCAGAGCAAGGATGTGATAAGCTTGTCTCTTTTCTCATGCAGTATGGAATAAGCATCGCAGAAATGGCTAAAGCTTTCGACAGACAGGTAAAGAGCTGATGATTTTACTCGTAAAACGTTTGCAGCGTTTGTAGAAGCTCCCTCTCCTTACCGCTTCCTGTCATTTTCCCCGACAGAACGTGGTGCTCATATTAGAGAAGAACAAGGAAGAGAGACGACTGTCTGTTCGCTGAGCCCTCTGCTATAATAACACAATGTGCCGACGACGCTGGCTTCACACGTCTCATCATTTTTTTTTTTTTTGCGTTTTACAATAGTTATAAAAAATCCATACCATATGACTTATCCAGCCTATATCCAAGCTTATTACGTTGCATGACCTACCCCGCCGTCCTGAATCCTTTTTATTATAATATATCAAAGGAAACTGGTAGGAATAGATATATGCCCAATGCCTTGTGACAATGTGTTTACCCTCTTTCCAGATTTAGCGCTTTTTGATGTGTTTGGAACAGACAGAAATATTTGATCAAATGTACTTGTCAGAAATACAGAGAACTGGAGGGGGAGCACACTTTTACAGCATTACGTTTTATGTTAACAGAAGAAGTCGTCATTTATAGGATCACTGTACCTGAGCTAATAATAAATCCAATACTATGTATGTAAGAGTCAACATGCACAAATGTTTTATATTAAAGGATAACCAAACTTTTGTATAGTTGCCCTATATCCCCTTTTATCCTCCGATCCAATATAGTTATACCTTAAAGTGATATTAAACCCTCCGTTTTTTGTTTTTTTTTAAGGCACTTTTAGCAGCTGATTTTTTCACTTAATAAGACTTTATATTTTGAAGCTTCTTTATATTTCAATCCTTGCCTAAGTTTCAATTTAAGCCGGTAACCATGACTGCTGCCCCAGGTTTCCTGTTTCAGGGTGGCTCTTTTGTCTCGCAGCATCTTATCAAGTCACCCTTGCATGCAGAGACTACAGGTGTCTCCCTACACTGTGTGCATCAATAGAAACACACAGCCCCATAGCCTAGGACGACAAGGTACTCCCCTGCCTCTCTCTCTTCTCTGAGCTTAAAGACCAGCTGGAGACTGCGCTGTCCACTTTTTAGGTGGATCTGTATACAAAAAAAAAAACACAGACTCTTATGGGAGAAGAGACATGCAATGTCTGTTCCTCAATAAAATAAACGTACCTACCTGTTCGAAATCCTCTCTAGTATGTAAATGAAGCTGTGCATTGTGTCCGTAGGAATAACTCCTGCACTGGCCAATCAAAATAGCTAAAGACCGGCACCCGGAAAGATGCTGGCAATGGGAAGGGTGTTGGAGCATAGGTGAGAATTTCCCTGGAAGTTCAGGGAAGCCGCAAGCTGTCACTAGCACCGGGGAGCGGCAAGGGAGAGAACCAAGGCTTTGGGTCGCCGCATCGCTGGATCGTGGGACAGGTGAGTGTGTGTTTTATTAAAGGGGTTGTAAAGGAGATTTATTTTTATTTTTTTAAATAACAAACATGTTATACTTACCTCCACTGTGCAGCTCGTTTTGCACAGAGTGGCCCCGAACCTGGTCTTCTGGGGTCCCTCGGCGGCTGTCTCGGCTCCCCCCCGCAAGTACTGCTCACCTTAATGCGAGCTCCCTCGCATGGTGTGGAGTGCTTGCGGGCACGCTCCCAAGATACAGCCGCTCGCTGTATCACTCGGCCCCGCCCCCCCCCGGCGCGTCATTGGATGTGATTGACAGCAGCGTGAGCCAATGGCAGCGCTGCTTTCAATCCATCCACTCTAGCCAATCAACACCCAGAGTGAGCAACGTAGAGGATGTCGGGGGCGAGCGCGGGACTTTCGAGGGGTCAGGTAAGTAAAACGGGGGGCTGGTATTGTCAGATGGTTTTTCACCATAATGCCTAGAATACATTAAGGTGAAAACATTTTTACCTTTACAACCCCTTTAAATCAGTAGCTACACTTTTTTTGTATATGCTGACCTTTAATAAACACGGAAACGGCTGGAACTCTGCTTTTAAGCCTTTCGGCTATGCTGCCACCTACAGGAGGATTGGACATTTGCAAACCAAAAAACCTTAGGCCAGTTCAAGGTATAACCCCCTTCTACTACCAGCATTCCTCACTTCTTGCCGGCGGTTATAGAGACTGCCTACACACACTGTGTGCTAACGGCTGAAATTGTTAACAGCAGTTGTCATGTAACTGTTCATCTGAGCAAGTACATGTTCCTGTTAGGGAGGTTCGCCCTCATTGTTTGTCTTGTTTATCATCGAACGTAAAGTGAAAGAAAATCCGAACTTTTGGGTTGTCACCAGAACAGGAATAGAAGGGAAATCGTCCAATGGGGACACCAGTTCCAGTGACGGTGGGGACAACCAGGGATTCTCTCACTTTGGAGGGATTCCCTCTCACTTCTTGTTTTGGCTGTGGGATGGGATGGGAAGTGAAGGGAAATCTCCACAATGGGGCACAGGTGGCAAAGGCAAAATAAATAAATTAGAGGAGTTATAACCCTTCCTTACGCTATCCAAAATGGGGGGGGCGTTGCCTTTTTGTTCTATTTTAAAGAGTAACCTGTGATTTTTTTTTTCTTAAGTTAAGCCTTTTCTCCACTGCTGCTGCTGTTTCCAACGCGATCATCCTCAGCCTGGATTTTAGATCTTGCTGAATGATTCAGACCCCAATGGACTGGATGTTGTAGGGTGAGGCTGGAAGTAACCCTCGGACACTGGGCTCTGTGTGGAGCGCTTCCCAGACTGGTTCTGGTTCAGTTGGCTGCAGAGCGCTTCCAGGTCCAGAGCCATTGGCATTGTCTCTGCATTTGCCTTGTCTTCAAATAGGGAATTTGGGACCATTTTCCTGCAAATCCAATGTGAGTTCAGCCATACAACTGTATTTCACAGACATTGCATGCGATTGGCACCTCAGTGTGGAAGAGAATCACAGGCTAAGAGCTTGTTATCCCTGTAACTGCTTAGTGAACAGTTTGTAAAAAAAAAAAAAAAAAAAATGATCTATTTCTACTGTGGTTCCTGCTGTGGCACACCTTAACAAAGTGACTACTATACCTGTGGAGCATGCTCCTGCATTCAGAGATCCAACAGATAAGTGGCTGGAGGCCCTTTCCAGAACTATGAAATCCTTTGTAGCTCCTATCTTCTACCCTATATTGGTTGGTCCAAAACCCCTAAATGGGATCTTACCGCACCCGCAAGGTTATATTTCGTATGGCCATCACAATGGCGGATCTGGCTTCTTCATCTTAAGGGAACACTTTTTGGTTCTGCACATGGACAAGCTGGTGTTGAGGTCCAGGATTTCTTTTCTTTTTTCACCTTCTACCTTAATCAGGTCCTTGTTTCTTGTCCCTCTTTTTAGCTCTAGATAATCAAAAGGAAATTTCCTTCCTTTGTTCGGCTATGGTTTGAGCTGTTCAAGTCTATATTTTTTGACTACTGCTTATTTCAGGAAGGCCGATTCCCTTTTTTGTCATCCCAGATGGGCCCAAGAAGGGAGCCTCAGCTTCTCATTCTGCCATCTCTTGGTGGCTCAGACAGCCGACTTGTTTAGGCTTATGAATCTGGTCCCCCTGCCCTTTCCTGTTAAGGCTGACCGCATTAGGGCAGTGAGTGCCTCTTGTGGTCTTCTGTTCATACATTGGATCATTCTGCTTTATCTGATGCAATTTTTGGATGTAGGGTCCTTTAGATCCCAGTTATTGTTATTTTACACAGGGCCTGTTAATGGTTGTTTGCTGTGTTGCCCCCTACTCAGGCTGCTTTTAGAAGTTCTGAAAATTAAGGACTTCCTTTATTGCTCAATTGATGAGAGAGAGAAAATATTTTTGCACTTACTATATTGATAGTAGTAGGGATTATATCTTGGGCTGGCCCACAGGTTTTTTGTTTGTCATTGTCTGGTCCTCCTGTGGGCTGCAATTTTACCCAAAGGTTTCATATTTCCTGTGTACCTCAGTGGACTCCAAGCAAAGGAGTTTTACCTTGCATACAAAAATCCTGTTTTTGCTTTGGATAGCGCAGATGACCATAAAGGCCCCTTTCATTTTTTTTCTGTCTGAAATGTATGCAATTTTATATATTTTAGTTCTGAGAAATCAATAATAAATCTGTATTAATTTATATGAATTTGTTTATGAAGTGTTTTTGCTTTATTGTTGAAGTCAATTTCTAATTCTAGTAACTGAATAGAGGAGCCTTAAAGGGCTGTGTGAAGAAAGGGTTGTATAGGGCTTCCAATCTAATAAGTACCGTATTTATTGGCGTATAACACGCACCCCAAGTTTAGGAGGGAATTTTTAAGGAAAAAAACTTTTAGGAGGGAAGTTTAAGGAAAAAAAATTACATTTTAAATGCCCATCAATGCAGCCTTGTCCCAGTTCCACCTGCAGAATTTAAAAATGGCGCCGCCGAGATACAGAGCCGGATGTTCTGTGCATCTCGGCGGCGCTCGATAGTTCTCGTCGGCTTTCGGCCTTTCTCGGTGGCTCACGCGGGACTGCGAGAGCCTCCGGGAATGGCCGAAAGCCTCCAAGAATGGGCGAAAGCGGCCGAGATCGGCCGAAAGCTGTAAGAATGCCCTAAAGGCTCAGAATAGGCGGGGGATCGGCATATAACACGCACCAACGATTTTCCCCTGATTGTTGGGGGAAAAAAGTGTGTGTTATACGCCGATAAATATGGTATTTACATGGAGTTCATAACATGGAAAACATACAGATTAGTCTGATATAAAACCGGCCACATATAAAATGCTACTCCCCTTCCTGTGAGCAGGAAATCACCCCCCTTCTGAAAATGGGAAGCAGCATGGTACTCCTGCCATGATGCAACAAAGTGCATTGGGAGGGGCTTAGTGGGAAGGGGTGGGGCTTTTCATTCACAGGTCGTCAGTATGTGTTTGAAATTGTCAACTTTTAATATATGGCTGGGAGATTATTCCACTATGAAGCTGTGTAGTGTCTCTGAAAGGAATGACAAGTGCGGGATAATTGAAATTTCTGTGCCTGCAGCAGCCTCAGGTACAAAAAGTCTGGGGAAGAGGACCTGGAACTCTCATACATAAGACTGAATATGCATAGCCTGCAAAGATATCTCTTATAAAAGGAATTTTTATATAACTATTTTTTTTTTTTACTTTTGCAAGCTCTCTACTTCTTAATGAAGGAATGTCATATAGGAAATGGCTTTCTGTCTTTATAATATGGCATCCAGATTGAGGAGATAAGTACTAAAACCTTTTCTCTCTTAGAACACGCCAGCTTGTTATCAGCCAGTGCAGATGGTAATAGCCTGCAGCAATCACCTTTTTTGTTCTGATTGCTTCAAACAGGATTCTATAGGTTCCTGGACTCTGCAGGTTCCCTTTACTATTTGCAAGGAAGGACTCTGCTATGCACTCCTTTAAAGCAAACCTTTCCTTGGGGAACATGCTGGCTGCCATTGCCGACCTCCTTCAGAAAATGCTAGCTGTCTGTCTATTTGACCACCGCATTAAATACCTTTTGAGTTACTGGCCTGGAAGTATGCGGCTCAGAAAAGTCAGAAGTTCCTATGTACTTAACTGTGCAGGGTTAGTGAGTATTGAAGAAACAGGGCCAGCATGATGCTTGGGCTGCAAACATTTGCCCAGTGTAAAATTCTGGTAATTTTGTGTGCCTGGTGAGCTACACGTTCTGCATTCAGCTCGCCGTACAAAAGAATGGCTGTGTGTGTCTGTATTTAAGTAAATGCCGATGCTTCTGTGAATTGGCATATGGTGATTTCTCTGGCACAAAACAGCGCCTGCAGCTCAACATGTGAAATTGCCCCGACTTTTATGCTGGACTCCAAGAGGTAGTGATAGAGGGACATTGGACATAGATTTTTTAACAGGTAATCAAAATGCAGACAAAGTCATTACTTTGCCAAATTTGCCTGCATTTGGAAGTTTACCACAAAGATGGAGACCTCCCCCAAGAAGGACATTTGCCTTAGTTTAGAAATTCAGATGCAAGGTCAAAGATGGCACAAAATGAGCTTGTCGCTCAAAAAGGAGCAGATTGCGATTTTCCACAATTGCAGCATGATTTATTGCGTCATTGGGGTGCCATTTAGAAGTAATGGCATCTCAAACACATCCCATGTTTTGCCGTGTTTTGGAATTGTGGTGCTTCCGCCCATGATTCAAATTGCCTAGGTGTGAATAGATCCTAATGCCCCGTACACACGAGCAGAAATTATGCCAGCAAAGGTCCGATGAGAGCTTTTGGTCCGAAAATGCGACCGTGTGTATGCTCCATTGGACTTTTGCTGGTGGAAGATTGAGAGCATGTTCTCAATTATTCGGTCGGAAAAAGTTCTGATCGTCTGTACCAATTTCGACGTGCAAAATTCCTATGCATGCTCAGAAAAAATTTGACGCATGCTCTTCGTAGTGCTGTACGTCACAGCCTTCTTGACAGTTGAAAGTTCAACAAACTTTTGTGTGACCGTGTGTATGCAAGCCAAGCTTGAGTGGAATTCCGTCGGAAAAAACATCCAAGATTTTTCCTCGTGTGTACGTGGCATTAGAGTCCAAAGTCTTCATTGCTCAACTGGTTACAACAAGCAGGGCAAAAAGACAGCCCTTGCTACATCTACTGTGAACACCAATACTGTAACCTCCTCTGCCTGCAGATCAGTCTGCTTAGGAGGGCTTTTGAGTCCATTTAACATTCTGCCACTTCACCTAGCCCTAATGAAGGGGGATTGTGTGCCCCACCCAAAATGCGTTGGCTGTCTTTTGCTCTGCTTGCTGTAACCAGTTGAACAATAAAGACTTTGTATCCCAAGGATTTTTCATTTGGTGCTCTCCTTGAGCTATTACACCAGAATTTTACCCTGGAATTTTTTACAACCTGTTGCCGTCTGTGTGTATAAGGTCCAAGAAGTCAGCAATGGCAGCTGCAATTTTCCTCTATAGAAAAGGTTTTCTCTAAGGTGAAACATTAGTGGTCTTTTTAAAGCCTATACATTTTTAAGAGGCTTTACATCTGTTTTTTTTTTTTTTTCACTGTGGATACAATATTTATTTTTATTTTTTTAACCCTTTGTTGACAAAGGATTCCCAGTGTCCTATGGGTTATCCAAGAGTACCTTTTGATCACATACAATGTCTCATGGAAAGCTTAGAGAGAGGCGCTCAGGCAGGAGAGTGGATGCATTACTCACCTGCCTCATTAACTTGTCTGTATGTTTCAGAGGGGTAAAAGAGACCCTGGGGAAAAAAAGCCTGAAGTGTCAAAACTGTTGGCTCAACATGACTGACTGAGCCCCATGGGAAGTCTAAGGGCAGCCTAGGGATTCATAAAGTGGAAAACTAATGCATGGAGAGTGTCTAGGAGACCTGCCAGTTGAGGTATTGGTGTCAGAGGTTAGCTATGGTTCTAGCATGTTATGTATGACTACATTTTCACAGGGGACAATATCACACCTAGAAGAGGTCGCAATGAACCTTACCACAAAGGTAAGTTATTACATCTATTTACTGCATGTGTATGAAGTTGTGATTGGTAATACTGTATGTACTCTATATAATAAGGCTTATTAACTAAAGCAAAAACAACAGCAATACAAGCATCAGTATTGCTATACAATGCACATTAGCAGGTAGAAACCAACTAGCTGATCTGGTTACTGTATTCAGCCATGGAGGATCAGTTCTGCTGTAGTCGGCGGCAGATTTATATATCCGTATTGTAGGATTTCAAGCTTTTGAATACAAGTAATGTTTTTGACTAGCTCCGTGTCCCAGCCATAGCTTTCTAAAGTCAGGGCTCCTCCAGTCTAAGGACAGGTCTTCCATTTATTGACCATACTTTTTCCAATTCCCTTTGGATCCCCAAGTCAATTTTAGGATGTGGCTTATCACAAAATATATTTATTATTTCAGATCTCATTTGCAAATTCTAGAGCAATTGGTTAAAGCAACCAAACTATGAAACTTGATAGGTTGTGGGGTTACTGTTCTAATTTTTAGTCCCATTTATATGCTTATTAGACCAGTAAATAACTTGGGGGTTTTATAGTTTTAAAGCGTTAAAAAGAAAAACACCCACCCCTCAGAGCAGCTGATCTAACACCCCTTTCTAGGCTGCTGTGCCTGTGTCAGGGTAATGCAGCATCTCTGGGTCCCTCTGGAGACGCACACGATTGGAGGGGGCCCCGTTACCTGCCATTATCATTAGGATTTGTCTGCTTTATGCTTTTGGGAACAAGTTCCCTTTTATGTGCATTACATTTTCTTTCTTTGCATATTTTTTTTTCCCTCCTGCTGTTACACAAAATAGCTTGAGGGACTTTCCCAATGGCTTGAGGCCTATTAAGCTGGAAGAGTGAAAAAAAAACACGTCACAGATAGGCCGTGTAAAGGTGTGCAGAACACATTGTACAGCATAAAGTTTGCTACAGAGCATGGCTATAGACAAAGAATATCAGCATTGTGCTGGAAAAAAGGATTCATACAGGTTAATTTTATGAGCTAACCGAAGTTATGATGCATTAAAGGCAATAACCATAGTAACCATATTTCAGTTTACGGAGATCATAGAAAGGTGTAACTCGGCTGTTTAAAAAAAATAAAATAATTGGTTGCCAAGGGTTATTGATCTTTTTAAATAGTTAAACTAAGTTTTACACTGGTCTAACTGGCTATTCCAGTAACATTTGTTTAGCATTAATGCTGTTCCCTGATGGGAAGCTGGCCTGAAACAAGCATGCAGGATGGGAGTTTTAGACTTCATTGGCCGCTTGCTTGGTCAAGGTCACAGGGTGTGGTGAAACTACATTTGTGCCAAAGTTACTTACCTTGCACTAGGGAGTGAAGGCAAGATCAGGGTGGCAGTCCTAGATCCTGTACCTATAAAAAAAATTGGCAGTGGCACGACTTTGCTTGACTAGCAAAATTTCAAAACATATTTGCACCTAATGATACATTTCTATTCTGTAGGCATTTACAGATCAAGAATTGTGAATTTCCTCCAAAAAAGCATATCGTATGGAATTGCAAATTTTTATTGAATTTCAGGTGAGTGCGTTTAATACTATGAAACATTTATGTGCATCATTGTGGCATATTTATTTTGTTAGACCCCTTTCACACTGAAGCTCTGCTTAACCGCTTCCCGACTGGCCACTGCATATATACGTCGCAGAATGGCACGGGCAGGCAGACGTACAGCCACGCCCCCCCCCTACTGTAAAAAAAAACACAACACGTCACACTGACTCCTCCCCGCCCCCTAGTGGTTAACCCCTTAACTACAACTGTCATTTACATAGGAATCAGTGCTATTTAAATAGCAGTGATTGCTGTATAAATGACAAATGTCCCAAAAATGTGTCAAAAATGTCCGATGTGTCCGCCAAAATGTCGCAGTCACAATAAAAATCGCTGATCGCCGCCATTACTAATAAAAAAAAAAAATATTAATAAAAATGCTATAAAACTATCCCTATTTTGTAAACGCTATAACTTTTGCGCAAACTAATCAATAATCGCTAATTGCGATTTTTTTTTACCAAAAATATGTAGAAGAATACGTATCGGCCTAAACTGAGGAAAAAAATGTTTTTTTATATATTTTTTGGGGATATTTATTATAGCAAAAAGTAAAAAATATTGCATTTTTTTCAAAATTGTCGCTCTATTTTTGTTTATAGCGCAAAAAATAAAAACCGCAGGGGCGATCAAATACCACCAAAAGAAAGCTCTATTTGTGGGAAAAAAAGGACGCCAATTTTGTTTTGGAGCCACGTCGCATGACCGCGCAATTGTTAGTTAAAGCGACGCAGTGCCGAATTGCAAAAAGGGGCCTGGTCCTTTGGCTGCCAATTGGTCCGGGGCTGAAGTGGTTAAACAGCCGCTAAAGCGCTGGTCGTTTTTGTAGTGCTTTAGCAGCGTTTTTTGGGCGCTAGCGAGCTGCTTTTTTAAGGTCACGTGACAATGGGACCTAAAAAAAAAAAGACAAGTTTTGCGGCGCTTTCAAATCGCTTTTAAGGTGATTTGGAAGCGCTGCCCATTAATTTCAATGGGCAGGAGCGTATTTGGAGCGATGTTTACAGCACTCCAAACACGCCCCAAAGATACTGCTTGCAGGAATTTTTCTACTGTCCCACAAGCACATCGTCCCAGTATGAAAGCACACATTCAAATGAATGGGAGGCAGTTTTCAGACGCTTTTGCGATGCTATTTTTAGCGCTAAATGCCTGAAAACTGTCTCAGTGTGAAAGGGGTCTTCTTGTGTTATCATCTGGGTTTTATTCCTTGCAGCAAGAGCAAACATAAGCACCTGTTCATCAGTCCCGGTAGCCACTATTCTGAGATTCTGAGCCCTTGAGGCCGGTGAGTGACATCAGGTCTAATGTAGAACTAAGCCCCATTCACACTACTGTAGCACATCACCAGGTGTTGCACATTGGGCAGCCATTTGTTTCAATGAGCTGTCCTACTCTCAACAAATGTGGAAAAGAAAGCTCATGCAATCTTTTTGAGTTTCTTGCTTGGAGTATTTGGGGTGCAATACAAAACAGGACTTGAGCGGAAATCACTGCATATTTAGGGAATCCCTTGGGGACCCCCAAGTCACCAGAACTAGTTTCCCTATTGGAAGATTTCCCCATTACTTTTTTGGGGATAACCCAAAATGTGTGATTTTCTTTGCTTTCACTTTTAATGATAAACAGGACAAATTGAGAGAGTGAATCTCCCTAACAGGGGCTCAGACAGCAGTAATAACTGACAGGGGTTCATTTATCCAAAATGAAAAAAAAAAAGAAAAAAAAGCTTTGCCTTTAGATATACTTTAAATCAGTAGTAAACCACCGGCTTTAAAAAAAAACAAAAAAAAAAAAACCTGCAAGGCAAAGTTATAATGTGCTAGTATGCACTGCATTCTAGCACATTATGTGAAACTTACCTTAAAAGGAAGCCCTCCAGCGGTGTGTTGTCACCACTAACAGGGCTTCTATCTTCATCCGGTATTCTTTCTGGGTTGGCAGGCTCCGGTCCTTTGATTGTACGAGCTGCAATTACGTACAGGAGCCTCTGTTCACAGCACAGGACGCTGAGGGAGCGCGCACAGGTATGCTGTTCCTTCAGAGAGCATACGACTGTGACGTCACCAGTGGCTTTGCAAGTAAATATTTCCTAAACACTGCACATTTGGGAGATATTTATGATGGACCGTCCCAGTCCGCCTGTCAGTTTTGACGGCGGACCTGAACGGACTCCATGCTAGTCTATGGAGCGACGGATGTCAGCGAGACATGTCCGCTGACATCCGACCCGGTCCGATCTACCAAAAGCAGATGGCCCTACGTCAAGATCCGTCGCTGGCAGATTGGATCGGATCGGGTGAGATCTGATGAAAAGGGACACGCTGTCCGTTTTCATCCGATCTCTTTATAGAGACCAGCGGTGCTGGACAAGCCCCTCCCCGCTCCATTAGGCAGAGAGGGACCTGTCATCCGCCGGCTCAGCGGAGATCAACAGAGATCTCCCACTGAGTCGGCGGAAAGGGGCCTAATAGGTAAGCTTTATTATAGGCTTACCTAAAGGTAAAAATCAACCAATGGTGTTTACTCCCACTTTAGGAACGAACAACCAATCTTATTACACTGTTCACTTTCCCGTATTGCACTGGAAGAATGAAAGGCGTTTTTTTTGGGACAAAACAATCCTGATGCAGTTAGAAATATCCATGGGCTAACATTCCGGAGTCATTAACCATATATAAGAAAACCAAGTACAACTCAAATACTTTATAACCATAACTTTATTGATGGATTTTTTATGGCCCTGGTGTCGGTCAAGGGGTAACCTTTAAATTAAATCTCACTCTAGCCAATTCGGCTATAACTTAATAAATTAAATTTTTTACTTACACGCTGTCCATCCAGCAAAGCTGGACGACTACTCCCCCACTAACCAACACCATGACTTTGAAAATAAAAATAAAGGGAGGGTGGGTGGGGGTCCCGGTCTCGCTTCCAGGATAAGGTACGGCCGGACTGTTCCTCCTTAAATGTCCCGAAATTCGCGGGCTTTTAGCGCGCCCGCCGCTGTCCACCAACCAGGCGCTGTTGCTAGCCTGCTGTATCCTCCAATAGCAACCTGCGGATTATAGCACAGTATTCCCCTCATGCTCTCCCATGTTTGCCCTGCATATAGCAGGGCTTGCCATGGGCTAACATTCCGGAGTCATTAACCATATATAAGAAAACCAAGTACAACTCAAATACTTTATAACCATAACTTTATTGATGGATTTTTTATGGCCCTGGTGTCGGTCAAGGGGTAACCTTTAAATTAAATCTCACTCTAGCCAATTCGGCTATAACTTAATAAATTAAATTTTTTACTTACACGCTGTCCATCCAGCAAAGCTGGACGACTACTCCCCACTGACCGAAAACGGGGGCGACGCTCCTGGTTGAGGTCCCCCCCCCACCATGGCACTCTCAATCAAGGCCTGCAGGCCCATGTTAAAAATATCCAGACCTATCGAAGATAAATGGACCTGGTCCTGCCTAAAAAGCCCCGGAAAAAACCCTTCGAGCTCAAAATGGCGGAATGATACACCGCCTAAAGAAACGATTAAATTAGTTATGGTTCTATTCAGCCGTCTCCTAATCTTATCCATGTAGAATAGGTTACCACACGGGGACCACAGGAGCCGTGGGATCATCTCTGAAAAAGCCAAGGTGGTACCTGGGAACAGAAGCTTAAAGTCGTGTATATCCTTTTTGATTTCGCACAGTAGTTCCCAGGTTCTGACCTTGCCCACATCGTTGGCCCCTAAATGAATCACCAGAATTTTGGGAGGCGGCCAGATAGAAGCTAAATATATCAGATGTCCTCTAAGATTGCGCCATCTTAGACCCCGAATGCCTGACCAAAAAACTGTAAACTTATCATCCAATCCCAAATTACTGGAATAAATCCTGGAGGAAGCCTGCTTACCAGCCCAGAAAATGTAGGAGTGGCCTACGATCCAAATTGCCTCTGGAGCTGGATCTGAAATAAAATCATACCATTAATAATTCTGGGCGAACATAAATTTTATACCTATCACTAGACCATCTACCCACCCTCTTCTGACTTTCTGGGGGGAAACCCAACAGATTGGCCGCTGTGGCGGCCCCAACCCTAAATGAATGGGATGAAAATTTAAACCCTGTAAGGTTGAGTTTCCTAAGGCAGGAAGCGAGGACAGCTGAGAACTGAAATCTGGTTAATGGGGACAGGTCCTGGTGGATAAAAAAGGAACCATCATATGAGGGGCGTACCCTCAAGAATTTTGATACGAGCGTAACTGGACAAATTCTCTGATCCGGTGATCTCTCTAGCGACACCCATTGACCGTTACCCAGACCAAAAGTCTTTGATCTGCATATAAATACCCGAAGGCTGTCGGCACCCAAGACTATATGTTCTAATAATAGAAAAGAAGGTGACGACCTATTACGTGCCGTACACTCACCGATCCTTAAAGCACCAAAGAAAGTGACAGAAAATGCTGCCCTAAAAAGCCATACTTCGAAATCAGAAGTACAAACCACCTCAAGAACGTATAACAGTCTAATCAATAAATCCACTGAAATAGGCCGGCGACTGTCCCTTGAAGGGGCTGATTTACGGAATCCTTTAAGAATCTGTTTAACCTGAAAAAATGAAGTAAGTGCTGGCCTGTCATAAAACTTTAAAAAGAAGGATACTCCAGCTACTATCTTGCTGACCGAGCCAGGACTCATTCCGGCCTCTATCATGGAAGACAAGAAGGCTAATGCGACAATACCATTCACCTCCAGTACCTCGACACCTTGCCTGGAGCAGAAAGAGCCCCATCTGGACCACGCCAAACCATACTCCTGCCAAGTTTTCGGTGCCAGTGAATTTCGAAGATGACCAGACATCAGTCCCATATCAAGCCCCAGAGGAAATCTGGGCATGGGGTGCCTACCGGATCCGCCGCAGGTGCCAATTCCCGAAAACGCTGGAACTGAGAACGAGATAAGGCGTCAGCTATATCATTATCTAGGCCGGGTAAGTAACTTGCCTTCAGCCAGATATTAAAACGAAAACAATGTAAAACCACAAACCGCAGAAGTTTGACCACCATTTCTGACTTAGATGATAGCATATTTATAGCAAACAGAACGCCTTTGCTATCCGTATGCACTAGCACCCTTCGGTTCTGGAAAAATTCTTTCCATACTACAATGGCGACTACTACTGGAAACAGCTCTAGCAGGACTATATTCCTCAGCACTTCCTCCTGATGCCAGCTGGAGTGCCACTTTGAAGCACACCAACTACCGTTTAAAAAGGCCCCAAAACCTGACGACCCAGCCGCATCTGTAAAGAAGTTCAATTGAAAATCGTCCGTAAGCGATTTTTGCCACACAGTGGCACCATTGAAATTGGATAGAAAGGAATCCCAAACCTTTAAGTCCTCCTTTATATTTGATGACAAGTGAACATGCGAATAAGGAGACTTCAATTTACTAGTGGCCAAGGCAAAACGTCTTGAAAAAATTCTGGCAATTGGAATTACCCTGGCTGCAAAAGCAAAAAGCCCCAATAGGGATTGAGCTTATTTCAATAATACTTTACGTTTAGATAAAAATAAAGAGATCAATAACCTCATGCGGCTCAACTTCCCTTCTGGCAATCTAAACTCCATTCGCTCTGAGTCAATCGTGATGCCCAAGAATTCAATTGTACAAGATGGGAGCACTGTTTTCTCATGAGCGATAGGAATACCAAAAGAATCGCATGTCAGAAAAAAGGTATTTAGTGACCTGGCACATAACTGTGAGCCTCCTGGACCTACGAACAAAAAATCATCTAGATAGTGCAACAGGCCCCCGTCCGGTATGGACTGCGCTACTACCCAATGTAAGAAAGTAGAAAAAGCTTCAAAATAAAAACATGACAAAGAAAAACCCATAGGCATGCACTTATCAAAATAAAACTGGTCCTGAAAATGAAAACCCAGGGAATTAAAACCCTGCGGATTAACGGGGAGCAATCGGAAAGCGGACTTGATATCCGCTTTTGCCAATAAAGCCCCCTGCCCAAACTTACGCAATAGCAACAGTGCCTCATCAAATGATGCATAAGACACAGGGGCCAGAACCCCTGCTACTTCATCATTCAATGAACCATCCGTTGGGTAAGATAAATGGTGTATGAGGCGGAAACTCCCCTGCTCCCTCTTGGGAACAATACCCAAGGGGGAGAGGCGAAGGTTCTTAAAAGGCGGTAGTTCAAAAGGGCCTGCTACCCTGCCTTCAGCGATTTCTTTATCAATTTTCTCTCGCACAATGTCAGGGTGCAGCCTGGCAGAGCGTAAATTCCTCACCATGATGCACCCAGAACCTGAAAAGGAAGGGACCATAAAACCTTCAGAAAAACCCTCAGTTAGCAGCCTGGCCATCATGCGGTCTGGGTATTGATCTAACCAGGGGCGCATGTTTGCTAGCTCCACTGGCGTCTTGGCCCTTTTCTCCTGGATCCCTAGAAACTGCTGCTGAGGTAGATGTTGCTGACCTACGAAAGCATCTATTTGCTGGGTGTGCACCATTGCAGAAAGAGCACTCGTGCCTATACCTGCAATTTGCAAAAAATTTACATTGCCCTTCATTGAAGGCAAAACAGCATCCTTTGCGAAAAGTATTCTGCGGGGGCAGGGCCCTTGGTGCAAACTGCGGTTTCTGTGGCAGCATTAGGTTTAGCCACAGACCCACATCTTTGCAACCCCACTTTAATGTCGGGTGGACGGCTAATTTCTGCCTAAAGTTCTCGTCATATGTGAACCACGCTATGCCCCCAAAGTGGCGAAAAGCTTCAGCGATTATGTCTACATGCTGAAAAAGCCCTGAACACTTTTCAGGAGAACGCTCCCCCAGCACGGCCGCATAAATGCAAAAGGCCTGCAACCAATTTTGAAAAGTTTTTGGAACAGATTTTTTGCGCTCCTCCTCGGATCTTTCTTCAGAACGCTTATCTATTTTAGCAAAAAATTCTTTGGAAGCAGGCAATAGTGACATTAAATCAATAAAATCCCCTTTCCAAATCCTCTCTTTTATAGCATCAGACAAATGAAAACCCAGCGGTGAAATGTCGCAAGGCATAGGTAACCTAAAAGATGACTCTGCTGCTTGCGGAGCGACCACTGATTGATGCATGTGCCTGCCTGTATGAGGCAGCACCTCACTACTGGCTGCCACCTTTGCAGCCCCTTGTTGAGCGGCTGACAATTGCCGCCATACTGGGCTGACCACATCCACCTGCACGCCATCACTGGCTGGCTGTAAAGCACCACATAAGTGTGCCCTTCTGGAAACACCGATATCATTTTTGTCCTGAAAAGCACCAAGATATTGTGCGTCAATATTATTTTTAAAACCACCAAACGTGGCGTTCTGCAAAATAGCACCAGACCGTTGTGCCCCTTTAAACTCATTGTCACTCTCAGAAAAGGAGAAAGCACCAGACATATGTGCACCTGTATCAATATCCATACCAGCACCAGTTGTGTGCAAACCCTGTAAATTACTAGCATGTACATTTTTTACACCAGTACCACCCGTGTGTACCCCTTTAAGTTCATTCACAAGGCTTGACAATGATGACATTAATAAATGCAAATTATCAACAGGGATGCTATAGCAAGTCTCACCACTAGGCGAACTCCTCTCCTTCAGGCTGCTGGAAGCTGCAGGCAGACCGCACTTCTCCTGATTTGAGATGTCCTCAGTGGGATGGATGCTGCTGGCTCTCTCCTTCTTCCGAGGGACAGGGGAAGCAGAGGATTTAGCCTTCTTCTTGCCTCTGGGTTGGCGCGGACTGCGCATGGCGGCTGTGGGCTCCTCCATCTTTGCCTCTGGGATGATGCTAGCCATATCAGGGGGTGGATCAGGCGTGGTAACGGTCGGACCGGCCTCCAGGCATTTCAACAGCCAATCTTCTCCTCCTAAGCCTTCTGCTTTCTCGATAAGGCGGCGTAGCAGCGATTCGCGCTCCCTTGAAGTTTCCTGCTCCATCATGTCGTTCCGCAGGGGTCCCGGTCTCGCTTCCAGGATAAGGTACGGCCGGACTGTTCCTCCTTAAATGTCCCGAAATTCGCGGGCTTTTAGCGCGCCCGCCGCTGTCCACCAACCAGGCGCTGTTGCTAGCCTGCTGTATCCTCCAATAGCAACCTGCGGATTATAGCACAGTATTCCCCTCATGCTCTCCCATGTTTGCCCTGCATATAGCAGGGCTTGCCAAACTTCTGATCGGCATACAATGACAATGATAATCTCTTGGAACATCTTTAAAAATGGGCCCACAATGGCAGTCTATAGATATATATCATGACAGTGTCCTTTTACTTTGCTGGAGCCACCTGACATGCCTCCAACTTAGCAGCAGGATCAGCAACATGTTTGTGCCTCCACAGTGATCTATCAGATATGAGGATTCTCTATACAAGTCTCTCTATTGTAGGGGATCTTTTCTTAACCTTTTCACAATTACAGACCCCCAATGGACTGCCCAATTATATCCCAAACCCCTTTTATTTGACTGTCTAAATTACCACCACCAGTCTGTTGGGTACCAAAATGACCTCAAATAGTGCAGAAAATCCTGGTCCAGTTGTTTCATTTTTTGGAGATCAAGTGCGTAGCACAGTTTTTGTTTCCCAAGTCTATAGTGTGAATGATTGTACAAGGACTCCACATACTTGTCAAGGCAGACTTCATGTTTCTTCTATATCCAAGCAAATTATTGTTTGGCCTCAAAAGCCATGAGTGAAAACTGGCAGAGAATTTCTGAAATGACCATAAGTATTCTCTCTACACACTCAATCAAATCAATGTAACGAACTTCAAATAAGATCTTAATATAAAGCTTGTTTATTGGTATAACAATTTTCACAACAGACAGCTGCAGCGATCGTGCATTAAGATTGCAATAGATTGTTAGACCTTAGGATTATAATAAACAATGAACAACGTATAAACCTTACACCATACATACACGCTTAATTTAATAAGGAAATGCCAAGGAGAATGATTCTGTGCAAGGTGCAGTTCCCATAGCAACCTATTAGATCAGCAAAAGGTGAATTCTGATTGGTTCCCATGGGTTACTGCACAGTAATGCTCATAGATCTCATGGCAGACTAGATGCTTTTATAGTGTTGGCACTGTGCAGCCAGATACCACTACTACTGCCAGCTTGTCCCTCTTATTGCTGCTTCTGTTTCTGCTAATTTTCCATCTATATAATACTGACAATTATTGGAACAAATGCATTCATCTTTGTAAACATAGTGAGTGGTAGAAAAGTCACAAAGTATACAAATTTCTTTGTGCAACAGGTGCCATTTAGAAAAACCTGGACATTCAGTAAAAACATTCCAGCATACAGTAATTGGCCCCATTTGACTTTTAGAAGAATACACAAGAACATTGAGCTCATAGATAAGTGGTCATACCATAATGCCTAACCTCAATGAAACAACACAGCAGGGCTGAGAATGATTGCGTTTTCCACAGAATAATGTAAACTCTGCTCATCTCACATGCAGAAAATATAGCTTGATGGGGTCCTGTGCTATACTTATTAAGGGAAAAGCAACCAACATGCTTTAAACCCCCCCCCCCCACACCACATTGCCTGGTATATGGCAGTTTCAAGTATGGATGAGCATGTGACAGTGCTGGACCATTCAAGTCCATCTCATGGGGAATCCAGCGCTCTGGGAAAGCTACAACTAAGGGGATTCAAAGCCTAGATAGGATCTTCCTTTCATACCCAGTGGCTGAATGAAGTGACAGTAAGACAAATAATGGACCTAATGGTGGATCCATAAACATGCGTGGAAAATGCACAGGTTTGTATTTGTGAAGTAAGTTTTTTCTTGCCGATTTATACTTGCCTAGGTGGATGCAGCATCAGTCCGATACTACATCTGTTCCCCGCTGGCTCTAACACTGAGAACTGAGTAATCAAACACGCAGATCACTCGGTTCTCAGAGCTCTCTGTGCAGAGAGCTGGTGACTGTCAGTCACTGCTCTCCACTCTGCCCCTGCAGCCCTCACTGGAGCGCTGGGCTGTGGAGAGGGCGGGAGCTGCCAGCTCAGCCATGGGGGCAGATCCTGCCTTTAGTGTTATGATCTTGCCTGAGCCTGGCCTGCTGTCTGCTAACAGGTCACAGGAGTGCAAAACAAACTAAACTCCTGTAATCCACAGAAATACAGCCAAACAAGCTTTGGCTGTACTTCTCCTTTCAAGGACATCTTTGAGGACAGAAATATACCAACTGCCATTGATGGCTTGGTTTTAATTCATTTTCCTTTTTTGTTTATTTTTGAGACTAGTTTTTTCATTGGTTGGGTCTTTTCATAACAGGAAGTGTGAGGAAATCCCTCGAAGGTGAGGTAATCCCTGGTTGTTAATAGATGATTTCCCCTTCATCCCTGTTCTGATGCCAACCCAAAATTTTGGATCTTTTACTTCCTATTATGTTTTTATGATAATGGTAAACATGACAATATGGAGAGTGTGAACCTCCTCATCAGGGACACAGACAGCAATAAAAGCCTGACAGAGTGAAGAGGGATTAGAACACCTATATAAAAGTAAAAAAAAATCTTTTAGCCTTTAGTTACACTGAAATTAGGTGTGTGTGCGCGCGCGCGTGGGGGGGAGGGGGGGCGATACATAAATATTTTTGCATATGATGGTACAGAACACATGAATGGAAAAAACAGTCATCTGCACATAGCAAACTAATTACAATAGAACAGCATAATTGCATTGCATCTATGGTATATAGAAATAATTCTTAGGAATAAGGTCTTGTTCACATAGGTGTACTTAAGAGTTCACCCATGCAAGGACCATGTTTGCCCACACAGCATGCACAGGTGTTCAATGCATATGTATGTAGGTGGTCTTATTGGGAGAACTGGCTGCTGGTATGCAGCCACTGCTTCCCAATTTAACATATGTGTGGGTGCGTGTCTCCGAATGCAGACAGTGTGAATTTGGGGGACACACAACCACACAGATGTCAAATTGGGAGAAATGGTGGCATCCCAATTAACATAAATAGGACTGCCTGCATGCAGTGGCACAAAATTCCTGTGCATCTTTTGCAAACAAAACACAGCCCTCACATGGGTGTATGCTTAAGTTCTCCCATGTGAATGGGGTCTTATGCCACATACACGCGATCGGAAATTCGGCAAGCAAAAGACTGATGAGAGCTTTTGGTCGGAAAATGCGACCGTTTGTATGCTCCATCTGACTTTTGCTGTCCGAATTCCAGCCACCAAAAAATTGAGAGCAGGTTCTCAATTTTTTGATCGGAAAAAGTTCCGATCGGAAATTCTGATCGTCTGTACCAATTCCAACGCGCAAAATTCCTACGCATTCTGGGAAACCATTTGACGCATGCTCGAAAGCATTGAACTTCATCGTCGTAGTGTTGTACGTCACCGCGTTCTTGACTGTCGAAAGTTCAGCAAACTTTTGTGTGACCGTGTGTATGCAAGCCAAGCTTGAGCGGAATTCCGTCGGAAAATCCATCCAAGATTTTTCAGACGGAAATTCCGCTCGTGTGTACGCGGCATGAGAAGCAAGCTCCTAAGATACCTAGTCCAGTCTTATTGGTTAAAAACAGGTTAGAAGTGTCTGTGCCAAATTTTTGTTCTTTAAAATTTCCATTTCATTGTTACAAGAACATCACCATTATCTGCCCAGTGACCTGACAGACAGCACCTGCTGTGATGTTTCTATGGTATACACTGAAGGTGCAAAGCACCATGTGTATTATATTTTCCACATGTATAATATATACCAAGTACAATAAGTCTCACCAGAATTTCATATGAATGGATAGACAGAATATTAATTGTGTATTCTATTCCTCTGGGTTTGAATGCATATTGCTTTTCTTCTCTTTTCCTGTGTTCTGAGACTATTAAATTGAGTGTGGTCTGGCAAATAGATGTTTTGATATGTTTTTGCTGCTTACATGGTGTTATACCGTATATCTTATTATGGGGCTGCTTATATCATTGTTGATATTTTAGCTAAAATATTCACACATTATTTTTGCCTGTAGCACTTTTCATTTATAGTCAGCACTTCTCTGTTGTCTTTTTGCATATAGACAACTGATTATATCTAAGGTTATTTCATTGAGGTTGTTGTGTTAAAGAGAAATGTATATTATTATTTTTTTTAGCTTTACATGTGAAAAAGATCAGCTTTGTGTAAGTAATGTAACCAGTGGTTTTTAAATGTTGTATGTATAGTTTGTAAATATTATGTATCTGACAGAAGCAATATTTGCTCATTTAGTAGTGACAAGCAATGGTTGTGCCTCACTGATCTTCCTTTGTTGCAAATCTAGCAAGCAGCATCTGTCTTAATTAAGAAATATCTCGTACGTTCAGCAGCAACATTTTTAACAAAAACTATAAAATCAATACTGAGAAAGTCAATGTCTCAGAATTAATAACCCAGTACATATCAATCAATACAAATAAATTAAATAAACTCTTGAATAAAAGTCCAATATTTCATACAACTCTGTCTGTTATTGGTTTCCACCAACTGTGTGAAATGTGGCAAGCCGATGTCACCAACTACGGCCACTTTATACTCACCAGATAATAAGCTGCAAATATGAGCAGAACAACAGCGTATTATGCAATCTTTAGTCATTTCACATGGTTGGTGGAAGACAATAACAGACACAGTTCTATAAAATATTGGACTTTTCTTCAGGGGTTTATTTTCACACATGCTATATATATACAGCAGGTAAAATGGGTATTGAACATGTCGCCATTTTTCTAAGTAAAAATATTTCTAAAGGTGCTATGGACATTACATTTTCATCACATATCAGTAACAACCCATGCAATTGCAAACATGGTGACATGTTCAATACTTATTTTAACTGCTGTATATGAACTTTGTATTCAATTTATTTTGTATTGATTGATTATAGGTACTGGGTTTTTAATTTTGAGATATTGACATTTCCAGTATTAGCACGACTGATTTTGATTTTATAGCTTTTGTTTACATTTTGGCGCTGCACATATGAGGTGGTTTATGTGTATTGACCTTTGTTGTAAGCAGCTACATGTTTTCCTAGTGCTGACTGGTTCCCCTTGCATAACATTTTAGTTAAAAAAAATAGATTAAGGGTGATTTACTAAGGCCCCGTACACGCGGGCTGGATGTCGGGAGATGACCGGTTAAAAAAATTAAACAGCCGATATTCGGCCCGTGTGTATGTCTGTCTGTCCGACAGAAGCCGGCCATTCAGCCAGCTTCTATCAGACGTGCATGCTGGAAAAAAAGCTGTAGTGTGTACCTGGCTTAGGACTGATTCCCACCTATGCATTTTTAGTGCTTTTTTGCAGATTTGCACTACAGTCCATTTAACATGGTTTCCTATGGAAGACGTTCTGTAGTGCAAATCTGCAAAAAGCACTAAAAATGCATAGGTGTGAATCAAGCCTTAAAGGTGTTGAGACTCCCAATTGTGTTACTACTCGCTTCACTTATCCAATCGTGTGCAGATGAAATAAGTGAACAAGAATTTGTGTTCACATGATAGAATATTTGATGTGAATATTTACACAATTTACTGTGTGAAGATTCCCCACTCCCTTAGTTAAATCAGCCTCATTATCTGCAGTCTCTAGAGAGATTGTCCATTTTTTTTTTTTTTTTTTTTAATGGTCATCTGTGTTTTTACTGGGGAAGTCATGGTAAATCTCTCCAACAGGGACACTGAAAAAATGAAAACCATTTTAGTAAAATGGTTTTCAAGTTGGAACTTTTGACAATATTTTATTGCTGTCTGTGCCTTCCTGTCCTGATGACACCTGCTCCCCCCATTTCATGTATAGGTGTCACAGGAAGTAAGGAGAAATCTCCACAACCGATGAAAATTTAGAATCTATTCAGAAATAAACAAAACATGGCTGGCTTTAGGTATTTCATCTGTTTCTTGGAAATGCTTGTATGCTCTGAATTCTTCACCGTGAGACTAATTGTATGAATTTGTATAATTACGAATGTGTGCAATTAAACTTATAATAAGATTTGTAAGTCTAGGGCGTTTTTCAAGGGGTGAAAATCACCAGCAGCAGGTAGATCTCAGTCGTCAGGTCTTTAGAACTTACACCAAATGGAGAAAAAGAAAACCTTGAAGCGTAGCTCTTACTGACCTATAAATGTAACCTTGAAGTTAGACACACATATCAATATGATCATTTGATGCAACAAAAATGAATACATTGAATAGGAATAGTAAACCACAGACCCCTCCATTTAATTGACCTTTTGATCGATTTAACACAGGCAAGTCAATCAGCTGGCGTGGCATTCTATTGATTGTTTATGATTGAACTAATATCTGCTTATGTGTCAGACAGGAATAGTTTGTTTGCAATCGTTCGTACCAAATCAATCACAAATCCAAATGCATAGTCACCTGAAAAGTAAAATACTACTGGGGGGGGGGGGGGGGGGATACTAAGACTAAAAATGCCAATCCCTTTGAAAATCCATCTGGACTCTTGGTTTTTGGGCAGCTGACCTGAAACATCTGCACATCAGATATTCTGATTTCCTGGTCTGCATGTTGTTCAGATCAATGAGTCAGATGGAAACTGAGCCCGGAGATAGCCAGGTAACTAGCATTCTTGGAACGAGGTCAGCGTAGGTTTTCTTTAAAATTCAGTTGTTGTTACTCTAAGCCCCCGTACACACGTCGGAAATTTCAACCACAAAATCCATCCTTTTTTTTCTGACTGATTTTGTCCGAAACTGGTGTTGCATACACACAGTCGGACAAAGTTGTCCGAAAATCTGACATTCCGAATGTGGTGACGTTTGTTGAGTACTACAGAACTACGTAGAGGCTAGTAGCCAATAGCTTTGGTCTCGTAATTTGATCTGAGCATGCGTGGCACTTTGTCCGTCAGAATTCCCTACACACGATCGGAAAAAGTCAGATCAGATTTTGTTGTCGGAAAATTTTAGATCCTGCTCTCAAATGATCGGATTTTCGGACAACATAATCCGATCTGACTTTTTCCATCGGAATATCCAACCGTGTGTACGGGGCATTAAAGGGAATATATAAACTCAGGCTCTTGGTTTTGATTTCTTTGTAAAGCTGTAAACCTGTCCCCGCCTTCCCTGCACAGTCACACTTGCTGAGCTCCAATCAGGGAGCATAAGTGTTGCTGATTAGAGTTGTAGGGGGGAAATTAACAGAACTGCGGCACTTTTCTGGCATAATTTGCACTTGTATATATGCTGCACCTAATTTAAAAAAAAAATCAGTTTTGGTTTTGACAGCAACTCATGTGCCTAATTCAGTTAGTTATAATTTTCCCCAATTTTTCATTGTGGCGCAACACCTGCGCCAAATTCAAACTAAAGTACTGACGGTTCGTATCCTACAAAAGTGGAGCCAGTTAAGACCAACTTTTTTTTTTTTTTGATGTACGGAGACAGATTTTGTGAAAGTGTCTCACGTGTTATAAAAGTGGTGCACCATGCATCAAATTTAAGTATATGTTCTAGACAGGCTTTATGAATTCCAGGGACAGTTTTAGGACAGGAAGATGAGAAATCTCTTCAATGGAGATAACACACCACCTTTTTAGTAGAGAGAAGCTTTTTTTTATGGCTGTCTGTACTTTCTCAGTGATTCCCATTCTTCTCATTTCTTACATGAGTGTCACAGGAAGTAATATTACATTTCTCTGGGGGGGGGGGGGGGGGGGGGGGGGGGGGGGTCACAGACAGTAATAAAAACCTGAAAAAAATGTAAGTCTTTCCTTCTCTATCCCAAACTTTGGGCCTTAAGATGATGGTCAGGAGGTTAAATGTTCTCTTATAAACCAGAGAATGTGACTTTTACATCATTCCCTGGTGGGGAATCAATCGCTTCCTTTTAAATACATGCACCTGGATGGTTCTCCTTCAAAAAATGTTTGTGAAAGGACAAATTCTGTGCTCTATAAATAGACTCATGCCACTTGGCATGAGACCTGGAAGGCTGCGATGATCACTGTAGTAGCAGCCGGTAACTACTACAGTGATTTCAAGCTTCCACAGGGGGTCCCACAAGTATGCCATATGCATACTTACACTGGTGCAAGCCATACCAATGTAACTATGCAGCTTAAAGTATGCACATGAATATATTGGGAGAAGAGTCAGAAACTTTAGCTCAGATTCATAAAGCGAACATATAAAAACCTTTATTTAAAAAAAAGTGACCGTTATTTTCCACTGAGTCAAATGAGATTTGAAAATGAGTCACATGGCCAAAATCAGGACCCCATCACAAACCGTTAAAGTCAGTACCCCCTTCTACACAGCAGCACATACATCTTGCTAGTCAGAGCTTACACTCTGCAATCCAACCACCAGCCCCATCACATGCTCCTGGCCTGAATAGATTGGTGGGGGTAGCAAAGGAAAGTTTAGTATAAACTGTTGGGGAAAGGCCACAAAGCAGCATGATCTAGGAATGAGCCAGGAGTGTACAATGTGCATGTTTACATACTAGGAGACAGGAAAGAGTGTTTTTTTTTTTTTTGGCAGAAGAGACATACAACAACCTCTCCTATGCCAAAAAGCTCTACCTATTATCAATTTTTGTCTTTAGGGCTTAGTTCCACTTTAAAGTGAAGCTGTGCTTTGTCCTACGTGGACACATATTTTGCTAGGTGAACAACAAATTCTTTGGAAAGTCCAAAAGCTTATAGAGATGTATTTTAGCTTGAGATTGAGTGGCTAGCCTGGAGTTCTACCTAAAAATAAAGCTGCAAGTTTAGAAATAAAGCAACACCATTACTAACAACATGTGTGTAAAGGTGCAGGCTCTAAGGACTGTCATCCTGACCCTCCCTGCCCCCAAAACAAGCATGCAGCCAGTGACTTCTGAAATGCCTCTATCCCTGTCCTGCTGGGTAGTGGAGCTATAACTGGAATGACATCCCCAAAACCTGCACCTTTATTTACACATTAGTAATGACAGCTTTCATATTTCTGTCTTCACATATTGGACAGCCTATAGCTCTTCACTTAATATTCAACTAGCAGACAGGGTGGGCTGAGACTTGTAGTTCTCTAAAAGTTATAAATCTACAGGCTTCCTGAAGCGCTGCTGATATATATATAGTAACAGTAATATAAAATGTTTAGCGAGTGGCGTATTATTGATTACAGAAGTTGCACTGTAAATAAAACAAATGCATTGAAGAAAAGTGCAGATTTTACAGATTAAACCTCCAGTTATGAATGTGCTTATTGACTTACACATTTTAATAATAGATGACAGTTTTTCTTTTTTTAATCCATACAGTCTAGTAGAAACGGTAAAGTGTTTCAAGTGTAGTACACGTTATAAAAAATATTTCCCTTCTGTGGAAAGTCATCTTTGGTTAAATATGCCTAGGCCAATGCACTGCATTGTACTAAATACTCCACATAAATTAATAATTTACAAGTACCTGAGCACACACATAAAGCGTAGCACCAAGGGCAACAGCTCAGTCCTTTCAGAATACAGTTTAAGAATATAATAAAGTTCTGATGACTTAGTAAACAGAATCCATCTTGTATTAGAACGTAGTGCAAACGTCAGCCTCATCCGTCCCCTCACTGGAAGTGGTTGGGTCTGAATGTTGGCCTCTGGGGTGGCAGTTTTGGTGCAGCTCTGAAACAGATAAAACAAGTCACTTATTCTCTAATTTCCAGACTCCATTTTCTTTTCTCTGTACAAGGAATTGCACCGAATCCTATTGCCTTATGGTGCCCATAGTGAGCCCTCAGGTGTGCAAACACTCTTTGACACAAGCAGTACTTTTGTTGGGTGTTTTAAATGTACTTCTAAACCTACCTTCCCTTTCTAGAACATGTACCAGCATTCTTTTAACATGTTTCTGTAGCAAGAAAACGCTTTTGTCACACCTCCCCCCCCCCTTGTGACATCATTACCAGCTGAGTTCCTATTTACATATGCTCTGTAGTCTGCCCTGATATGCACTCTGAGTAAACATGGAGAAACTTTTATGATCTGTAGGTACTTGCAGGTATCCTGGGGCACACCTATGCACATATACTGTGACTAAGTCCCATGTTCACCAGCTCTGGCTTGTCCTCTTCCACCTATGGTGCTTTACCACTGGCCCATAGCAGTGCTGAAGCAGCCTAACAAAGCACGGGAGACTGGAGGGGGTACGCTAAAGCTAGAATCTATACAGCTGATAGTTGTTTTTTAAGGCAGAGAATCCCAGCATTAGGGGCTCCTGGGATGCTTCCCAGCAAATAGAGTGGACAGAAAGGTACCTGAAGGTCATCAATGCTTACTGTAAATGCAGACTATGCATTGGTGTCCTTTTAGGCACCATTTGCCTTCATTGGACAGTGTCTGGCCACCCTCCTCCATTTATGGCCATGTACAAGCAGCTTTTATTTGATTACATTTTTGGAAAAGACAAATCTTTAATTTGTACTGGAAAGCATATCTAATCATAGACATTTCAATAAAGCTGTGACAATGTGATTTTTATTACTGGATAAACAACCTCCGCAATGTGAAGGCTCCACACAATGCAATAAACTAAACAGCCTGGGGAAGCTTGTAATACAATGGATGTGCAGTAGTACAATGTGTTATTGTCTCCCCTGTTGTGTAGATGAAGTAGATAATACATCCTGGCATTGAGAAGGACATTAATGAAACAACTTGGGGTAATCTACGACCAGGAGCAAAGCACCACCTGTCCTCTTATCTAATAGTGACTAATTATCATCTTATTACTGGAACTTCCATCATTCAGCTGGTGATAGTGCCTCATAGAACAAAGAAACCAGCACTGGGATACAAATAATATTTATGGTGCTGCTGCTTCTGTGCACACTTTCTGGCACAGATTCAATAAAGGTTTGAGCACCCTTCAGACTTGCTGACAGTTGTGATATTGTAAGGCAGAGCAGTGAAGGCACCACCATCATGACCTTGCACCTTTTTTAATTATATGATAGAAGATTCTCATTTCCCATAGACTGCCTAAAGTTACAAATTAAAGCCTCCTTTTCAAACAGTTTTTGTTGAAAAAGGGTGACCAAAACCAGCCGGATTACACCAAGCAATGTGCTCTAATCCAAGCATCACATAACAATTGAGCTGCTCCTTGTGCCCTAGGGGGAGATAACAAATGTCCTCCATAAACTGTACAAGGAGAGTCTCTTATATGGTACAATAACAGGCTCAATTCACAAAGCTTTACACAAAGATAAGAATCTTTCAACCATGCGATTGTAATTTTTAAATCTCATTGAACTCGGTGAAGAAAATAAGTATTTTATGAACATAAAGATCCTTGTGTCTTATCGTTGAGAATGGAGCCTAATACTTAGTAAATCTGACCTATGACTGAAAATAACAAATGCACTAAATCTTTGTAACAGAGTTGACTTTTATTGATTATTAAAAATTCAATGTGCAGTAGTTTACAACAACCAATTAGAAGCCACCGATCACTGGTCTGGCGTTGTGCAGATTGTTGGAAACCAATGCCAGTGAAAGTTGATTACTTCTTATGGGTAATTTAGGGACTACTATCACCAAAAAACACTATGTATTGTATATGTGTGTATGCATAGCTATGTAATATTTTACATACATACTTTTATTGTTCAATAATTTTTATTGAACCATAATGTAAGTATATCACGCAAAAAGGGGTACAGTGCCATTGATGATCTGCCATTATTGCATCAAATCCCAAATAAATTGGTACGCTACAAGGGGAGGTTGTGAGTCTCTAAATTAAGAGAAAGCTTCAAAAGTCCACCAGCCTATGGTGAAAACATGAAGGCATAAACTGAGCAACCCATGGATCCTAGACCTGGTGTAATTTAGACATTGCATCCATTTAGCTCGCTGTTAATATCTACTTGCCCCTTATTAATGAAAAACTATTTTTCACTGCTGTTAATGAGAGCAAGTCAGATGGCCAAGCTTGACTTATAGATCGTGTGGTAGCCATAAAGACGTGGGTCATTAATTTGACTTGGAACTTATTAAGTCTGTCTGGTTTTAAATTAAGTAGGCAGCATAGGGGCTGGGTTACTCACTAAAAATAGGATTTTTTCATCATACTTGCCTGTCAAAATCCTAATATTCATTACCTACTGGCAGTGTTGGTCATCTTACTTTAAAAAAGTAATTTTTCACAGAGTTTAAGGTTTAATGTAAGCAAGGGGCGCGTTCCCCCCTGCACGTCTATTTCCCCTCTACGTCTGTTCCCCCCAGCACAGTATACACATCGAGTGTTACCTGACTATTCCCCCCCCCCCCACCACAGTATTACGGAGTATTGCAGAGTATTGGCAGGGTATTGGCAAAAACCTGTGAAAATTTCACCACCCTAAAGCCCCCATTGTAATATCAACAATCTCCCCCACTGTAATATCCATGGCTGGGTATTACCGAGTATTGCCGAGTATTGGCTGGGTATTACCGAGTATTGCAGGGTATTGGAGGGTATGGCTGGGTATTACCGAGTATTGGCAGAGTATGGCTCAGGGTATTACCGAGTATTGCAGAGTATGGCTGGGTATTACGGAGTATTGCAGAGTATGGATGGGTATTACAGAGTATGGCAAAGTATGGCTGGGTATGGCAGGGGTTATGGCTGGGTATGGCAGAGTATGGCTGGGTATTACGGGGTATTGCAGAGTATGGCTGGGTATGGCAGAGTATGGATGGGTATGGCGGGGTATTGCAGGGTATGGCAGCGTATGGCTGGGTATGGCAGGGTATTGCAGAGTATGGCTGGGTATTACTGGGTATGGCAGGGTGTTGCCGAGTATTGCAGTGTATGGCTGGGTATTACCGGGTATTGCAGAGTATTGGCAGGGTATGTGCTGGCATCCATCTCCCCTCCACTGTACAGATCTGTACACAAAGGGGAGAGAGGAACCGGCGTCATCTTGACGCCGGTTTGTTTACAAGTGATCGCTCCGTCATTTGACGGAGCAATCACATGTAAACGGCCGACGGGTGCACCAAGATGGCCGCCGCTCCGGAGCTAGGCCGGAGCTAGGCCATCTTGGTGCACCAAGATGGCCGCCGCTCCGGAGCTAGGCCGAAGCCGCGGCCTTTCCTAAGGCCGCGGACGGCGGCGAGTAATTGCGGTAACGCCGCCCCAGTAATGGGCACGGCGTTACCGCAAGGGGAAGAGTAATCAGTTAGATTACTCGTTACCCTCTAAAGTAACGGCGTTACGTAACGCCGTTTACTTTAATCGCGTTCCTTACATCACTGCCTACTGGTTATGCACCATTTCTAGGTGAATGGACACTGGTAGACAAAGTCTTAGACGGGAAGTGGTTCCCTATATAACCCCTCCCATACAGGAAGTACATCAGTTTTGTAGAAAGCACTGAATCCTCAAAAAAGAGGGGAGGGATCTCTGTGTCCCATGATGTACTCAAAGAAAAGGATTTTACAGGCAAGTATGACTAAAAAAAAATCCTATTTTCTTTTTCATACATCATGGGACACAGAGTTAGGCTAATATTCATTACCTACTGGGATGTCCTAGAGCAGTGATCGCAAACCTTGGAACCCCAGATGTTTTGGAACTACATTTCCATGATGCTCATGCACTCTGCAGTGTAGTTGAGCATCATGGGAAATGTAGTTCCAAAACATCTGGGGTGCCAAGGTTTGCCATCACTGTCCTAGAGCAATAGACTTGAGGGGAGGGAGACACCCTGCCAAACAATAGCCATCAGACCTTATACGGCAGCCTGCAGTACACTGCGGCAAAAGCCGAATCCTCGGCTGCTCGAACACCCATTTGATAAAATTTTGTAAAAGTATGTACTGAAAACCAGGTAGCAGCCTTACAAATCTGAGCCAAAAATACCTGATGGCGAAAAACCCAGGAGTTTCCTACACCCATGGTAGACTCTAAAGGAAGGAGCTTTACATTTCTGACCATAAACCTGAATAACCAATTGACAGACCCAATTGGCAATGGAAGCTGCCTGCCCCTTCTTTGGTCCTTTTGGTAAAACAAAAAAGGAGTCCAATTCTCGGATCTCCACAGATCTAGACAAATAAACCTTGACTGCCCGGACAACGTCCAAGGAATGCAGTCATCTCTCTTCCGCCGAACGAAACTGAGAGGAAAAAAAGGCAAAATAATGTCCTGATTCAAATGAAAGACTGACACCACTCTTCGCCAAAAGGATGGAACAGGTTGTAACACGACCCTGTCGTGGTGAAGGATCAAGTATAGTTCCCTGCACGAAAGGGCCACCAACTCCGACACCCTTCTAGCCGATGTGATGGCCATCAGGAAGGCTAGCTTGCGTGACAGCAAGTCTAATGGAATTTCAATGATAGGCTCAACTGGTTGTTTCTGTAACACAGACAGCACCAAGTTCAAGTCCCAAGGACATAGGTGACCCAATGGGGGGGAAGCAAACAAGTTGCCCCCTGCATAAAAGGTTTGGACCATCGAATGGGAGGCTAAAGGCCTTTTAAAGTATACTGACAGGGCAGAAATCTGACCTATGATTGTACTCAAAGCAGATTTCCACAGCCGACTATAGAAGAGAGAGAATTCTCCCAATCACGTATTTCCGGGGATGCTATTTTCCGGCTTCACACCAAGCAATATAAGTCTTCCAGTCCTTATGATAGATCTTCCTAGTGACAGCTTTTCTAGCATTCACTAGGGTAGACACCACTGGTCCCAAGATGCCACGGTCCTTCAATAGCCATGCCGTCAAATTTAGAGACTGTAAATTGGGGTGGAATATAGGACCTTGAGACAGTAGATTGGGACGGCGTGGAAGCATCCAAGGCCTATCTATTGCCAATCTCACAATCTCCGGGAACCAGGGCCCTCTGGGCTAGGCTGGTGCCACTAGAATGATTGGAACCCCTCTCTCCAAATCCTGCACACAAAATGTGGAAGGAAAGGGACTGGGGGAGCATAAACCAGGGGGTACTGGCTCCATGGAACTGCCAGATCCCTTGTTTGGGACACAAACTGCTGTAGCTTGTTGATGAACCTGGATGCCAATAGGTCGACCTCTGGCCATCCCCAATGCTGGCAAATTTCCTGGAACACCCCTGGGTGTAAGGAGCATTCCCCCGGGCAGATATGCTGGCGGCTGAGATAATCTGCCTAACAGTTCTCTACTCCCGGGATATGGACTGCCGATAGAATTGGCACATGTCCCTCTGCCCAGGCTAGTATGTGGTTCACCTCCTTCAGAGCTGAACGACTCCTGGTACTGTCTTGGTGTTTTTTTTTTAGGCCACTGCAGTGGTATTGTCGGACTGAACCCTGATAGGGCAGTCCTGAAGCTCCACCGTCCAGGAACGTTGGAGCCTGACGTACTGCCCATAACTCCAGGACGTTGATGGCCAGGATCTGTTCTGTCCTTGATCATTTTCCCTGAGCCGTGAGCCCCTCTAGGGTCGCTCCCCAGCCTGAGAGACTGGCATCTGTGATCAGTACTTACCGGGGGGAAGGATCTTCCCTTTTCACAGGTTCTGATTCTGCAACCACCAGTTTAGGCTTAAGCGTGCCCGAGGACATAAGAACATTAGATAATTCAGGGCTTGTCTTCTCCTGTTCCAAGCCAACAAGATATCTTGTTGAATAGGCCTGGCATGGAACTGGGCATAGGGCACTGCCTCGAAAGAGGACACCATCCATCTTAGAAGACTCTTACAGAGCTGAATGGAGGGTTGTCTAGTGCCCCTTTACTGACGCGCCTGATCCTTCAGGGCACAGATCCTTACGAGTGGCAAAAATACTTTTGCTTGGACTGTATCTAGGATCAGACCTAAATACTTCAGACTTTGTGCTGGTCTCAAGGCTGACTTTGCGGTATTTATGATCCAGCCTAAGCTTTCCAAATACCACACTGTGCAGGTTATGCTCTGTTCTAGAGCCTGCAGTGAGTGATCTCTAAGCAGGAGGTGGTCCAGATACTCGAGCACCAAGATCCCTTGGGCCCTTAAAAGACCCAGTACTGGTGCTAGGACCTTTGTGAACACCCAGGGAGCTGTGGCAAGCCCAAAGGGTGGAGCCACAAACTGAAAATGATGTTCCTCTACTGCAAATCGCAGAAACCTCTGCTGAGGCTGAAAGGTACATGTAAATACACGTCCTTTATATCCATGGAGGCTAGAAAGTCTGCCATCTGGAGCGAGGCTACAATTGAGCGGACAGACTCCATCTGAAAGGACTGGATTAGTAGATACTGGTTCAGGGATCTTGGATCCAAAATGGGCCTTGTGTCCCCGTTTGGTTTTTGAACCGTAAACAGGTTTAAATAAAACCCCACGCCCCTTTCGGATACAGGAACCTGTGTAATCACTCCTTGCTGCACTAAATGATAAAGTGCCTGAAACAGTAAGTTTCTTTTTGGAGGATCCGAGGGAATGCTGGATCTTAAAAGCCTCTGAGCGGGAACCCCCTGTAACTCCGGCTTGTAACTGCGGGATATAGTCGAGGTGACCCACTTGTCCTGAACCACTGTTCTCCAAATGTCCGCAAAGTGTAGCAGCTTTCTCCCCATCCAAAAGAGTGGGGGCGTCCCCTCAAAAGGAGGGCTTGGTGCCGGGTTTAGAGGAGCTTTGGACCCAGGGCTTTTTCTGGCCCTGGCCTTAGGTCTTGCCCCTGGCTCTAGCGCCCTGTTGGCAGTGGAACTGCCTTGGCAATGAGACACCTGAGGAAGCAGTCCCTGAGGTTTTAAACTGGAAATGCCTGGTGCTTCTCTTTACAGGAAGTAGAGTGCTCTTCCCTCCGAAAATCTTTTGGATATATTTGTCCAAATCATCACCAAACATTCCCCATGAAAGGGGGAAACTGCCAATAACTTCTTACAAGGAAGCTCGGCTGACCAGTTCTTAAGCCACAAAAGTCTGTGCATATGTACAGACAAGAGAGCCAAATGAGAAACCTGCTGTATTGAATCATTTAAGGCATCAACAGCAAAACAAAGCACTCAAGGAATATCGGTCTTATTTTCAGAAAGATCATCCTCCTGGTTAGGCCTGTCAGGCTGTCTGACTGGATCCTTTATGGACTGGCAGATACCAATTACTGTAACAGCTGGCTGAATAGCTGAACTGGTCAAAGAAAAGGAAGCTTTTAATAATGACTCCAGTTTCTTGTCAACAGGGTCTTTCAAGCCCTGTGCATTATCCACCGGACAAGTTAAGTACTTGTTTAACCACTTCCCGCCCGGTCAATAGCATATTGACGTCCGGGAAGTGGTTTCGTTATCCTGACTGGGCGTCATATGACGTCCTTCAGGATAACAGCCGCCGCGCGCCCGTGCATCGCGGCGATCGGTGGAGCGGTGTGTCAGTCTGACACACCGCTACACTGATCTCGGTAAAGAGCCTCCGGCGGAGGCTCTTTACCACGTGATCAGCCTTGTCCAATCACGGCTGATCACAATGTACACAGGAAGAGCCGTTGAGCCGCTTTTCCTCACTCGCGTCTGATAGACGCGAGTAGAGGAGAGCCAATCGGCGGCTCTCCTGACGGGGGTATGCGCTGATTGTTTATCAGCGCAGCCCCCCCCGCAGATGCCCACACTAGACCACTAGGGAAGCCCCCAGGACCACCAGGGAAGCCCCCAGGACCACCAGGGAAGCCCCCAGCATGTGGATGGCCAGGTACACCCCCCATGGCCATCCACATGTTAAAAAAATGCAAAAAATATGCCAATCAGTGCCCACAGATGGGCACTGATTGGCACATCATATTTATTTTTAAAAAATGTGTAAAAAAGGGATGCCCAGCAATGCCACCCATCAGTGTCATCAGTGCCACTCATCAGCGTCCATCAGTGCCACCTATCACTGCCCATCTGTGCCCACCCATGCCCACCTATCAGTGCCCATCCATGCCACCTATCAGTGCCACCTATATGTGTGCATCAGTGCCACCCATAAGTACCCGTCAGTGCCGCCTATGAGTGCCCATCAGTGCCGCATACCAGTGCCACCTATCAATGCCCATCAGTGCCACCTATCAATGCCCATCAGTGCCACCTATCAGTGCCCATTAGTGCCGCCTTATCAGTGCCCGTCATTGAAGAAGAAAACGCACTTATTTACAAAAAAAATTAACAGTGACAAAGAAAAACTTGTTTTTTTGCAAAATTTTCGGTCTTTTTTTGTTTGTTGTGCAAAAAATTTTAATCGCAGAGGTGATCAAATACCACCAAAAGAAAGCTCTATTTGTTGGAACAAAATGATAAAAAATTTGTTTGGGTACAGTGTAGCGTGACCACGCAATTGTCATTCAAATTGCGACATCGCTGGAAGCTGAAAATTGGCTTGGGCGGGAAGGTGTCTAAGTGCCTGGTATTGAAGTGGTTAAAGGAACTTTTCATCCATGGGATATAAAAGGGAACAAAAATCCTGTCAGGATGTTCCCAATCAGCATACACCACCTGTTCCAACAGTGGGTGTAAGGGAAAAGCTTGTGGGGCCTGAAGAGGCCTCAGGGACCCCAAAGAGGACCAGGGGGGCTCAGTAACCTCTGCAAGAGGCAACTTAAAGGCAGAACAAACCATCTCAGTATCTTTAGTCTGGATCAAAAGTCTTTGCGACTGAGAGGCAGACACCAACTGGATATCTTCTTGTCCAGATTGCTCAGAAGCAGACTCATCCGCCAGGCCCTCCACAGAATCCTGAGCTTTTAGCTCTTCCCCCATCCTCGATCCATCCCTGCTCCAAACTGGGAGGCTCAGGGGAGGGGGATCTGTCATGCATCGTGGCACCCTGCGGGATGGAGGCAATCATGCCAGCAATCCTGTGCTCTAACCCGGTTAGGGCTGAGGACAGTTCATCCTTGGTAATAAAAGGGTGAAGCAGCAGCGTTGACTGTAGGCACCATACCAGATAGGTGCAGCGGCTCAGATAGCATTAAAGCCTCTGGTCTTTCAGGGGATACAACACTAGGGGTACGACTAGGTTCATCAGGACCTATTGTATACCTACATTTTTGGTAACCTAAACCTTTCCTTTTTTTTTTTTTTTACAAATTACCTCTGTACCATTTCTCAATGTGAAAAAAATGTGTTTTTCTTAAAATTTTGACCAGTAGCCTGTGTTTGTGTGTGTGTATATATATATATATATATATATATATATATATATATATATATACACACACACGGTATATATTTACTTAATGTGTATCAATGTTATTGCGTTAAATACACATACTGTACATATACACATATTTTACATTTACCTGCTGTCCAGCAAAAGTAACAATGACAGGTGTTTGAACAGACAATATCAGGTGTTCTTTAACAGTTGTAGCAACAGTGTATTAATAAATAAACCTATTGAATAAATAGCAGGGTTACATTTTATCCTATCCACTGTCACTATTATGTAGGACAGCTTGGTCTGCACGTAAACAAATAGAAATCATTTACACCAGGGGTAAATTGGGTCCAATTAGAAAACAAATCTCCAAGCCGGGGTTGAAATCACATGTTTGTGCAATAACTCAGATCCTGCACATTAGCGCCTCCCTCTGCTCTAGTTTCACATCTCTGTGGCTGGGGAAAATGTGGAAAATTGCACGCATTCCCGACCCGCAGAGAAACGCGCTGAACTTTAGAAGATATGGGGTGGTGCCATTAATTCTTAATAGCAACCCCACACATCGGCACCTACGGCACAATTTTTACTCGTGCAAAACTACTTGGTGCTGCAACACCATGCAGCTTGGAGCAACACGATTTAAAAAAAAAAAAAAAAGGTCAGCACTTCTTTCTCTGCGTTTCTTGGATGTAGGGCAGGCTATTAAAATGAATAGGCTGCCCTATCTGTGACATGCGTTCGCACAAACCTGAATCGAGCCTCATATCACAATCCTGTTTTCTTACATCAGCATTTTCAACCGCCCCTTCACGTCACAGTCCCTCCCTTTACATAAAAATCCCCCCTACACATTACTGTTCTCAGCCTCCCTTCACATTGCCCCCCTTCCACAGACAGATTGGAGGGCGGGTGGCACAGTAGGTCTGGACAGAGGGCGGGTGCTGCAAGCTAGTGATTGATTGCTAGAACCACGCTATATCCTAGCAACCAATCCCATGCTTGTTAACTCAGGCAGCCCCCCTCCTCAATCCAGAGCTGTCCTGCTTTGCACTGTTGGCTCTGGGAGAATAACAGCAGTGGAAGTAATCACTGTGGACAGATTGGCTCCCAAATGGCAGGACCACGGTCCAGATGTGACATTGACTTGGTCCAGATTCGGATCGCAGTCCACCATTTAGTGATGCCTGATTTACAATGTATTATCATTACAAGTATGAGCCACATACAGTTTAACCACTTCCCATCCCGCCCATAGTCATATGACGCCCACAAGGTAGATCTCCCATCCTGGGTGGGCGTCATATGACGTCCTCCCATTCCCGGCCGCCTAGGGGGCGCGCGCGTGCTCGGCGGCCGCGATGTCCGCCAGGCACCCGCGATTGCCCGTGAAAACAACGGGACTGTGCGGGACCGTGGAGCTGTGTGTGTGTGTGTAAACGTCCTGTCAGTGGAGAGGAGACCGATCATGTGATCCCAGTACGGAGGAACACCGATCAGTCTCCTCCCCTTGTGAGTCCCCTCCCCCCACAGTTAGAATCACTACCTTAGGGAACACATTAACCCCTGCAGCGCCCCCTAGTGTTAACCCCTTCTCTGCCAGTCACATTTACACAGTAATCACTGCAATTTTATAGCAACGATCGCTGTGTAAATGTGAATGGTCCCAAAAATGTGTCAAAAAGTGTCCGCCGCAATGTCGCAGTCACGAGAAAAAAAAAATCGCAGATCTCCGCCATTACTCGTAAAAAAAAAAAAAAAAATGCAATAAATCTATCCCCTATTTTGTAGACGCTATAACTTTTGCGCAAACTGATCTATATACGCTTATTGCGATTTTTTTTTACCAAAAATATGTAGAGGAATACGTATCGGCCTAAACTGAGTAAAAAAATTTATTTTTTAAAAAAAAAATGGGATATTTATTATAGCAAAAAGTAAAAAATATTGTGTTTTTTTTTCAAAATTGTCGCTCTTCTTTTGTTTATAGCGCAAAAAAATAAAAACCGCAGAGGTGATCAAATACAACCAAAAGAAAGCTCTATTTGTGGGAAAAAAAGGACGTCAATTTTGTTTGGGTGCAACGTCGCACGGCCGCGCAATTGTTAGTTAAAGCGACGCAGTGCCGAATCGCAAAAAGTGCTCTGGTAAGGAAGGGGATAAAATCGCCGTTGCTGAAGTGGTTAATAGAATACAACTTTTTTTTTGATAACAGTGATTCTTTGATAGTTTAAGGAGTTTATTGCAAAAAACCATGGCTAAGATTGAGTTTGCACTAGATCAGGCATGTCAGACTGGTGCTTTCTGGGATACATGCGACTCTCTCAATATTTATTTGCAGCACTCAGCTCAGGATTTACTAACACTGGAGAGTGCAAAATCTGGTGCAGATCTGCATTGAAACCAATCAGCTTACAGGTTATATTGTCCATGATTAAAGTAGAAACTATGGGCAAAACATTTTGTTTTATATTTTGGACAAAGTAAGGGAAGGCTATAAACCCCTGTCACCCTTCAACTCCTGTCCCATAACCAAAATAGAAAGTGAGAGGAAATCAAATTAGAATTAAGGGAATCCCTTGGGGCCCCCAGGTCACCACAACTAGTGTCCCTATTGTAACATTTCCCCTCTCTTACTATTCTGAGGACAACCCAAAATTAGTTTTCTTTTAATTTCACCTTCAATGACAATGGTAAACAGGACAAATAATGAGGGTGAAGCTGAAGATAGAAGCGGATTGGCTACAGTTTTAGTAAATCTCCCCCTAATTCAATTCAAAAAGGTTTCCAGTCCCTCAAAGGCATTCTTATACCAAGGACACAAAACATCTCTTTATGCAAATATATAATAATATTTTACCAACTATACAATTTGGTTCATCTAGTTACTTATACAAACTGTAAAAATAACAAACACTATTATTAAAATATAACATTAAAACCACTCATCCATAGAAAATCAAATACAAAACCCTTGGGGAATAACATAATACTGTAAATATTGCAGTGAATGCGTATCTCTCATTATAGCATACTATATGTGATCTAACTTTGTTAATGACTGGCAGAAATCTTTGAATACAGTTTGTAAACAGACCAGATTTTCATCATCAAAGCTGATCACTGAACCTTGATGGCTAAGTGTACTTCAGGAGGCATTATGTAAGACTTTCTCAAGTCATCTACATCTACTGACAAACACTCCCCCCACTAAAGGAGACGATGTCCTCAGCGTCTGTGAGGAAAAATATATAACGCTGAAGCCTGAGAGTAGGTAGCTGAACAAAAGAAAAAACTTGGATGGGAAAAGTGAAGGGTAAGGCAGTGTGCCTGTAATGCCAGAGCCTAAAGAACAGAGAGAGCGAAGAGACCGACTTATGATATGCTGGGTAAAAGCTCTGAAGAAGCTGTTTTCACCACAAAAAGGACTCTTGAGGCACCTGTTTCCACCACACATTTAGTGGAGGACAACCCCAACGCACCCCCTGGCATATCTAGCTGGGCCATTCCAATTCAGGTGGCCTGTAGGCAGGACAACCTCCCCTCCTATGCTAATTTGTGGGAGGTTCCTCTGCCAGGTGTTTTATGCAGATGCAAATTGTCTGATTGCCTGTGCACTAACTTGTTTGCTCCACTTAAGAAGCATGCAACAGGTCACAACCTTTTTTGGGGGGACCAAAGGTTCTTTGGTGGGGGGAGTGTGTAGCAGGTACCTTTCCAGGCTGATTGAATCTACAAGGGAGAGTGCTGCCTGCTAGCAGCTGTGTGGGCTCCCCCTTCCTCTCCTCTTACACACACACAGAATTGTTTACTTTGTAGCCCCCCTATTGGAAGAGACTGAGAGCCAATCTTCAGGGAACAGCAGCAAATAACTGTGGAATATGAAGTCCCAGCACAAGGCAGCCTGACTGTGTGAGGGGGCAGGACTGCAGAGAGTCAAGAGGATTGTGGGAGAGACTATAAAAAGCATAGGGCAGACCAGGCCAAGAGGCCTTGTTTCCTGGATCCCATCGGGAGAGCAACCCTCTCTTGCTGTGTGAGGGGATTGCAGCCTACCAAGGGGCACACAGTCTGCAGCTCCAGCCCAGAGGAACAGAACCTGCATGCTTCCAGAAGGACATTCTGCAGCAGCGCGGAATGTCGCGGAATCTGCCAATTCAACGGGTCAGAGACTGAAAGCCATTGCGACACATCTGCATCCAGGAGAATCGGTTGATCGCTCTTTGGAGGACTGCTGAATGCCTACAGGATTGGTGAGGGGGCTTTGCCCAGTAATCTTATTGCCTTCCATAAAACACCACACCAGAATACTGTGCACAGACACATGTTATCCGGATCACGTAGAGGAGTGCTATATCACAGAAGCCGCTATTTTACATTCCTTCTCATTACCCTGTTACATTGAGGGACCCTTGTCCACAGAGCTCCTACATGACGGTGAAGAAAACAAACGCAAAGCTTTGCTCCTAGAACATTATTATTGTTGCTCTTAAAGGGGCCATGCCACTAGTGTTTGTATTACTTCATTGTGTGTGTATTGGAGGAACTATAGGCCGGCCTGGTGTTCCCCTTTAAGCCCTAGTATTCTACATCAATCAATAGCTTGTTTGGGGAGTCCATTTAATCTGTGTATGTTATTATTCTTTTATTGTTGCAGAATGTTATTGACTGTTTTGAAAACTGTTTCAACCAAGTCCTGGCTACTTATACAGGACTTGGCTGACTAATATTACTTTAAACTTTTTGCTGGTCCAAGTAAACTTGAGAAAGCAGAACTGAGTTTGTGTGTTATTCCATTAATCACATTGCTAGGTGTGCCAGTAACAGACTGAACAAACAAAAGCAGCTCCTTCAGGGGGACAGTTCTTTGGGTTTGATAGGTAATTAAAAAATTCAGTTATATATGGGTTTTAGACCCTGCAGACGTTTTACTGAAATAGTTCTGTGATGATTTATCTCCATAGAAGAGTCTCTTTTATTTCTTTGGTCACAGTGCCATCTTGTGATGAATTAAGTTATTACCTCAATAAGGTGAATGTCTTATATATATATTCACACTATTACACAGTTTCTATTCGAGGGATCCTTTACAAAAGCCTTCAAACGTAAGAATTGCCTGCCTAATATTTAGCTAATATAAAGGTCACTGTTCTTAGGTTGATTGTTACCTATTCATTATAACATTTTTCAGAGGGTTTCCGTTCTTATATTACACCCTAGGTGTTTGCTCTCTGCGTCTGAATATCGAATGTAATATCCTAGATGCAGAACTCTATTCTTAACACCTTACTTTCCTTCTAAGTTCACTATTACCAATGTTATTTTTGGTTATAAGTATTAAAGTACACTCATAGTTCCTCATTGATGGATCATTGAATATTACTTAGTTTCCATTCAAGGCAATAACCCCAGTTCCAGATCTATTATATACCCCCCCCCCCCCCGTACTTCTAACACATTAAATGTTATTTATATAAAGGTTCATGGTCCGACGTGATAATACAAATAGATTTTCACACATTTCTTCTTATACTGGTCACCTCTCACACAGTGGTTTCTTGACTGTTTACTGTATCACTTAACATTAGTCTGTCCAATACCACTGACTTTGACCGGCAGTCTGTCCCTTCCAAGTCAGTAGGTGAGCCGGATCTCACCTACCGCCGGTTCCCCTTACATCCTTTTACTACTCGGTTTCTTATACGTGCCTAAGTCATATTAACCCTTGATTTTCTCTCCCCGAGGCCGTTCCATAGGACTGAACATATCCATACAGTGTTCGTACTTTAGTTCTTTATTTTTTATTTTATTTCCCTGTATTTCATTTTACGATCTCTAGTGATTTACCCCTATTTCTCAGGTATAACTTACCCTTGTACGCGTTATGTCTTTCACACAGCCAATCATGCCTACAACGCCACTGAAAATAGTTTCACTGAACACTAAGGGTTTGAATTTACCTGAAAAAAGATCTCAATTTTTATTGACGATGAAACGAAAACGGGCTGATATCATTTTTGTACAGGAGACCCACTTCCGTGGGGATTCTATACCAAAATTATATAATATGAACTACCCTACTGTTTATCACGCAACGGATGCCACAACTAAAACAAAAGGTGTATCTATTCTTTTGGCTAAACATATCCCTTTACAAATCACTGACACATTGATAGACAAATGTGGTAGATATCTATTCTTGAAGGGTACCTTTAAAGGCAATAAAATTACATTAGGCAACATTTATGCTCCAAATTGTGGTCAGGTTTCCTTCTTCCGTAATATCGTTAAATCTTTAACGGACTTCCAAGAAGGTACCCTGATTTTAGGAGGTGACTTCAATCTTCCAATGAATCCTTTGTTAGACACCTCAACCGGCACATCCTCTATGACGTACTCAGCCCTTAAAGCAATCAAATGCGAATTACAATCGTTGCTCTTGCACGATTCTTGGCGCACCATGTATCCAGACTGTAAAGACTATACTTTTTTCTCTATTCCTCACGGTAAATATTCCAGAATCGACTACTTTTTTTTGTCTCAACCTGACCTTCCCTTTCTAGAAAACACGTCCATTGACCCCATGTATCTGTCTGACCACCACCCGATCTCTATTTGTTTATCCTTTCCTGAGCACAAGACACGTTCACATACGTGGAAACTAGACCCATCACTACTTACAGACCTATCTATCTCTGCAGAAATAGAAGACTGCCTGAAACAATATTTCGCAACCAACCACGTCACCGAGACATCTCCGTCTATACACTGGGAGGCACATAAGTGTGTTGTCAGAGGTGTCTTTATTGCCGCAGCAGCTAAGAGGCGTAAACTCACACAAAAAAAATTCAACGACTTAACCCGTGACATCCTCCAACTAGAAAAAACACATAAAAGAAGGTTGGCTCTCAACACTTTATCTTCCCTGATAACTCTAAGAAAGCAACTGCTTGACTTATTAGGTAAACAAACTAGGGTAAATTCATGCTACGTCAAAAATCCTTTTATGAATATGGCAACAAAGCGGGAAAACTGCTAGCCAGAGCCCTACAATCTAAGAAAAAGGCTAACACAATTCACTCTATCATAGATGCTAAGGGTCACAAAATATCATCCACACCAGACATTGCTGCGAATTTTGTCCAATATTATTCAAAACTTTACAATCTATTTATTTTACTATAGAGGAAACGGGGGGCAGCATAATAACCCTCAAGGCCCTACTAACTACATCCAAAATATTGAGCTTCAGCGATTGGCCTTGATGATGAAGCTATGCGCTATTAGCTGTATTTCATTACCCTGAGGAGGCAAAATAATGGTGTTGTCAGAGGTGCTTATAGCCGCCGCAGCTAAGAGGCAAACTCACACAAAAAAAAAATTCCCGGCTTGAAACCTCATCAACAATTGAGACAAACATGACAGACCTCTAGACACACTCTGAATGAAAACAAGGAGCGTTTCCATGCTACGTTCCATCCGTAAATATTGCCACAATCACACCCATCACAACCGCCAGAAAAATATATCAAACTTTAGACAAACCCTTTACTATAGAGGAAACGGGGGAGTTTCAGGGGCATTTGCCCAAAATGTTATCAAAACATAGAAAACAGGGGGGCAAAAAAAAAAAAAAGCCCCTCCCAGGGGAGGCCCCAGACGGCTCACGGTAGGGTATTAGACATTACTGCCAGTCACGTATTAAAAGTTTAGATCAGTTAAGTGCACTATAATGATATAGATGGATAAGTCCCCATACACATTCCTCCAATTTTCTTTACAACATATCAGATGTCTAGTATGCTATTTTTTTTTTTTTGTTTTGTTTTTCTATGAATAATGTGTTGTATTTTATTTAAAAAAAAAAAAACAGGACAAACAATTATCAAAAAATATATTTTTTATTGTTTCTTACTTCTACTTTTGGACCAAGTCGTATAGGCAATAAAGATTTTTTTTTATATATATTTCCACATAGAGGTGGTTTTTAGTCCTTGGTAGTCCAAAGAAACGCAATTTAAGTTCAACCAAACTTGGTCTTGCTGGATACAATTCACCACTACCCAAGAATTCCAAGCTTTACAGGATGCAAGCCATTTCTGAAATAGCTCCATCTCTGTCATAAGTTTAATCCCATTTTAGGTGTCTAGATATAGAATTCCTTCCCATAATAGCAGTTTTGTACTCTTGAGCTTTTCTGAAATATATTTGCAATGTTAATTACCATAGTGCTATAGCATTTGTCCAGGATTAAGTAGGTGTGACCCTCAGTAAACATAATATGGCCACTTAAAAACCTATTCTACTTTTTTTTTAGCTTACGGATTTAAGCTTGACATTGCTGCTGGAGACAGATGTAAGGTTAAATCTGGTTATAATACTGTGCACATTTGGTATTGCTGTTTGGCTTAAAATAAGTTTTGTCAGGCAGCAACATAATGTTCCTCTGTGAAATAACATAACCACGGGCAGCTCTTTGTCCAACTTTTTGTGTTGGGAGCAGCAGTGTGAACGGTGACATTTGGAAGTGCCCTTTCACCTGTAAACATGCACCTTTTCCTGTGCATACTGTGAACCAGGACTGGACCTAATCAAATTTTAGATTCTCTTGTAACAGCCAAAGGCGGCTTCAAGTCAGAACTGCTTCTGATCCAACTCATTTCCAGCCCAGTTCCTCTGTTGCCTCCAGCATTAAACTTTACACAAAGTCCAAGGTACACAAAATTAAAGTGAACATTGTTTCCGCTAGATTTAACCCCCACAGCTGATGGAGGTCAGAGGAGAGAGATTGTGTTCCTGTTCACAGCATACCTTACAGGGGTGATACGGGGCACCGCGCCTTCATCCTCGTATACGTAGCTGGCAGCACTGCAGTCTTGGGCACTTTTAGTCAGAGGATCTGCGGGCAGTGGCTTCTGTGGGGGGCTGGGGATGCGCGATCCCTGCAAGGAAAAAAAATGTATACAGAGTAAACAAGCTGCCAAAGAATTGTCTGGATTTCACAGTGTGAAGGAGATACGATAATTGATGTGCGACCTCTATTACATCCACTGTAACTTTTTATGGAAACTCTTTTTCAGCTCTCATGAAATCTAAATGTCCTTGACTATAAATAAGGTTACTTATGTGGCTAGCAAGACGCAACAAATCCATACTGAAAGCCAATCTGCTTACATCAACCTTACTTTTTTAAAGCTTGATCAAGAATATCCACAAACAGGTTTTCTTCCTCATAATATTGGTCATAATTTTGGATACAATTTTAGATTATTACATCAATTGGTGATACACAGCACTGTGAATTAAAAAAATCACTTAAATTGGATTTAAACCTTCTCTTATATCCAGTGAAGTGAATAGCTTCCGATGATATACATGTAGCAAGATCCCATGCCTCATTTAGTCCAATGAGAACCTCCAGGGCCAGGAGCTGCTGACATCCTTCTGTATAGAGTGGGTTAGAAGGCATAGTGGGTGTAATGCAGATAGAGTAATGGGCGCCAGACACTTCTTGAATGCAAAGACATTTTATTTCTTTTGAACAGAACTGTGGGAGAGAGGGTTTAGGTCCAGGACGCCCTTAGATAATTGCGATGTTAATTGGCAGACTTTGAGACTTCTACAGTCAGGTAGACAGCCACGCAGGGAAAGGCATCCAGCAAGACACCGCATCTGCAAGTGTAGGAATGCTGTCTCCTATGGCAACAGTCTTAGAACAATTCCTAACACAAATTGTAATGAATTCCTTTACTTTTCTACAATCACTTCTTGCAGGTTCTCAACCCACTGAGCTCCCAGTCTCTCTCTAGACTTGCTGATTAACTGCCACTGAATACCTTGAGCTCTTCCAATCTTCACTTCTTCCTCAAGTGTCACACCCGCTTCTCTGCTGGGTCCCTAGCTTGGCACTCAAGATACCTCCTCAAGTTTCACCCCAATGGCCTACTCGGTCCCTGGCTTGACACAAGTCTGCTCTGCAAGCTTTGCCTTCGCTGGCTGGGTCCCTGGCTTGATTTCCACTGAAGTTTCCCGATTCTTCACCGTCCCCGTCTGGTGAGAATGCTGCTTCGGTACTTGCTTCAGTTACTCACTTTTGTCCCTGATAATAAGGCGGATGGTCCCTTACTGGAAACAGCTTCCCCTCTACCTCCGACCACGACAGGTTCTATGGCCGGCAGAACTTTCACTTTTGGTTGGACTGCAAGCCACAGTCCCAACCCTGCGCTGCTCTCTTGCTTCTGGATAGGCCCTCAGACAGCCTAGCAGCCAGATGTGCCCGGGATAGGCCCAATCTCCGGCATAGCAGCCAGGGCAATACAAAACACACGTCCACCCAGACAGCCTTATAGGTGGCACAGATCACCTGACTCCACCCAAATTATATAGGTTCTACCAACAGGCCAAGGGATTCAAGAAAACCCCTGCCCATTGGCTGAGATGCCCCATATACCCATAATATGACCTTGCGTTGCCCTTCTCATATCTAGTACCACCAAGTACCCGGCCACCTAGTGGTAGAAGAGAAAAGTGCAACCAGGCCAAACTTAGGGAGAAATCCATGGCTCTCTAACAATCAACCAGGATAATTATTCCTTTCAATTCAATTTGTGAGGAGCAACCCTGCCTAAACTCCAGGGTGCTACACAATATAGAAGTTTATGTCCTGGGAGGACTTCCTCACGCTTCCAATAGCTGCAGCGCCTAAGGTCTGGCTAGTGAATTTTATAGGAAGGAGAGCATTTTTTGCTGTCAGTTTAGTTTGAGGCTTAGAGGATTGTATTAAGATTTTTGCTTGTGGGGGGATATGTGTGTTAGTTACTCCTGAACTCTGCATTCTGGGTTACATACTACTAACCACAACGCTCTCAAAAACCACAGGGGGCTAAAAGGAACCCACAGAACAGAGGTTACCAATACAACCACGCAGTTTGACCAAAATAGCTTTAACAAAATTTGTTAAATTAAGCTATTTTGGTAAAACTGTTTGTATTGGTAATCTTTGTTCTGCGGGTTCCTTTTAGCCCCTGTGTTTTTTTGATACGCTAACTTGGTTACTAGGATTGCACCTGCAGTGACAGATGAGTCAGTGGACATATGCTTACAGGGAAGGATTTACAATTTGTGGTTCTTATCCTCAGGGTTAACCTTGTATATTTAAATTTGTGTTTGACCACAAAACTCTGTGTTACTTATTATGAGGGTTCATTCACACCAATTGCAGTGGGACTGGGTTGGTGGCTATTTCAGAGCAGTCCCCCTGCACGATAAAGTAAAAACCCTGGTCTCCTATATGCTCGGTTCACACCACGCGGTGGTGTGTGTGTGTTAGACAAAAAAAAGTATGGCAGGCCGTACATTAACCCAACGCAGCACAGTGCGAAACCATCCACCGCCTCACACCATGTGGCAGACGATAGAACTTTATGAAATGTCACTGTGCAGCGCATAGGCACTGCAGTTGCTCCAGCGCATTGTAATGTAGCAGCTGGTGTGAATAAGCTCTGACTCCTGAACTCCGGGTAACTTACTACTAACCCCTAAAAACTTCAAATTTTGTTTACTTTTATTGGGGCCTTGCTAGGTTATCCCTAAAAAAAAAAAAAAAACCCTGCATGCTGGTGATCTTCAATCTTTATATGTTATTTAGGTAGATCTCTCCCGCTTCAGGGTTGACAACCCCCTCTGCTGTGTTTAGAACTACTAAATGTTATTCCCTGTAACCATGACAATACAGGAGACATTCTGTATACTATTTCTGTACAGGCAGTCCCCGAGTTACAAACATCCGACTTACATACGATGCATGCTTACAAACGGAGGGAGACAACAGGAAGTGAGAAGAAATCTACCCCTTGGAAGGAAAACTCACTCCTGTAATGCCCCGTACACACGAGCGGATATTCTGCCAGCAAAAGTCCCCGTACACACGAGCGGATATTCTGCCAGCAAAAGTCCGATGAGAGCTTTTGGTCCGAAAATGTATGCTCCATCGGACTTTTGCTGGCGGAATTCCAGCCAGCAAAAGATTGAGAGCAGGTTCTCAATTTTTCGGTCGGAAAAAGTTCCGATCGGAAATTCTGATGGTCTGTACCAATTCCGACGTGCAAAATTCCTACGCAAGCTTTCTCGGCTTGTCGTAGTGTTGTACGTCACCGCATTCCTGACGGTCGAAAGTTCAGCAAACTTTTGTGTGACCGTGTGTATGCAAGCCAAGCTTGAGTGGAATTCTGTCGGGAAAAATCATCCAAGATTTTTCCGACGGAAATTCCACTCGTGTTTACGCAGCATTAGAGTTATTATGGGAAAAAGGTGGCTCCAGTGAAGGTTAATCACCAATCCTTGTTTCCACAATACAGGACTGCCTGTATAGAACTCCCCAAAAACTCTAATTTCCTACTGACTGGATTAGTTTACTGTATTCCCATCAGTCTTTCTCTTATAACACAACTAAAAGCGATTAGATCAGCATGGTGGGTGGGCAAACCCTCCTACTTAACACGCAAAGAGCGATAAGACATTTTTGTGACAGATTCCGCAAAACAGTAGGAGATAAAAATCTAAAATAATGTTTGCTAAATCCTTGCAATGTATATATAATTGTCATTTTTTTTTTCTTTTATCTCTGCAAACATGCAGTTACCATTTAACTGTTTACCTCAGCATAAAGCAGTGAAAATCCAGCACTATGACACTTTCTATCTATCTGCCCCTTGAAGTTCCCCCTTCTTGTTTGATTGTGAATTCAGGGCAGGGAATGCCACTTTCTGATTGGCAGTAGCCTAGGAAGCAGATTTGCTGTATCAACTTCACAGGGTCAGGTTTTAAATCAGTGCTGTAAAGGAAAAGTATAAAACTGCTGGCAATAGATGGGCTGACGATTAGGTACACAAACATTCTCTGAGGTCAGATAACAAACAAAAAAATATTGGAAAATCATTCTCTGAAGATGATTTAAAAATCTTATCACTGTAGACAAACCCTTCGCACACAGGGAAAATACATTTTAAATATGTGATAGTGTTCAAAGGGTATAAAATTTGAAAAAAATGAACTGATCACTTGAAAACTGTACGAGAGCTATAACAATAAAGAATATTTCAGAATGCTCCATAAATCTTAGCCAAACCTTTCTTAATTAATAAAATAAATAAATACTGAACAGCCTATACTCTCATTCACATAGCCATACAAAAATGTACTTATAAAGGCAAGGGACAAAAATTCCTGCATAATGATCAGTAAATAGATCTATTTTATATTTTTTTAAATTGTCCTGTTCTTTTTTCAATTTTATACGTGTATACACATGTCCTCAGACAGATTTTTGGATTTTGTGTCACAGATCTCAATGCAGGTTTACACACCTGACCTGTTTGAATGCCTCCATTGAAAACCAGGTAGCTTTATTTAGACCCGTAAATTCACCCAAAAGGATTGCAAAAATGGTCACCCTGCAACAAAATAAAACTGAAAGGTCTGGCTGTGAAAGTGAATATTAAGCATGTCTGGCCACTGTGCCACCCTCCAGTTACATGGGAAGTCTCTGAATACTTTAGGTGCTCTGGAGTTTACATACAGCCTACATTACACATTGGGGTTGATTTACTAAAGGCAAAAAGACTGTGCACTCTGCAAGTGCAAGTTGCTCCAGAGCTTAGTTAATGAGGTAAGGCTTCGCTTTGCAAAGAATATCCAATCACGAGCAAAGAAAACAAAAAAAAAAGCATTTTTGCTTAAATGTGATTGGATGATGGAAGTCAGCAGAGCTTCTGCTCATTTACTAAGCTCTGGAGCAACTACTCTTGTAGAGTGCAACTGCACTTTGCAAAGTGCACAGTCTATTTGCCTTTAGTAAACCAACCACATTGAGTTCTAATCCCACCAATGCTCCCTCCTGGACACAGTAACAAAGCCTTCACTAGGACCCTATAGACTGCTGCTGGGTATAAACTTCTTTTAGGCCAATGGCACACTAGCGATTCCATTGCTAGAGTCCAATTACTAGTTTGCTAAAGAAGCTGCTTACCTAGTCTTACAGCAGGGCTCCCATGTTGGGCAAAACGCTGCAAAATCCTGCTTTCCACAGAAGGAGCAAAAGCCTTATGCCTGGTACACATGGTAAGTTTCTTATTCATTTAATCCAGCATTCTGTAAAAGGGGCATATACCACGCTAATAGTAAAAAGTGATAAAATAAAAAATACTCCTGTGAAAGAAAAGCTGTGACACAAAAAAGATGCGATATTCATGCAAAAGGAAATATGTAAAAGAAAAATGTTGCGCTAGTATTGTAACAATCTTAAATTAATATGTGTATACAGAAACCCAATACGCAAAATGACACTACTTAAAGTAAATAAATTATGAAGGACTTTTTTTTTTATTGCCTTTTTTCACTGGTATGGATAGGTATTAGTGAAAAAAGGCAATAAAAAAAAAGTCCACATAAAAAATTCCTATAGTGCAAAAAAAAAATGTGTGAAACAATGTACATATAGTTCACATATGATGAACACTGAGTCCAATTCCAAAAATATATTGAGAAAAGGAAAAAGAATACACTGAAGATGAAAACTTCAGGTTGATTCCACCACCATCAAGGGAGTGAGGGATAGGCCTCTCCTTAGGACATACACCAAAGATGATGGAGACCCTTACCAGATGTGGTGGACCTCCTGTCAGTAGCAAGGTCGTTATCGCCTGCAGATATAACCCTCTGCGAGGTCTCTGGTCAAATCACAGTGGGAATGAGCGTGGCGGAGCACGCTTGCCCCCGAAACCCAGAATCGCGTATATATACTTGATTCTGCGCACAGCCGCTGCCCTGTATAGGGCGATTGTAAAGTGGTTAAACAGGGAGGGGTGGGCGCCCAATTTTAGTCTTGCCTAGGGCAGCACAGAAAAAAAATACACCACTGCTCATTAGTGTTACAAAGTCTCAGGTGTGAATGGGGAGCAGGTGTATTAAATTTGGTGTAATCGCTCTCACTCTGGAAGTTCAACATGGCACCTGATGGCAAAGGATCTAAAAAAAAAATAAAAAATTGTTGCTCTACATAAAGATGGCCTAGTCTATAAGAAGATTGCCAAGACCCTGAAGCTGAGCTGCAGCATGGTGGCCAAGACCATACAACAGTTTCACAGGACAGGTTCCACTCAGAACAGACCTCGCCATGGTTGACCAAAGAAGTTGAGTGCATGTGTTCAGCGTCATATCCAGAGGTTGTCTTTGGGAATTAGACGTATAATTGCTGCCAGCATTGTTGCAGAGGTTGAAGGGGCGGGGGGTCAGCCTGTCAGTGCTCAGACCATACGCCGCACACTGCATAAAATTGGTCTGCATGGCAGCTGTCGTCTCAGAAGGAAGCCTCTTCTAAAGATCATGCACAAGAAAGCCTGCAAACAATTTGCTGAAAACAAGCAGACTAAGGACATGGATTACTAGAACCATGTCCTGTGGTCTGATGAGACCAAAATAAACTTATTTGGTTCAACTGGTGTCAAGCATGTGTGGTGGCAACCAGGTGAGGAGTACAAAGACAAGTGTGTCTTGCGTACAGTCAAGCATGGTGGTGGGAGTGTCACGGTCTGGGGCTGCATGAGATCTGCTGGCACTGGGAAGCTACAGTTCATTGAGGGAACCATGAATGCCAACATGTACTGTGACATACTGAAGAACATGATCCCCCTCCCTTCGGAGACTGGACCGCAGGGCAGTATTCCAACATAACGACCCCAAACACACCTCCAAGATGACCACTGCCTTGCTAAAGAAGCTGAGGGTAAAGGTGATGGACTGGCCAAGCATGTCTCCAGACCTAAACCCTATTGAGCATCTGTGGGCCATCCTCAAACGGAAGGTGGAGGAGCGCAAGGTCTCTAACATCCACCAGCTCCGAGATGTTGTCATGGAGGAGTGGAAGAGGACTCCAGTGGCAACCTGTGAAGCTCTGGTGAACTCCATGCCCAAGAAGGTTAAGGCAGTGCTGGAAAATAATGGTGGCCACACAAAATATTGACACTTTGGGCCAAATTTGTACATTTTCGCTTAGGGGTGTACTCACTTTTGTTGCAAGCAGTTTACACATTAATGGCTGTGTGTTGAGTGATTTTGAGGGGACAGCAAATTTACACTGTTATACAAGCTGTACACTCACTACTTTACATTGTAGCAAAGTGTAATTTCTTCAGTGTTTTAAGAGCTGTGAAAATGTGGAATAGACTCCCTGCAGAGGTGGTTCTAGCCAGCTCAGTAGATTGCTTTAAGAAAGGCCTGGATACTTTCCTAAATGTACAGAATATAACTGGGTACTGACATTTATAGGTAAAGTTGATCCAGGGAAAATCCGATTGCCTCTCGGGGGATCAGGAAGGAATTTTTTTTCCCCTGCTTTAGCAAATTGGAGCATGCTCTGCTGGGGTTTTTTTTGCCTTCCTCTGGATCAACTGTGGGTATAGAATGGGGTATATGGGATTGTATGATATATATATATGTGTATATATATATATTTTTTTTTTTTTTTTGTTTAATTTGTGGTTGAACTGGATGGACTTGTGTCTTTTTTCAACCTAACTAACTATGTAACTATGTAACTATATGTCACATGAAAAGATAGAATAAAATATTTACAAAAAGCAACACAATCACAACTGAACATACCTCAATTTGCTGTTTTGGGGAGGTATTGCGGGCCGTCTTAGGAGAAAAGGGTGCTCTGTTAAGCTAGATTCACATCTATGAATGTGTGTTTTTGCGGTGCGTTTTTCAGGCTCATTTTGTCTTTGTTTTGTTTTTTTCATGCATGTTTTGTTATATGTTTTTAATGAGTTTTGCATTTTTTGGGAAGTGTTGATGTTGCTAGAAGGTTTCTCATGCAGGAAAACAGACCAATAACTCACTGCCCCAAGAGCTCTTTCACACTAAGGCGCTTTTCAAGCGATTTGGCGCTAAAAAAAAAAAAAAGCACCTGAAGAGCTCACAAAAACCTATTTCCATTAAAATCAATGAATGCTTTCACACTGGGGCAGTGCGCTGATGGGGAGGTGAAAAAACTCTCACAAGCAGCATCTTTGGAGCAAGTTTGGAGCGCTACAAAAAGCACCCCTCTCCATTAAAATGAATGGGAAGCGTGCCAAAATGGTTCTTGAAGCAGTCATGCGACCTTCAAAAAAAAAAAACACATGGCTAACGCCTCAAAATCACTTGAAAAGCGTCTCAAAAGCATTCAGCGTTTTATGGGAAGTTTTCAAGCACCTCAGTGTGAAAGGGCTCCAGCTGCAAGTGTTAACTTGCCCTCCATTTTGGCTACATTCAGAGGAGAAAGGCTGTAGGTGATGATGGGGGACTTCTATAGTCTAGAATAGGAGGTGGTGTTCCCAAATACTATGCAATTAATACTATAAAAGAAAAAGTTTGCTTGACAGATTGATGAATGTGTTATTGCTACCAACATCCTAATAACATTATACAAAAGCATGTACAGAAGTGCATTAGGGGACGCCCCTTTGGACTTTGTATGGCAACAATATGATATTAAGATCAAAATTAAATTGACAAAGTATAAGTAAGTACTTATACTTTGTCAATTGAATTTTGATCTTAACCACATGCCGACCGCGCTATAGTCGAAAGACGTCTACAGCGCGTTCGGGTTTCCCTGAGTGGACGTCCTAAGGACGTCCTCCCAGAAACTTGCTCCTGCGCGCCCCCTGGGGCGCGCACTCGGGAACATCTGTGACCGCCGGGTCCCGAGGACCCGGCGCATCAAGGAAAACAGCCGCTGATAGAGGCCATTTACCACGTGATCGCTCCGTCAAATGACGGAGCGATCACATGTACACAAACCGGCATCACGTCATGACGCCGGTTCCTCCCTCCCCTCTCTGTACCGATCGGTACAGAGAAGGGAGAAGCGGAGAGGGGGAGAGACGGGACCAGCGCTGTGGGCTGGATGTGAAGTGCCCACAGCGCTGGTCAATACACTGCCACCACTGTGCAATACACTGCCACCACTGTGCAATACACTGCCACCACTGTGCAATGCTCTGCCACCACTGTGCAATGCTCTGCCACCACTGTGCAATGCTCTGCCACCACTGTGCAATGCTCTGCAACCACTGTGCAATACTCTACAAATACTGTGCAACACTGTAATACTCTGCCAATACTCGCCAATACTCTGCCAATACTCGCCAATACTCTGCCAATACTCGCCAATACTCTGCCAATACTCTGCAATAATTTTTAATTGAAACAAGGAATTTTTTTTTTTTTTTACCGAATTTTCAGTATTTTTTGATTTATAGCGCAAAAAAATAAAAAACCCAGCGGTGATTAAATACCACCAAAAGAAAGCTCTATTTGTGTGAAAAAAAGGACACAAAATTCATTTGGGTACAGTGTTGCATGACGGAGTAATTGTCATTCAAAGTGTGAGAGCACCAAAAGCTGAAAATTGGTCTGGTTAGGAAGGGGGTTTAACTGCCCAGTGGTCAAGTGGTTAATACCATATTGTTGCCATACAAAGTCCAAAGGGGCGTCCCTTAATGCACTTCTGTGCATGCTTTTGTACAATTAATACTATGAATTCCCCATCAATATTTCTGCTGTGAATGTAGTGAATAGTGTGCAGGTTGCTGCAGAAAAGGACGTGGTCCTGTAGGGGGTTCTGCTACTGTGGGCAGAGGAGAGGGCTTGTGGGGATTAGAATTAAATGAGCACTTATCCTTTAAGCAGACTCTTTACTGGGTTAATTATTGATGAAATTACAACAAATGAGGCTCATGGTACCATTTATTGACTAATGCATTAGGTATGAAATGTAATGTTTCAAAACATGATTAGATTTATTCATTATCATGATACCCACTGTGCTCTGAAAGGCCTACATTCCAAAGGTATCGACTTGTCGTCATTACATTTGTATTTTTTCAGTTACAGCTTAAAAAAGTTTCTGTAGAAAACAATATCTGGAACAATTAGGAATATTTCGAAGCAGAATCCTGACCTCCATCTTGCCGAGGTTCCTGCGCACCTGCACTTCAATTACCAGACAATCAAAGCCAAAACTTCCGGCAAGGCATTATCCTAAACACTCTTGTTCATGTTTACAGATCTGCGAGTGCTGGGAAGCAGCAGGATCAGTCACTGAAGCACAAACGCATCTCCGGCATTTAATGTACCGCATACGCTGCTCAGAAAAGTTGTTTAATGTGTTCAGCTCTCCAGGCGAACATTGTACAAACAGCTACCAAAACCACAACTTCAAGAAGAAGCTTGCACAGAATAGATATGGCTGACGGCGATATAAGACCAGGTACTCTTTATAGTGCATGGAAGAAGCGTACCATGGAATCTCGCAGAAGAGCAATAGAGCACCAATTATCCCAAATTGAAGAGCAATTATCACTGAAATAAACTTGCTCATACTGTGATATTCTCCTGCCTATGGTATTGTTAGAGCCTTTATTATGGTAATAGAGAGGACACTTCTGTATCCTTAAAAGGAATTTTACAACGAAAAGACTGTCACAGATTATCTCCACTCCACCCATAATGCAATCTGCTTATGTTATCGCTGCACCTTTACTTCAGTTGCTTCTCATACGCTGTACATGAAGCAGGGCTGTATTTAGGCATCCTGCTGCCCTAGACACGTGTGAATTATGATGTCTTTTTGAGCAGGCTCCACCCCTTTGATCACATGATTTCAAAACCAGAAGTAAGAATGCTCTGCAGCAGGGGAAGGCAACCTTGGCCCACCAGCTGTGGTCAAACTACAAGTCCCATGAGACATTGCAAGACCCTGACAATCACAGGCTTGACTCCTAGAGGCAGAGGCATGACGGGATTTGTAGTTTCACCACAGCTGGAGTGCCAAGGTTGCCTACCCCTGCAGTCTGGAGGAAACCTGCTATCTGCATCGTATGCAGAGCTAGTTGGCGCTACCCAATCCGAAATGAAAGGGAAACCGGGTGCCAGTTTTTGGAGCTACAAACAATGTTGTGCTCTCAACAGCCACTTCTTTCTTTTAGGACTTTGGACTCGGATATAAACAAAGGGTCAAACCAGAGCAAAAATTTGAAAAAAGTAACCTTTATTTCGTACATTTTCTGATTTTGGTGGCCGCAATTTCTGATCATGCTGCCCTGTGCACTGACCTTCCAGTGATTTTTGGTAAATACAGCTCTGCCTGGTACAAGCTGAGTGCTTCTGTACATGGCACTAAAAGCCCAATTAAACTTTCAGATAAAAACGGCTAAATACATTCTAGGTGCATCAAGACAGAAGGCCTGCAAACGTTTACAGTTTCTTTATTCAGAACTACACTGCATTTGAGCACAATAAACCAAACACACTTTTTTTTTGTGTTACTTTTTAACCCCTTCACGTCGGTAGTATGCATATATGGGGTCTCTTGGTGGTTGGGCTTTAACGCAGAGCGGCAACATATATACGTACCAGAATGTAAACAGAGCTGTGCCGAGAGTGTGTGCCCTGCGCGGCACAGTTACAGGCGGCTAATGATAAGCTCCCGATCTCTACTTGTGATCATGAGCTTTCCGATCATGTGACTGCCGTCACAGTCAATCATGGCTGTCACATAATTGGAAACCCCCGCCCTGCCTCAAGGCATCAAAAACCTCTTAAAGGGACAAGAGGCACCAACATTAAGAGGTTAATATTCAAAGAAAACTTACCCATCCACCTTGGTGCTTTATTTTGCTGAGAACCCCACCTCCCCCACACACACCCCTAGCATTTCTGTCTGTAGCCATCTTGAGTAAAGGTAGATGATTCATGCAGCATTCACTTCCTGGAATCTATCTGCCCTTACCTCAGGCATGCAGGAGGGCGTGCTTAGCTGGGAACCCCCCCCCCCCAAGACTCCTGGGATATAAATCATCATTTACCTAGGCCTGGAAACCAGGAAGTAACAGACGAAAGCAAGTAAATATGATATAATTTCCCTTTTTGCTAATGCTGGCAGCATGAGGATTAAAAATAATCAGTGTTGATTGCGAGAGTGAAGCTCTGTTTTAAGAAAGCAGCCACAGCCCAAGCAGAAATGGCTGTCTGCAGCCAGCATGTTAAAGAGAAGAACCCTTGCCCTGTGTGTGCTAGTAATAGTCTATCTGCAGAAGTCCAACATGATCCTTGCTGCGTCAGAGCTACAACTCTCAATTATCAAAACTCATGCTCCCTACTGATAGAAAAGCACTAGCTGTGACTCAACAGGGTCATGCCAGACCTCTTCAGAGAGATCATGGCTTCCACAGAGAGAGCACAAGGGTCCTTTCCTCTAGCATGCTGTCAGGGGACAGCAGGGGACAGCCAGTGGGGAAAATAGGGATGAAGAAAGTGTAGTGGGCACACTTTTACAAGTGTGCGCTATATGTGGAAATTTTGTTTTTTCCCTCAGAACAGTAATGGGGTTCTGAGGGCTAATTGTACAGGTTAACTTTGGCATCAGTTTGACTGGGCTGGACTAGGGTTCTGCCTGGTCATGGCTGCAGTGAGGTACCCATGACAGGCCTAGAACCAGGCCTGGTTGGACATCTTAGGTATCAGTCTTCCCCGGAGCCAATCAGTGGGCATATCTGGCCCTGCTGTGTAGTCTGGGGAAGAGTACTTAAGGTGCTGAAGTCACGTGTTCGGGGTTCAGCCGCAGTCCTGCATCCTGGTTCTGGACCGGGGTAGCCCCGCGAGGGGTCCTGGGCATAAGAGCACTTGCCGTCCCGCAAACATGGTCAGTTTGACTAGCCCCACAGACCTGCATGGTCTGGGGTGGGGATCCGTCTGTTCCTGAGTCTTGGAGCCGGTTAGCCCGAGGCCCAGTAACTGAAGGAGGATTCAAGGCATCCCGGTGTGCTCTCATTATTGGAGGGGCACCACAGCTCGTACAAGTGACCAGGGGAGGACTCTTCGGAGGAGGGCTAACAAGCTGGCATCTCAAGAGGAGCCTGGTTGCTGACTTGCATGGACACTAAAGAATTCACACTTCCACAGTACCACAAGGAGACAGAGAAAGTTCCAGGTAAGGTTCCTATTCACCTACGGTTGCAAGTTCATTTCTGTGTCAGAGACTTTTTGCAAGTTTCCGGATCACATTGTTGGCTGCCATACCTCTGGCTAGAGGTTTGTCTGGCATTGAAGTACCCAGCAGCGAGTGGCTACTCTCTGGGTTTGTTTAAAGACATTCTGTGGATGTCAGCAGTTCAAGGTGCCTGAGTTTCTTCACCCGTGCCCTCTATTCCTATCTGAGACTGTGTTATGTTGGATGTTACCACTGCAAGAATAAAAACCTTTAAAAGGACTTTTATTGTGTCAGCATCCAAAGTTGTTGGGTACTAACCCTGGGAACCCCTGGACAGTCACCGACAAGCCAAGAGGAGGTAACTGGTAAGCCCAAAAGTCAAGGCCGCCCCTCAGTGGGTTATGGCCGATACGAAAGTAAAAGAAAATAAAGTATTTTTACACAGAGTTTTCCCAGCTGCTACTGTTGGAGGAGATGGCAAGAATGACATTGAACAATTTATACTAAAACTGATTAGTTCTGAATAGAGAAAAGAAGGGTTAGAACCTCCTTCATGATTTTATTAGTTTCTAGGGAGAATTGCTCTACTTCCTGTTACTACTTACAAAATAAGGGTACTTCTCCTCATCTTAGGTAAACACGGGGCTTTTTTGGCTCAGGCCCTCTGCTCCCTGCTCACCACTATCACTTGTAAACACAAGTCCAACTCCTGTGTTTGCAAGTGACAGTTCGTCTCTCTCACCGTCTCCCACAGATCTGATCTCCTGAGTGCCTCCCACTGAGTGCAAAATATGGACAAGGGGGGTGAAGGTGCCCAGGGTGCAGTGCAGATCCTGACATCCCCACTGGATGGTCTCGCTGCAAGTGAGAGGGACAAAGCCACCTACAGTGTGTGAAAAGTACTAGAGCCGGTTGGGTGCTTCAGCTTAATACAGTAACAAAAGTAAGACATGTGAAAGATGGTGGAGCTTTTAAGAGGGAGGGAGAAGGGGGGGGGGGTTGTATGTAATGGTCAGAGCTGAAGAAGGGTGAAAGTGAGAGGTGGATGGGGGATGCAGAGATAAGCGGCTGTGGAAGAAGGCTGAACTCTGCACTCTCTATGTAGCTCACCCCAGGGCCGTCTAATATTGATTGGACCCCCCCCCCCCCCATGCAATTTAGCAGCTAGACTCAAAATCAGTTTACTGAATCAGATCAGGCAGCGATTGCGATTGGTTGCCAGAGGTATCATTACTGCTCACTGACTGACTGCTCGAGGTTTGCAGCACACATTATTGCTCACTGATTATTTGCTAGAGGTTAATGCACATGACTTCTGCTTGTTGATTGGTTTCTAGAGATTACTGCTAGTCTGTGGCCATTTACATATCAATGCTGCTGATCCGCGGCTATTTGCATATTAATGCTGTCTATATTTACATATCAATGCAGATTTACATGTAAACACAGGGTTTGCGAGTTGGTCATCTGTACACTGCTATAGAGCAGAGCTGGGCAGCATTAGTAACAGAACTTCACACTGAGAAATCGGGACACAGCACGGGACAAGGGAATTTAAACTGGGGTAGTTGGCAAGTATCAGGCAGCTGCTTTGGGCCCCACAACAATGATGGGCCCAGGGCAGCTGACCCTTTTGCCGTGCCGTAAAGACGACCCTGCAAACTCTGCACTCTATGTACCCCCCCACACCCCAACACTACAATCTGTATGTAATGCCCCTTAAGATCCTCTCACTGTTAGTGAAATTTGACCACACTATAAACCCACTATGCGATTAGGTTTGGAGGGTGTGTGTGAGGGGTTTTTTTTTGGGGGGGGGGGGGGGGGTGGTCGCGGTTGAGTTCCTGAACCTAAATACTGAGAAGAAAAGCACTGGGTAAACATAACAACTTGATAAATTCCACACTACTGGCAAAGTAATTATTGGGTAACGATTGTTGTCTGTTCTCCACAGAAAAGACTTCCCTTATTTCCTGATCCCGTAAAAGTGAGTGAATCTGCCCAACACATCAGTCCTGAGTCTACTCAAAATGAAAAAAAAAAAAAGGTTTTGTCTTGAGTTTTTCATTTTACATTTATTATGACTTGTGCTGTTGCAGATAACAACATTATGTTTGCATGAATTTTGCAGCTTGACTTATTTTTGGCTTAAACATCTGATGACAGCAAAATGTTTTTCATTCGCAATTTTGGTCATTACAGTAGATGTGTTCTTTTTGGATCGGTAAAGACAAAAGTGAAGAAGAGGTAATTCAAATGAAGCAGTAAATGATTCCCAAGCTGTTATTGTCTTGTGCTTCCCTAGGAAAGGCTGCTGTCCGCTAGGCTATTGTCATAAACTGTGTAATCACTGGCTTCCTGCATGATAAGACTGTACAAACATATTGTGCTTATCTGCAGTTGTTTGGAGACAGAATATTAGATGCATAAAGAGGATGTATGAGATAATCATGAAGCATCTAGACATGACAAGGGAGAAAATAAAACATATTACTTACTCCCAGCCTATCTCCGTGATGGGAGCCTTGCCACTTGGCAACATGTCTGTGCCCAGCCTAGGGAGACAGTATGAGTACTTAATGGCAAATGCCTATTGAACAGCAGCAGATGCCGTCAGCCCATGTGGATAAATAGTATTACTGATTATCACATACCTTTTTATATGCTGTCATATTCATTAGAAATGCAAATTTCAATCCAATTCACATTCTGTTCTAAACTATTCTCCACAGATGAAGGCATTTGGCACCTCCCCTGCTTATCATACATAGGATGACTAGTTCTACAAAGCAGGGACAAAAGTGATGACTTAAAGGGTAATTCCAGGCAACAAAGTAAAAGCACTGCTAAGCTATTAAGCAAATACTGCACCTGTGTTAAACCTAGAAAGTTATTTTTCCTCATCACCAACTGAGGGATACAGGAAGATAACAATTTTTAGACAATAGGGTTATACAGCTACCAACTGGAGTTGGACACTCATAAATTTGTTGAGTATAGCCTCAAATAGGGACACCTAAACCTAGGCATAAAAAAGTACCATCATCCAAAATGATATAGGAAGACAAAAGGGAGGGGGTAAGAGCGCGAGGGTAGCTGCTGGGGCTAGCCACATGAATGCTCGAACCCCCAAATTTAGTAGTGGACTATCTTGGTACTGCCGCCACCATTGCTGGTAAGGGAACCCGGCAGTGTAGCCTTTCGGCTTCACAGCCGGGTCCCTACTGCGCATGCGTGAAGCATGCCACACTCTCTTACTGGCCCAGCAGAAGGGGAGGGAGGAGGGGGGCTGAGCTGCTGATGTACTTCCCCATGCCCCAGTCTTCCGGAAGTGGGAAAGGGGAGCTGTCAAAAACAGGTCCCTGTTCCCCCCTTCCCCCCTCGAAGGTGCCAAATGTGGCACTGGAGGGGGAGGAGACGAATAAGTGGAAGTTCCACTTTTGGGTGGAACTCCACTTTAAGGTGGCCATACATGGATCTAAATTTGGACAGCAGGGACCAGCCAAATTCCGATCCAAGTATGGGCACCCTGGTCATACAGAAGTCATTTTATTGCCTTCCTTGGCAGTTTTTATAATCTCGTTTTTCTTGCCATTTTTGTTTGGAGAAAACAAGCTAGTGAAAGCTGCTGCTTTTGTTTGAACTCACCACCTTCTTTCTGCAAGTCTGTAATATTTTCTATATATAGTTTTTTTCATTATAGTTCCTAAAAATGTTTTTTGTTTTTGTCATTATGAATTCCTTGAGAATGTTTGAGATTCTTGCAGTATCTATGCCCTCCCCATCATGGCCATAATAGAGGATATTCTACTTTACACAGAGAGGGTTTTTTGTTGGTATAGTACTGGGTAGTTTTGCTGATATGGCATCAGGTAAATGTTAAGATGCTTTTTTAAAGAGTTTTGACATTATAGCTCTCCGGAATGCCTCCTCTTATCAACAAATGCATCAACTTATTAAAACAAACACAAAAGAAATGTATTCCCCTTATACTGATCGTCACGTTTGCTATTATTTCCTAGTCAAAAAATGACAGCAGTGCTATGCGGAACACCTCCAAAGGCCTTATTTATCAAAGCTTCTTTCATAACAACTGTATTGTCCCTTGGCAACTAATTGGAGCAGAATTTTCATTCTTCAACTGTCACTTTCCTTTCTGAGGGGCTGACTCTGACTGATTGCTGTGAGACAACAAAGACACATTGATAATTACAGACAGTTTTGTCTGGCATGCAGTAGTAGGCCAGTCATTATACTTCAGTGTGATGCTAAGTAATGACCTACATAGCAAAAATGTGATGGACTTATCAGTACATCATGGCTCTTCCTCCCTTTACTCCATATAATCATATCTAAACAATTGTTTTTATTTGGTCAAAGCTGCCAAGCCAGTTCATTAAATTTCTACTTTGCCCTGTGTGAAAACATTATGGTGGGGTGGGCTGGGCTGGGCTAAAAGGAACCACCAACAAGCCCTCCACTAAACGAGGCAGAGAGAACCTTATAATATCAGAATATCTCACTTCAATCACAAATCCCCAAAACAGGGTTTTATTAATCCTTTTATTATAGTGGTCTGAAGTGTGCATGGTATTCCTTTTTGCTGTACATCCAGAACTGCGAGTTTATAGCATAGACTTAGCCTAATATTTATAGAGCTATTTATTTCAAAATGTATACAGCCATGTTCAGCCTTTTTGACATCAGTACAAATAGCTTTTATAAAGTAGGGCTTGGGGAGCAACAGGGAAGTGTATATTCTGCCAAAATAAGACGATGATGTGAGTCAGGTCTTTTTATTCAACAATTGTGTTAAGTTATCTCAAAGGTGTTCAACAGAGTTGAGGTCATGGCACTGTGAAGGCCTCGAGTTCCTCCATACCAAACTCAAACTTTATACAACTGAACTCAATAATATGGAGGAGAGTCTACTAACCTTTGGCCATAAAGTGCACAATGCCATTTAGGCTTCGCAATGGGGGTTTCATGAGGTGGTTTGTCTCTATTTGCAAGATGTGATGGTATGTAGTAACCACAGTGTACTTTATACCCCAATGGTGGCAAACACAAAGAATTGTAATACATGTGCTATAATAGAGTGAAGAAAAACTCTGGCCAGCCGCATTCCGAAAAGAATCAGTTTTTCTTGTGCCTTTTATTGTAAAGTAAATATCACATAACACGAACCACAGCAAAGACGATACAGAACAAAAATGTCGACACGTTTCACACTGGAATCAGTGCTTACTCATAGCTTTGAGTAAGCACTGATTCCAGTGTGAAACGCGTCAGAATTTTTGTTCTGTATCACCTTTGCTGTGGTTAGTGTTATGTGATTTTTACTTTACAATAAAAGGCAGAAGAAAAACTGATTATTCTCGGAGTGCGGCCTCACCTGTACCTCACCTGTGTAAAGTTATTATCTCGGTGGATCAGCCTGGAGCGGTGGCTCTTTTTCTTCTACATGTGCTGTAATGCTGAAGTTTTTTTGAATTTTAGTACTGTACTATGTATGATGGAGCTTTAATGCATGCAAATGTCTGAAGCACGAGAATAGTTCCAGTTTCCCTCATGACCAGATGTTCTCCTTTTTTTTTTTTGTCCACGCTGCACAGAAAATATGGCTAAACTGGTTAATATTGGATACAAAATGTTCTTCTCCCTCAGACATGTCATGGTCGATTCAGGTGTTATTCTCTTCCTGTACATTGTGGCTGTATGTTATACCCCAGCCAACAACAAGAAAGTAGGTTATGATCAAGGATACAACCATTGTTCATACAAGGCCTTATAACTCCTGGAAGTTGGGAAATGTATTACACTATAGAGCTATTGCAGAAATAGCAAGCAAAATGATGCCATGATGGTTATCAATTATACATCATTGACTACTACAGATACAGGATGTTACTTTTTTACTATACACAATGATTACTGGAACTGAAGTGTCATTGCAAAGAAGGAGTACTAGTTCTTTTGCCTGTTCATAAATAGAACATGCATTCAATTGTAGCCTGGGGGGGGGTGGAAGATCTGACAAAAGTGACCTACTGCAATAGGTTAAACTGCCACCATCATAAGGGTATACCATATGTTATTTACAAACCGATTATACACAAGCATCCAAAAGGGAATTAAATAATTGATGCAGTGTATGGTGTGAGGAAAGATGCGTGTTTTCTGGAAACGCAGTTAAATATATGCGATACTGCACACTATAGAAAACCTCAAACCCCCAGTGTTGCTGAATTCTGTATGTGCAACCCTTCAGCTTTCTTTATATTGGGACAGCGAGATTTTTATTGCAGAACCAGAATCTTCAAAAAAGCCAACTAAAACATACAGTATGTCACAAAAGTGAGTACACCCCTCACATTTTTGTAAATATTTTATTCTATCTTTTCATGTGACAACACGGAAGAAATGACACTTTGCTACAATGTAATGTAGTGAGTGTACAGCTTGTAGAACAGTGTAAATTTGCTGACCCCTCAAAATAACAACACACAGCCATTAATGTCTAAACCGCTAGCAACAAAACTGAGTACACCCCTAAGTGAAAATGCCCAATTAGCAATTTTCCCTCCCCGGTGTCATGTGACTCATTAGTGTTACAAGGTCTCAGGTGTGAATGGGGAGCAGGTGTGTTAAATTTGGTGTTATCGCTCTCTCTCTTCTCTTATGCCCCCGTACACACGATCCAAAAATGGGACGACAGATCGTCCAAATTTTTTCGCTTAACAGTCAGAAAATTAAACAGGGTACTAAAGTCACGAAAATTCTTGGACGACACAATAAAATCAGAAGTTATGTCATGTGTGGTAGTGTATTTGTATTGTATTTTCGGACGACAGTGTACTGACTAAACGAAAATTGTGCGATCTGGTATTGTACAAGGAAAATTTTCATGCTTGTCCGAATAATATTGGATGAACTGTCAAGATCTGCTCTCGAAAGCTCTTTACCAATGACCCGATCAAACGATTGTGTCAAAATCTGTATCTTTTGCGCGATTTTCGGATCGTGTGTATGGGGCATTATACTGGTCACTGGAAGTTCAACATGACGCCTCATGGCAAAGAACTCTCTGAGGATCTGAAAAAAAGAATTGTTGCTCTACATAAAGATGGCCTCGGCTAGAAGAAGATTGCCAAGACCCTGAAACTGAGCTGCAGCACAGTGGCCAAGACCATACAGCGGTTTAACAGGACAGGTTCCACTCAGAACAGGCCTCACCATGGTTAACCAAAGAAGTTGAGTCCACGTGCTCAGCGTCATATCCGGAGGTTGTCTTTGGGAAATGAACGAAATTAAGCATTGCTGCAGAGGTTGTAGGGGTGGGGGGTCAGCCTGTCAGTGCTCAGACCATAGGCCACACACTGCATCAAATTGGGCTGCATGGCTGTCATTCCAGAAGGAAGCCTCTGGGATGATGCACAAGAAAGCCTGCAAACAGTTTGCTGAAGACAAGCAGACTAAGGACATGGAAAAATCTTAAGAGGGGACATATGGTCACAACTATGAGGGGAATTCATCTCACTTTGTATAGAGATTTCCCTCTCACTTCCTTTTATATCTTCAGGAGAGGACACAAATTGGCAACCCCCCCAAAAACTTACAGGGGTTTAACCTTTTTCAACTCATCCAAAATAAACGTAAACAGTTTTGGCAATATATAGACTTTCAAGTCAACCTGTAGCAAAACAAGTAAAATAGAATCTGTCTTGGCTATTTCTTGGCGTACATTACAGGGTGACACATTATGAAGGATTCTGAAACCAATGGGTTAAGCTGCCATCTTCAGAAAAAGTAGATACTGGCAAGCAAAGCTGGAATAGCAGTCCAGTCTAACCCTTCCTGCTCCCATAATGCTTCCGTTTAGTAGCATGCACTGACAGAAGTTGATCGTAAGAATTGAGGGAAGGGCCAGTGTCCTATAATGTTCTCCAAAAAAAGGATTTTAGAACTTTGACAAAAATTCAGTTATCTTTAACTATTATCTTATAGGACACAGGACGATGTATTCTAGAATGAATGTGCTGTTTAAAACTAGTCCAACTGAGGGGTGGGTATCTGCAAATGAAAGGCTAACAAGCCCATAAGGAATATTACTACAGGTTACCAAGAGTGGCTCAAAAAAGCCAATAACGCTGTCTAAAAGTGAAGCTGGCACCATCTGAGACCTGAACATCCACTTGGTAAAACCTAAACATGTGAACAGAAGACCACATGGCAGAAAAGGCCCAAGAGGCACTAACTGATCTGTTGGTTTGTGCTTTAACTGGAAAAGGGGGAATTCTGCCTCTGGGATCATAAGCTTAAAGGATGAGCTGCAAATACACCTATCCATAGTGGAATGTGAAGCAAGCCTTTGGGAAATCTCCTTAGAATATTTAGGAGCAGGGTGCAGATTTGGTAGAACAATATCCTGGTTAAGATGAAAAGAAACGCACACCTTGGGAAAGAAAATGGTCCTGAGCCTCAAAACAACCTTCTCCTTATGTAGTACAAAGAGTTATTTACAGGTTAAGGCTGCCAACTCAGAAACCCACCTTTCAGAATGTATGATGAATGAAAAAGGCAACCTTGTGAGAACGGATAGGTAGAGGAATATCTCCAATCGGTTCAGAGGACAGTTTCTGAACGGCTGACAGATTCGGGCTGAGGTCCCATGGAATCACTGTTAAGTGTACATGAGAAGCACTTCACAAAGAAGTGAGAAGCAAGCAATCTCTGCAAGAGAATCAATAGGGCTGAGATTTGACCATTTATACTCCTTGATCCAGACCAGATTGGAGAAAAGACAGGATTCGTCCATTGAAAATTCCTTGCCTCACATCATGAGAAATATGCTTTTCAGGTGCAATTTTAGACTTCACGAAAAGTTGACTTCCTAGCCTTTAAGAGCATAGGGATAACTGAATCAGAAAGGTCCCTATTACTCAGGACCTGAGTTTTAGCAGCCAGGCTGTAAAAGCCACAACTGAGAAGCTGGGTGGTAAACCTGTCCTTTAGGCAGTGATGTAAGTAACTGAGTTAAAATAAACTGAGTTACCCAACGCAGTTACTTTAGAGGGTAACTAGTAATCTAACTGATTACTTTTCCCCTCATGGTAACTCAGTTCCCATTACTTTGGCTTAGTTACCCCAATTACATCTACCACCACTAGATGGCAGTAGTGTAATTCCGGTGTCCTGCCGAAAAAGTTCCCCCGCCGGATAAGGACCCCCTGTACTGCGCAGGCGCAGCACTTGCGCAGTACGAAGGAGTACGGAGCTTCCGAAAATTGCCGAACCTAAACAGCTCTGAGTGAACTCTACACCGCGCAGGTGCAGTAAACATGTAATTGTACGAGGCGATGCTGCATGCTCCCGATGCTCGTGCTACTCTGCAAGGGGCGTCTATCGTGTAACTAAGGGGCGGGTCTAGTATTACTGTAACCAAGGGGCGCATTTATTATTATTGTTATATATCGAGCTCTGCCCATTAATTTAACATTCGCCCTCTTCTGTAGCCATCCGCCCCTTACACGATATAATAATAATAGACCCGCCCCTTGCTAACACGCTATAACAGATCTGCCCCTTGGTTAGAGTAATAATAGAGCAGCCCCTTGGTTACACGATATATAATTGGAATAAAAACGACCACTTAGTATGGTTATTACAACCCCGCGCTTGGAGTATGTTTAGAACCAAATATTAGTATACTGTAGCCACCAATATTTTCTAAAAATATAAATGTGCAATATTTGCAAATAAATTTGCAAAATGAAGTGCAATTTAATAATAAAAGTAAAAAGCCGCTCCCTATGAAAATCGCGTGATTTTATGAAGATGGTTATGTGGTGTAGTAGGGGCGCTAATTTGTGTACACAAACTTAACTAAATTAAATACGTGTATTACATAAGTAGAGAATAGTACCCTCTATTTGTATTGTTTAAGTGATCTGCCTATTAGTAAGTAAATTGTGCCTCAAGTGTGATACTGGAAAATCTTGTTTTCCAAAAGTGGTGAAAAACTAGCCTGGTGATATTAATAAAAATTAATTAATCCATATATATGGCTGGAGCCCATGTGTTTAATCTAAAAAGTGTTGATGCATCCAAAAAAACACTCTGATGCCCAACTGGCAATAGGTACTGTGTTGCCACTGGGTTGTGGCTACACAGTGGTGTCCCACCACACAATGCCAGTGATATATAATTGATGTGTACAGTTACACGTATCTCCACATACTATACTGGTAATTAACCAATTACATGTGCACTACATAGTATATACAAAACAACTTCACAACAAAAATTGTTCGCTCCAGTATTTCGTTGGTAATTTGTAGGGCTCTAAATATATCACCATGAACAAAGTCCCAAATAGGTAGTGCTTCTAAAAATATAGTCAAACGTGAAAAAATAATTGATGATTCATTAAAAAAACATCCATATTAGTTTACATCCGAAAATGATATTATAGAAAAAACTTTTTATATTTGAGGAAAAGTTTGTAGCAACAGTTCTTTCTGAAAGAATGTGATAATTCACTCCTGCTGGAATCGCGTGACAACCATCACATTCTTTCAGAAAGAACTGTTGCTACGAACTTTTCCTCAAATATAAAATTTTTTTTCTATAATATCATTTTCGGATGTAAACTAATATGGATGTTTTTTTAATGAATCATCAATTATTTTTTCACGTTTGACTATATTTTTAGAGGCACTACCTATTTGGGACTTTGTTCATGGTGATATATTTAGAGCCCTACAAATTACCAACGAAATACTGGAGCGAACAATTTTTGTTGTGAAGTTGTTTTGTATATACTATGTAGTGCACATGTAATTGGTTAATTACCAGTATAGTATGTGGAGATACGTGTAACTGTACACATCAATTATATATCACTGGCATTGTGTGGTGGGACACCACTGTGTAGCCACAACCCAGTGGCAACACAGTACCTATTGCCAGTTGGGCATCGGAGTGTTTTTTTGGATGCATCAACACTTTTTAGATTAAACACATGGGCTCCAGCCATATATATGGATTAATAAATTTTTATTAATATCACCAGGCTAGTTTTTCACCACTTTTGGAAAACAAGATTTTCCAGTATCACACTTGAGGCACAATTTACTTACTAATAGGCAGATCACTTAAACAATACAAATATAGGGTACTATTCTCTACTTATGTAATACACGTATTTAATTTAGTTAAGTTTGTGTACACAAATTAGCACTATTACACGATATATAACAATAATAATAAATGCGCCCCTTGGTTACAGTAATACTAGACCTGCCCCTTAGTTACACGTATAGAATATTAAAAAAAAAAAGTCAGTTACTTTGCTGCGTAACTAATTACTTTTCCAATGTAGTAACTGAGTTACTAACGCAATTACTTTTTGGGAGAAGTAATTTTGTAACTTAACTAATTACTTTTTTAAAGTAAGATGACCAACACTGCCTTTAGGACAGAAGATCTGGAAGAGCCTACGGACAGCCTGCCAGAAACAGGTGAGGTCAGAGCACCATGGCCACCTGAGCCTGTTTGGTGCAAGGAGAATCACTCGCTCTTGCAAAGCAGAATCACTTGCTCTTGCGAAGCAGGCAAGGAAGGTGTTTTAGAGTGGGCCACAGGATCCCTTGTGCCGGAGACGTTTTTGTTGTCCAAACCAAATTGGTACGGTTTTTATGAACACTTAAGCCCCATACACACGCGCGGACAATCCGTGGACCAGGTCCGTCGGACCATGTCCGTCATACTTTGTCTGATGTTGGTTTTGCGTACACACGATCGGACAAAGTTGTCGGAAAATCCGATCATTCTGAACGTGGTGACGTTTGTTGCCTACGACGGGACTACGTAGAGGCTAGTAGCCAATAGCTTTGGTCTTGTAATGTGATCTGAGCATGCGTAGCACTTTGTCCGGTCGGACAAGCGTACACACGCTCGGATTTGGTGTGATCGGACCGGGTTGAAGGGAAATCTTTCCAGCAGGAGATAAGACTTTGTCCGACGGACAAACCGACGAACACTGTCCGATGGTGCATACACACGGTCTGATTTTTCAACAACCTTGTCCGATCGGACCAAATTGATGAAAAAGTCCGACCGTGTGTATGGGGCTATAGACTTTTTATCTTTTTGATTTATACTGAAGTCATGTTTTTTGTATGTGAGATTTTTGGAACATATATTAGGTCACTGCAAATTTGTTTGTTCACATCAATTATGTTCGTTTTTTTTTTTGCATGTCATGTAAAGTTAATGCAGCACAGATTTCATATGGAATTTGTGAACCCAAATAGAATCTTTGGATCCAGTATTTGGGCAAATGCTTGCCGTCACTTTAGGGACAATGAGCAGGTTGAAATAAAAAAACTAAAACCTCTCTCCATTGGACACCATGGTTATGACCCCTTCTGTTTCAGAGCAATATTGATGTTACCCAATTTTTGCAGAATGGTTGGCAAATTTACCTTAGATTGTAAGCTCCTTGAGAGGAGGGACAGATGTGAATGTGCTTCAAAATGTGACATTAAAAACATTTTTTTTAATCACTCTGAATGCCAATCAAAGCCTCCTCCTTAAATAAAATGGTAAAGTTACAGTCCTGTTCATACTTTGTTTTCTTTGCTTCAAAAATGATACCCCCTGTCGCTTTCTTGGTGCGTCAAAGTGTCTCCAAAGCCTCCATAGAAGTATATAACAATGCTCACTTACAGCACGTGAAGCTTTTGAGGGACTTTTATTCATGGTTAGTATCCCTTTTTTTTCTGGTGGTATTGCAGGTATGAGATATTACAGGATGAACTGGGAAAACCAACAAGCGAACCGGAAAGACATCATCAGCAGTCACTTCCAGTTCATGTGTATATATTCTGGAAGTGTCTGGTGCAGACATCGCATGCAGCGAGGAACAGCAGCAAAGTGAGCGGGGTCTGGACAAGAGCAGTGGAGCTAGCAGATGGCACAGGTGGTGTGCAACATGGGAGTCCTAAACCAGAAGGTTAGTGGGGACCAGAGAGAGTACTGAGGCGGCAGAGGATCAGCAGAGTTGGGGGACAAGCAGGAGAAACTAGAAGACGTCACATATGGTGAGCAGCGTGGGAGAGAGGTGAGTGGAGACTGGAGAGACGGAAGGATCAGCAAACAGAGGGTCCACAGAGCTGGGGGTTACTACTGAGCAGGGAATCAGCAGAGCTGGGGGTACTACTGGGCAGGGGATCTGCTAAACAAGGGTACTAATAAGCCTGGTACTTGCTGAAGAAGGGGTACTACTGAACTGGGGTTCTACTGGGCCCCTTTAAAAGAAATAGAAAAGCAACACACACAGGGCATTTGCCAAGCTTCATAAAAGCATCACAACACATCAAAGCAAGCGTAAATGAGCACTATGACAGTTTATTAAAGGGGCTGCAAACGCATCCTGACATGTCAAAAAACTTTTTTTTTTTTCTTTGCAACACATCGTACTGCACTACCATTGCACTTGGTAATGGGATTCTGATGGATAACTTTATAGCATCTGACATGGAAGTTATTGTAAGGGTTAACTAATAGACATACATTCATCCCCATTGAAAACGTAACCTGTGACGAAACGTGTCTGGGAGGGGATGCATTGACGTCACCACGTAGTTTTAGAGGAGGACGGGCTCCTGTGTTTGCCGGCTGGCATTTGTTTTTATATACGCAAATTTCTATCTATTAAAATGTAAGGGCAATACTAATTTTTTTAATAAATAAATATTCAAGACTGTATCGCGCTATGGTCAGTTTTTCTTCCTCCTGAGCCCATCCTGAGTATACCATTGAAGTACTGCTACGGACTCTGTAAAACGCCTAGGGTGATTTTCAGCTATAAGGTCCGGTCCCTGTGTGTTTCCAGTGGTCAACATTGTAAGCTAAAGGCCGTGGCTGGGTACAGCCAAACGCCCTTTCTGATTGCTATCTGGTAAGCAGGCTTATGATACGGTGGTCGGGCACTCTTTCTGTGTGTGGAGTCACTGTGGTGTCATTGAAGGAGGACTGATTTATATGGACTATTAGTTCTTTTAACCACTAATATTAATACACATTTTTCTGTTAAAAAAAAATATTAATACACATATTGTGTGCTCTCCCCTTTATTTTTTCTATACATTCATTTATGTCATTCTTAGCAGTGTTAAGCCCCATACACACGGTCGGACCGTGGACCAACTTTCCCTTGGACTTTTGTCCAAAGGGCGTTGGCCCTCAAGTTGGTACTGCATACACACGGTCGGACTTTTGAGACAACCAACACGAACGTAGTGACGTTTCAACGTACTGACGACACTTCAAAAGAGGACGTTCGAATACTCCAGCGCCACCTTTGGTCAACTTCTATATTGTTGTCTGATCTTTTGCATTGGTTCTGAGCATGCGTGTTTGTACTGTGGACAAAAGTCAGTTGGTACTGCATACACACGTTCGGACTTTCGTCCTTCGGACTTTTGTTGGCAGAAAGTTGGTCCGTTCGCACAGCCAACAAAAGTCCGATGCAACCTGGAAAAAGTTGGTCCGATGGAGCGTACACACGGTCGGATGTTGGTCCAAACCACCTAATTTGCATGTTGGTTGTCAAAAAGTCCGACCGTGTGTACGGGGCTTTAGACTATGCTTGCTGACTCCAGCAGCCAGTTGGGTAGCCTCTGATAGATGAAGGGCTTCCTTTGAACAGGGCGGCCTAATGAAGCATTGGTGTGCTTTATAAAAACATGGTACATCAACACGCTATGCACCCACTATTCAGCTGGCCCCCAAAAAACAAGCTGGAGAGCATTTTTTAAGGCTTTGGTAAAGAGAAACAGTACACTGACTTACACATATTGCAGGACAAACACACTCAGACGCACACACGCTGATATTATGCTTATGGTAATAACTACTGTAACCATTGTGAAGCTCTGCAATAAAGACATTCTTTTATAATTTACAGGCTGTCCTTCCTGTTCTCCAGAAAGGTCAGTTTCTAACATCCGTAAATGAGCTCCGCGGATTGACAGATTATCTTGTGAAGTTCAGCTGGCACTCACAGAACTGGGCACTCAGCACATTGTGCTCCCGCGCGCACATCACTCTGCCACTTTCCTCCTAGCATATTCAGGCCATGCAATGGAATCGGCTGACGCTTTATAAATAAGTAATGTTAATTCATAGTGACTGCTACACCAGGCCAAGGAGTAATGCAGTTTAAACATTGCTTTCATTCTTTAATGCATATATTTCTATCCCTTTTTGTTCCATTTAGGAGCATTCAATGGAGACAAGCCTGGACAGTTTAGAGTCACTCCTGAATAGTCTCTTATCATTCACACAAATGCTGAACTGCTTAGGAAAATGATAGCTTTGCTGTCTCTTCATGCTGAGGTCTGAGCTTTCTTGTTTGGTCTGCAATCAATCAGCCTTCCTTGGATTGTATACAAATAAGGATTTTAGGTCTAGAGATGATTATCAAAAGCCGAAGAAACTGCATAAAGTTTGTATCACTTAATTTTAAACCAAAAACTGTAGGTTAAAGCACAGAAAAATCAAATATTTTAAATGCTTATTTGCAGCTTTTCCATTAACTTGTTCCTATTCACTGTCCTGTAGCTCTGAACTTGATAGCAAACTAGCCTTCCTAAAGAAAGTCAACTCTCCAGCATAGTCCCCTCCCTACTTACACATCATAGTGCTCTCCTAATCTTGTAGTGTTGAATTACTGTTTGTGCTGGCCTAGCTCCTCCACCCCTCCCTATATAACTTTTCTTTTCGCTGATGAGGTAGGAGCAAAGAGGAATACTACAGTGTCACTTGAGTGACAGCTCTGAGTCTGCTGGGGCTGCTGCTATCACATCCACCATGAAGAACCTAGCAACAATTCGTGAGATTTTCGGCTTCTACACAAGGAAGGCTTTTACAGGTAAATAACAAGCATAAAATATTTTAGAATATACTGTATATATTATATAACCTTATAGAAAGATTGTTATTGATATAAATAGTTCTGCAACATTGTCTCTAATTCTGTAAACTGGTCAAAAGTCTATGCTGAACGTTTTGGCTGAGAGCGCTGATCGGTAGCCTCTTGGCAGACCTTTTTTGGTCATTCCCCTTCAACAGAAGCCGGCCCCGCGCCCAACATCTGTTGGACCGGCCCCGCGCCCAGCATCTGTTGGACCGGCCTCGCGCCCAGCATCTGTTGGACCGGCCCCGCGCCCAGCATCTGTTGGACCGGCCCCGCGCCCAGCATCTGTTGGACCGCCCCCGCGCCCAGCTTCTGTTGGACCGGCCCCCGCGCCCAGCTTCTGTTGGACCGGCCCCCGCGCCCAGCTTCTGTTGGACCGGCCCCCGCGCCCAGCTTCTGTTGGACCGGCCCCCGCGCCCAGCTTCTGTTGGACCGGCCCCCGCGCCCAGCTTCTGTTGGACCGGCCCCCGCGCCCAGCTTCTGCTGGACCGGCCCCCGCGCCCAGCTTCTGCTGGACCGGCCCCCGTGCCCAGCTTCTGCTGGACCGGCCCCCGCGCCCAGCTTCTGCTGGACCGGCCCCCGCGCCCAGCTTCTGCTGGACCGGCCCCCGCGCCCAGCTTCTGCTGGACCGGCCCCCGCGCCCAGCATCTGCTGGACCGCCCCCCGCGCCCAGCATCTGTTGGACCGGCCCCGCGCCCAGCATCTGTTGGACCGCCCCCGCGCCCAGCTTCTGTTGGACCGGCCCCCGCGCCCAGCTTCTGTTGGACCGGCCCCCGCGCCCAGCTTCTGTTGGACCGGCCCCCGCGCCCAGCTTCTGTTGGACCGGCCCCCGCGCCCAGCTTCTGTTGGACCGGCCCCCGCGCCCAGCTTCTGTTGGACCGGCCCCAGCGCCCTGCTTCTGCTGGACCGGCCCCCGCGCCCAGCTTCTGCTGGACCGGCCCCCGCGCCCAGCTTCTGCTGGACCGGCCCCCGCGCCCAGCTTCTGCTGGACCGGCCCCCGCGCCCAGCTTCTGCTGGACCGGCCCCGCGCCCAGCTTCTGCTGGACCGGTCCCACGCCCAGCTTCTGCTGGACCGGCCCCGCGCCCAGCTTCTGCTGGACCAGCCCCGCGCCCAGCTTCTGTTTCAGATTTACCAACATCTTTGTAGTGCAAGGAGTTACCAAAACAATCCATTCAATTTATGTCCAGTCAGGAGGCAGGATGTTCCACCAAATAGTTGTAAATATAAAGGAGATTGCATACTCAGACTGTAACATGTATAACCAGCTTCAGATCAAAGATCTGCAGAGCTGACATTTTTTTTTTGATCGGGTTATGCATCTTTTCATATGTCTGCTTTTCCATTGGAAGATAACTGAACATTTGTACACAATATGCATTTTCTGTACCTAGAACAACATTTCCTTTCAGCTGGCACAGTCATGAGAATTTTGTAAGCAAAACTATCTTTTCTCTTAGTATGAGTAAGTGCAAAATAGACTATGATTTACAAACTATCCTTTCTACTGAATAATGCATTCCAATAATGGAAAGAAATTTTTGCCTAAAACAGCACTCAAAGTAACAATCTTTCCGAAATCTGCGAGGGCCGCCCTAATGCCAATTCACACACACACACATTACAATTTAAGCGCTCAATCTCCTTCATTCTGCTCTGCTTACAAATATTAAAGCTGTACTCCAGGAATTATTTGTATGGCATACTTACACTGGTCCAGCTTGTGTTTTTCTCAATGAATATATGGTGTTCTCTGATTGGATGACGTGAGGATTGTGACATCCCTGTACCTCCTTTCCACTTTTTCCAATCAGATAACCCCTTGTATTCATGGAAAAAATACAAGGTGTATTAAGAATGTCAGCAGTGGCAAGCGATCAGTGTGCAAAGGGGAAGCTGCTCGCACCAGATTCTGATCTGGACCCAGAAGATTGTGGCGATCGCTGTAGTAGCACCAATCACTACAGTGATTTCCAGCTTCTCCAGCAGTCCATAAAGGTATGTGATACACATACTTACATTTTGCCTTGCTGGACCAGTGCAGGTATGCAATAAATATAATTCCTGGAGTTGAACTTTAATAAAATATAAGTTAGAGCTCAACTCCAGACATAGTGGCTTTTAAATTAAATGTGTTATTAGTGGTTTCTTACCCTATTATCTGTTTCTATGCTTCACTGAGCTGCTGCTGAATATATGGTAGGAGCCGCATTACTGAACCCCAGCCAAAAGCAGAAAATGTCTATTGCAAATACCAGTTCTGATGTTGTGCCTCTGCCCCTTCCTCTGCTTTGCCCTTCACAAAGCACAGCCTATGATGATGCTGCAGTTGTGCTTTGTAAAAAGCAAAGCATGGGAGGGGTGGAAGCACAACACCAACACCCACTGTTCTGATGTGGTTGTGAGCTGAAGTGGCAGCAGCTTGGTGGAGCTTAGAAATGGCTATAAAGTAAAAAAACACAACCCAGAAGTTACAGAAAGTATATATCCCTGGTTCACACTGATGCAATGCAGGAAACTCAGAAGATTCGCTGCCTTTCCCCCGGAATTGCACTGCTTGGCAAACGCACAGCATCCGTGCGATCTTCTACGGGTGTCAGTGTTAGAATAATGACACCCTGAAACAGACTGCAAAACGCAGTGTGATTCAGGTGTGACGCCAAAAAAAGGGTCCTGCACCATTTTGGTGCGGTTGTGATGTGATTTGAGCCATTCAAGGCTCAAATCGCACTGCAGACATCACGTGATGTGCACAGGAATGCGGTGTGATTGTTTTTGCGGTGTTTTCCATGCACCAGTGTGAACCTAGGCTAAAACAGAGTTGGGCTTTAGGTAAATGAAGGATGTCTACCCAAATTCAAAGTGTATAATTTTGTTGGTAGTTACCCAACTAAATCAAAAGAAAGTAGATTGTTATAATCTCAGGACTCCAAAATAATTTGTTCGTTATTCATTTTTTTATGGTGATATCTTTATCCACAGCTTCCAGCAGTCATACTCTACGTTTTCCTGGGAATGTTTGTCCCACATTAATATATCATGTAAGTTATATAAATGAATATAACACATTTTGTGTGTGGCTGTATAGCAGATCTCAGGTGATGCCTACCTGTACTCCTCTAGTCGGGGGTTTTGCTGGCAGTGGTCGCGCTGGCATACTTTGCTGAAAGGGATATGATGGAGGCCGTGGCTGGGTGTGCGGTTTGTGTTCAGGTGGTACAAGTATTCCTATTGGATGGCTGATATCTATTGGATGATAGCGAGTTGGCCTATGCATCCTCCGGTCCTGCACATGACACAGTAGAAATATTTGAACTGTTTACAGAACTGCTGTACTCACCATGCAAAATTTTTGTATTCAGACAAAATAAATATGCCCAACTTCTTTACAGTTCTTACATGCATTCCATTTTCATTTACTCCCAAATCATCAACACAGTTAAAACAAATCTAAACCCAATCACGGTAATTGCAAAACTTGCTTTTAGCCCTTTTAAGCACTTCAGTAATTTTCAGCTTTTTTGCGCGGTCATGCAACGCTGTACCCAAATGATATTTTTATAATTTTTTTTTCATACAAATAGAGCTTTCTTTTGATGGTATTCAGTCACCACTGGGTTATTTATTTTTTGCTAAACAAACAAAAAGAAAAAGTACGAAATTAAAAATAAATAAATAAAAACACCATGTTTTTCTTAGTTTCTGTTATATCATTTTGCAAATAAATCTTTCTTCATGAATTTAGGCCAAAGTGTATTCTTCTATTTTTTTTTTTGATGAAAATAACCCAAATCAGTGTTTATTATTTAGTTTAACTTTAGAAAGTTATAGAGTCCACAAACTATGGTATATATCTGAAAATTGATCAATCCTGATGTACTGACGGTTTATCTAATTTCTTGAGGGCCGAAAATGTCAGGACAGTAAAAATATCCCCCAAATTACCCCTTTTTGGAAAGTAGACAGTTCAAGGTCTTTAGTAAGCGGCATGGTGGGTTTTTTGAAGTTGTCATGTGTTGTCACAAAGTTTTTTGGAAAATTAAAAAATGCATTTTTTTTTTTTTTTAACATACTGTGACCAGAGCAATACAGTGTTACCATAGTAAAATACACATTATGATTGCTTATGCCAGTGAATTGCACTTTTATAAACAACCATTTTTACTGAATTAAATAGATTTATTCAGTGTTTACTATTGTGAGGTACAGATAGGATGTGATTGGCCCTGTCTGTACCATGTGATCACTGTGACCAATCACAGAGTTCAACACAATAGTACAAAATGGACGTAAAGAATGAAAGCCATCCATTGGGTACAATTGTCATGAAATCTGCTGTGATTGGCCACAGCAATCACATTGTACCAACAGCGGCTGGTACAGTGACAAGACAGATGTCTGGTACAGGTGACAGATCGTGCCGCAGCAAGGCCCGTGGGGTGTGTTCCTGGAGGATGTCATATGATGTCCACCTGGAACGGTGAATGTCTTTGCTTGCCAACATTTGTGTATAGGATGGTGGGAACTGGTTAATGCTGCAGCTTTCATTAACACCTGGTGATCCTGCCATAAAAGTACTTGTTCAGGCACTTCCTGTTATTGGGTGACAACCTTGTGCGCTTGTGTTATCTCAACCTGTGATATGTACCCCTGGTGGATACTACAAGTGGATAAGCCAAGACACGTCATGGTCCATGGTCACTATTAGGAAGCCAGTCCAGAACAATGATGCACAGCCAATGCTGGAGAGAGTGCATGAAGACAGATCGTGACTGATGGGGTTGGAAGAGATCAGCAGCAAAAAGAAGCAAAACTGATGAAACAGAAAATGAAAACTGTATATTATGAGATTAAAAAGCATTGCAATTGTTTATGATGCACGGTGCTTTAGCAAATTAAATGTCATCCAGATAGGGTTTACATCTACCTAAAGTTGCGATTTTTGTTTTAATCCAGTCTGGTACAGATGTATAATGGCCGCGGTCTATAGGAGATGCAAGAATCTATCAGTGAATTATGCCCAAACAGATCAGTTATGAGGGGACTAAATATTGATCTTGGTATTTTGATAAAGTGTGTTTCACTAGAAATGGGCAAGATACATTAACACTCAAGACCTGTCCGTCCTTTTTTTTTTTCTTGGTTTGCTATTTCTGCAGTAGTTATACCTGAGCTGAGACATATTATCATCACCTTGGATAACATATACAAGGGTCACACACACCTCCTGCCTCTGTGAAGACTTGCTCAGTAGATCTTTGCTCATTGCTGTGCTGTGTTCTTGATTAGCTTCATTTGAGCTCCCTGTTCTTGATGGTCTGGCTGACCTGCAACATAAATAATTGAATACAATGGAGAAGAGCTGCAATTTAGTCACACTATGAAAGGTCTCTTCATTTTTATTCACCATGGCAAACAACAGGAGTATAAATGATCAAATACTCTTGCAGGACTGGAAATAAATATTGATTTCTTTTGGAAAGCCACTAGCCTGTTAAATTAGCTTCTGCAATCTGTGGAAATGTGTCTTTTATAATACCCCAGAGACTATTCTAATGGATGGAGTACCCAGCCAGCAATGGCCACATTTATGGAAACTTTCAGCTCATTTGACCAAACTTCACTCAAAGGTTAGAGAGACATCTCTCCAAATGACGAACACAATTTGAAGCCATGGATTGGTTCATTCTCCTTTGGGAATTCACAGGTAGACCTATTTTTTTCCCTATCAATTAGATATAAAGCCCCATATTTACTTTGCAGGCATTTTGGAAGCCCCTTATAACACTCGGGCAGTGTCTGGGTTAACCCCCAATCATCCTCAACTCCCAATCATACATTTCTCAACAGATTTCAAAGATTTTGAAATCAAGTGATTGTAAACCTCAGACATGAAATATGAACAAAGCATATCCCTCAATAGCAGTGGTCTCCAAACTGTGGCCTGATGAGGCCCTTTGCTTGCCTGTATTTAGCCCTTGGGGCACTATTCCACCAACTGACTCCAATGGTGGCGCACCAATTGAGCACTATTCTTCCAATTGATACAAACAATAGGGCACTTTTCCTCTATTCCTCCCAATAAAACCAATGACGGGGCACTATTCCTCCCACTGACACTGGGGCATTTTCTACACACACTGGCCACAGTCCAGCCCCCATAAAGCTTGAAGGACAGTAAACTGACCCTTTGCTCATAAAGTTTGGAGACCCCTGCTCTATAGTGTGTACTTATATGAATTAAGAGCACTAAGTGTAATTTATATCTGCTGCTTTGTTCCTCTTCTATCAGCATGAATTTCTTCTGACAAATTTTCCTGACACCAAGAGAAATAAGGTGACAGGGAGACAGCTGACTGACAGCCTCAGCTCTGTTGCTGTGTGAAGAGGGTGTGTCGCATCCCTACAGCTCTCCTCACTAAGCTCTGCAGAGTGTAACGTCAGCTCTCTGCCCCCTTTTTTCTGAACTCTCAGACAAGCTTATAAATCAGCACTTTGAATGGATGTAGAGAAGAGAAGACTGCGGATAGACTGATGATACAACTTATGTAGGAGGATTTGTTTCATCTCACTTCACTGGGTTTATGTATGTGTTTACAACCACTGTTATTTCTGTCCAGCTGATATTCTCTCTTCGCAATACAAAAATGGAATGGTCCACCACTTGCACTACAATGGAGTGTTGGCCAAAAAAATTTGTTCTTTGTACTTTAATAGGCAAATTAGACAGAACTGCTGTAGTGGCACAGATGTCTTCTGAAATACAAAGTCTTGCTGGGCATAAAATTGTAAATATGTCACTCCATGTTCTATTTTTAATTTTTTGTAAGTGCAACCTGTACTTAAAACTGGCCTTTCAGCACTGGGTGAATACAGTATGTAGGTCACTTGTCTATCTGTATACCAAACATAGGATATCCTAGAAGTAGCATGTGTCCCCACCCGTCTTGTAAGGACAGTGTGACACCCATCATTTGGCTTTGTACTGATTGCAATACTTATATTCTGGCATCTCAGGAGTAAAGGAAGCCAGAACATGAGCAGCCAATTGAGGTATCAGGTGGAATCGTCTTTAAACTCTTTTAAGAATAGATACGTTTCATGACTTTGTGCTTCTGGTCAAATGTTTTACCTTTTACCACAACTATGCATACATTTTACCAAAGCCCTTCTCTCGGTTATCTAAAAAGTCAATAGAAACCACATTTCCATGGTAAAGCAATGTTGAGACAACACTTTTATTACTTGATCACTGTTTAATGACCACTATACAAACAGGCCGTTGATGCCTTTACTTTCAGTAGAGCTGTTGGTAACAGCCCAATGCCTTTGCCCTTAAAGTGGAATGCACACAATCACATGCACACTCATGGGTTCTTATCATATGGACACACTCACAAGAGTGCATAAAAACACAAGAACAAAAATGAAGTTCCATAAACCTTATAGAGGAAAAGATTCATGATGTAGTAATTGATGGTTTGTTACAATGCAGTTCTACAACCTGTGAGTGCTAAAGACTGAACTGCCTACACACTCATTGCTTGGACTGATTGGTCCCTCAATTCTTTATGAATCTGCCCAACCTTGAGAGTGAGAGGATAATGCTCTGATCATTCATAAGAGTTAATTTGCTAAAAAAAATGATAATGCTGCCAGTTACCTCAGTTTTTCAATGGAGGTCTTCTTGTTCGTATAAAGCCACCTGAATAAGGTCCTTCTTTTCAGGTAGATGGTGAAGGCAGCTGCTGCTATGCATGTGATTGTTACCAAGACGGCAGCAACTAAACTTCTGTTATCTGTGAACACAAGTCAATACATAATCATTGCTATGGGCATTTGGGCTTGAATAAACTCTTAGTTGATTGCCGGCCTATACTAAAAGGGTTGTAACTAAATCAATCAGAATGACTGGAAACGTTTTCTGGTAGCTACAGACATGTCAGGCAGAAGTTGTGATGCAGATAACGTCATTCTGTAGAATGATAGTGGTATAAACATACACAATCATCTATTATTGGCCATGCTGCATGAAGAGGATATGATATTAGTGGGGAAGGGTCGATCTAAACCATGGAATCCTACACTTAAGTGCAAGACCATTCAAAAAATAAGGATACTCTCAACCGCAGGAAATTTCAAGAGCAGGGCATAAAGAATGCCAGCCTGAAAGCTGTACCCGATCAAATGATAAACTGTGTTCGGGCCTGTTTCAGGCTTAAAGCGGAGCTCCACCCGGTTTTAACATAATATGTAAAAGTGATTTAATACATGTCATCAATATAAAACGGAAGTTTTTTTTTTTTTTTCTACAGGACCTTTTTTTTTCTTGTGAAGTTGTCTGTTTCCTGTCTATGGGGATCGTGGATATGGGCGGGGATAGCGCAGCTATTTCGCAATATCCTCTATCCGCACTCCTGGGAGCTTGTGTCATAGTTCCCAGGAGTCAGTGCGGCGGCCTGGTGCGAGTTATCGCGTGGTTTGGAAACACAGCGCAGTTCCGTTGCCATCACAATGGGGCGGGACTTCCTACGACGCCGCCCGTTGTGATGGCAACCTGAGCTGTTGACGGCGCTCGAAATTGCTGTTACTGCGCATGCGCGAGATCGGGGATCGAACGGGCGGTGCACGCTGGTCCATCAGCAGCACAGTGTCCTGGAAGTGGATGCCTGTGGGCTTCACATGCCCATAGGCAAGATGACAACCGTCATACTAAAAAAAAAATCTAACTTCTTTTGTGTTGGGAAAAAGGACAGCAGACATCACTTGAAAAGGACCAACTGAGTTATACATTTAATAGATAAATCTTTGTCATTATGCCCAAAAAAAAAAAACGTTGGAGACAGTGGAGCCCCGCTTTAAGCTTGTAAAAGAGCAGTGTGAACAGCAAGCTTTGACAAAGCATTTGCAGAGGCTCCAGCAAGCTTTGTTGAAGCTTTTAATTTTCAATCGTTTTTATTGAGTTTCAAAACATATAGGTAAGATACAAAGTGTACATTGTATGTCAGTATGTTGAAGCTTTTAAAGTACCATTCAACTCCAGTTTGTAAATGTTGAACACAGATCCTAATAGAAGCGTGGATTGCCAGTTTAAGCAAGCTGCTAGTAGGCTTCAGCACTTCTTGAAGCATTTAGAAAGTCTGCTGAAGCCTACTAGCAGTGACAATCAACACCCCCTTTAGGATGTGTGTTCAACATGTAGACCCCTTTCCCACTGAGGCGCTTTTCAGGTGCTTTCACGCTAAAAAAAGCACCTAAAAAGATCACGAAAACCTATTTCCATTAAAATCAATGAATGCTTTCACACTGGGGCAGTACGCTGGCAGGGAGGTGAAAAAACGCCCCTCTCCATTGAAATGAATAGAAAGCTCTTCAGTGTTTTACTGGCGGTTTAGAAACACCTCAGTCTGAAAGGGGCCTTACAAACTAAAGTTGAATGGTACTTTAAAAGCTTCAACAAAGCTTGCTGAAAACCCTGCAAATGCTTTGTCAAAGCTTGCTGTTCACACTGCTCTTATACAAGCTGAAGCCTGTGTGAAATAGGCCTTCCAAATGACCCTCATTATCTTCCTATTTTTACTGAAGATCTAAATCAGCCTCTCTCAGTCTGGGGCCAGTGGAGCCCTGGGGTTGCTCCAGGGTTATTTTAGCAGTAAACAATTTAGGGTGGATTTATCAAAGCCGGTGCAGACAGAATCTGGTGCAGCTGATAACCAATCAGCTTCTTTCTTCACCTTCTTCAGGTACTCTTTGAAAATTAAAAGTAGAAGCTTATTGGTTGAAATGCACTACTGCTCCAGTTTTGATAAATTCCCTTCATCTTTTTAGCTGTAAGAAGGGCATTTCCCCCAAATCAACAATGTGGTCAATTAGTTCCTTCTCCCCCTGACCACTAGTGTAAGGGTACCACTTCACTGATCTCCAATGTAAAAAGGCACCTTTCCACTGACACACAATTGGTCATTATTATTTAATTTCATGATTAGAACGGAAAATATTTTATGGAGCAGAGGGTGTTACAAAATGATTTGCTCTGGGTGTCAAATATGCTAGGAAAGCCACACTCTTTTGACTTGTAGTGTCACTTGTATTCTTTTGTATTGTATTGATCTTTATTTTTGCAACTTACTGATGTCCATAATTATACTGTCAGATGTGAATATAATTAAAAGGGGATACCGGAGACATGAACAATACTTCAAGGGTTCCTCTGTTTAAAAAAAAAAAGTTGAGAAATGCTAATCTAAAGAGTTATTGGTGGTTTGTATTCTGCTTATTTAATTGTTATAGCTCTGATCATCACACGATTACTTTTGAAAGCACGTTTTTAACTCTTAAAATCATAGCTCTGATTACAATTTATGTAATCCATTGTTACTGACCTGGCACTCTCATAGGGCCGCTGTCCACACTGCCTCCATATCCCGGCTTGTCACAATATGGAGGTGCCCATTCAGCCTCACAATGGCAGTTCTTTTTGTTGTTGCAAACCTTGATAAAAGATAAGAAAACACCTGCTAAAGTTTTGAATATGGTTCCCATTTCTAAATGACTGCCTTACTGTAAATGACAGCCAAATTCAAGTATTACATAGACATGTCACTGTCCCTGCTTAGAAATGCTGCAGTGATTGTGCTTTAGGGCTTATATGTATAAAGAAGTTTGTTTACAACTAATTAGTGTCTGCAAAGGCTTTCTTAAAGTGGTTGTAACAAAAGAAAAAAGAAGAGATCCTGTTTCTTTAAAGCAGGATACACAGCATAGGGTTTGTGCAGTGTAATTTGTCCCTCTTTATTTTCTAAAAAAACTGGTTGATCCTGCCTGTTCATGTGTCCCCTACGTAAACTGACCACGGTAATCATGGCTGCTGATCCCTGAATACCATGGTCAGTTTACATGCCTCCATCATCCCGCTGCTCTCCTCTCTCCCCTTCCCTCCCTGCCTGTCAGCTCTTGTGTCTGAGCAGATAAACAAATCCGCTCCTCCCCCACTATTAGTAGCTGGCAATAAAATCAAAGGAGGTTTATTGCTAGCCCCTCTATTCTACAAAGCTATACAACACTGTGTACTTGTTTTTTTTAAATGATGCCTCCAAATACCTTCTTTTAGATCGGTTCTCTTTGGTCACATAACCTCCGGCCGCTCTACTCCTCTGTTCCAAGGGCTACAGCGGGAGGGGCTGAGCAGACAGCACAATGGTCACATGGCCTCCCAGCTGACATCAGAGGGGGATCTCAGCCCCTCCCGTTGTTGCCCTTGGAACAGAGGTGTAGAGCAGCCGAAGGTCATGTGACCGAAGAGAAGCAATCTAAAAGAAGGTATTTAAAGGCATTATTTAAAAAAACACAAGTACACAGTGTTGTAGAATAGAGGGGCTGTCAAAAATCTCATTTACAACCACTTTAACCACTTCAGCCCTGGAAGGATTTACCCCCTTCCTGACCAGAGCACTTTTTGCAATTCGGCACTGCGTTGCTTTAACTGACAATTGCGCGGCCGTGCGACGTTGTACCCAAATAAAATGTCCCTTTTTCCCCACAAATAGAGGACACATCGGACATGTTTGACACTATTTTGGGACCATTGTCATTTATACAGCGATCAGCATTATAAAAATGCATTGATTACTGTGTAAATGACACTGGCAGTGAAGGGATTAACCACTAGGGGGCAGTGAAGAGGGTTAAGTGTGTCCTAGGGAGTGATTCTAACTGTGGGGGGGGATGGGCTTCACCTCACATGACAGTGATCACTGCTCCCGATGACAGAGAGCAGTGATCTCTGTCCTGTCACTAGGCAGAACGGGGGAAATGCTTTGTTTACAAAAGCATCTCCCCGTTCTACCTCTCCGTGACACAATCGTGGGCACCCGTCAAACATAGAGTCCCTGGGACCCGCGGTCATGGTCACAGAGACCGCGGCGGGTGCACACCCGCAGCACCGCTTCTTAAAGGGGACGTACCTGTACGCCCTTTTGCCCACCAGTGCCATTCTGCTGACGTATATCGGCGTGCGCTGGATGGCAAGCGGTTAAGAAAAGTTTTTGCAATGCATGCATCATGCTACATTTTTGTAATCACTATATGTTCTATTGTACTGCATTTGAATTGCTTTAAATTGGTTGCAAAGATTTTTTTTTGTGTACAATAACATGTTATACGTACCTGCTCTGTGCAATGGTATTACAAGCCTCCCCTTTTGGAGTCCCCTACTGATTGCTCTAGGCGGCTCCTCTTCTCAGTTCACCACCATAGGAAGACACACACAGCGTTGCTCGGCCCCGCCCCCCATTCCCTCCTCACAGGATTTGACTGACAGCAGCAGAAGCCAATGGCTCCTGCTGCTCTCAACCAAGCTTGTGAGAGCAGGGAGAAGGGAGAAAAGAGATGCAACCAGGCACACCGATGGATAGATACAAGACTCAATATTTAGGGTTGGGGGCACACAGAAAGTGGTAGAAATGTTTTTACCCTAATGCGGGGAATGCAATAATAAAAAAAAAAAAAACACAAAACACATTTAACCTTTTAGAACCACTTTAATTACTTTGTCATGAGAATGCTATGAGAACGAATGGTAACTGCTATTATACACATGTCAATATCAATCTATTGGCCTCTGAGGACACCTAAACGCACACCTTCTCATGGCTGCATCTGACTTGCTTCTAAGTCCAATGCCACTGAACACAAAATCTTTTTGTTTCTCTCTTTCAATTCAGATCTACTACTCTGATCAGACTGCTAGAACACAGTGGACATGTCACTGGCCTTAATCAATACAGTTCTAATTCTTAAAGTATATCCAAACCCAAGCACACAATTGTAATATAATATACCTTTATCAGTCCTTAGATGGGGTAGCTGCATTTGTTTTCTTTCTTTTTGCCCTTTATTTTCACCCGGTGATCCTGCCAGTAATAACTTCCCATCCTAAGGTGACAATGCTCTCTCACCGACACCGTACTGTATGGAGAAGCAGTGTTCCCCCCCCCCCCCCCCAGGACGGGAAGGACTACAGAATCTCCCCTCTTCTCCATAACATGGAGGGTGTTCTGTAATCCGGAGAGATAGCCGTAAACAATGTAAGCAAGAGGAGTGCAGCACAGGCAGAGCTACAGAAAGTAATCAGATCACAGGATTTCTGGCAGGATTAACTGATTTTTTTTTCTTGGACACACTGAACAGATAACAAAACACTTTCAATTGTATATTTAAAGCGGAGGTACTGGCAGACTAAATTTAGGGATTTCTGTCATAATGCACAGCATATTTACACTTTGTATCAGAAACCCACTAGTTTTGTTTTTTTTTTTACAGCCAAGAAATGCCCCAGTCAAAAACTGCTGGTAACAGCCTATGTGTGCATGGGCACCTAGGATAACATGATGGGGAGTTTATTGACTGTAGAAAAAAATGTCTGACGCCAAAAACATCAACTGTAAAAACGTCCAGTGTACATGAGGCCTTACAGTTTGTTACCCTGAAATGTGACTTTAATGCCGCGTACACACGAGCATCTTGGATGGTTTTTCCGACGGAATTCCGCTCAAGCTTGCTTGCATACACACGGTCACACAAAAGTTCGCTGAACTTTCGACCGTCAAGAACACGGTGACGTACAACACTACGACGAGCCGAGAAAATGAAGTTCAATGCTTCCGAGCATGCGTCAAATTGTTTCCGAGCATGCGTAGGAATTTTCCGTGTCGGCATTGGTACAGACGATCGGAATTTCAGATCAAAACTTTTTCCGACCGAAAAAATGAGAACCTGCTCTCAATCTTTTGCTGGCTGGAATTCCACCAGCAAAAGTCCGATGGAGCATACACATGGTCGCATTTTCCGACCAAAAGCTCTCATCGGACTTTTGCTGGCGGAATTTCCGATTGTGTGTACGGGGCATAAGAGAAGTCAAAAATCACAGTTCCCTCTCAAATGCTTCTCCCACTTCATTTCAAGTATCTGCGGTTGAAAACGTATAGCTGCGCATATCTGATGTTCTCCCGTTGAAGCAATACTGCGTGCCACATCAGTGATTGGAGTGAATCAATATTTAGACTCTTCCACCTTTCAAAGTATAACAGTTCAGTGTTTGTAACGGTGTAACATTGAAGCGTTAATGAACATTTGCTTGGGAAAATGAAACGCTTGTATTTCACGATGGTTTAATTTAAAATCCATGTTTAATAGAGTCTTTGTGATGCAAATATCTAATTTCCTTTCCTGCGAGCCTGAGCATGTCCTTAAACGAATATAAAGGATATAACTATCCAACAAAGCCCTGTACTTTTCACATGCAATACAATACACTGCACTAACAATTAGCTGTCTTCTGATTAGACAGGTATAATTGTCTGCAATGAGGCTATCCAGCCGGCTCAATTCCTGTCTGTGAAAAGTGTTACCTGTAGTGGCCTTTCCAGGAACTCTACAGAAAGAAATATGAACACAATATACATTTTATACTGGCGCAATAAACCGCTTACTCAAAATAATAGAGGGTTAAAAAATGAAACACACGTTAGAGTCCATTAACTTAATAGTCCATAGTACATCCGTGGATATGGAAGAAAACAATTGCACCTATGGATATGTGTCTAAGCTGGGTAAGGTCGGCAGCAGCTACCCTCAGAGTATAACCAGCTCTGTGTAAGACAAGAAGGGAGAAGAAAAGGGGGAAGGTAAGTAACACTTACAAGATTGAAAATGATACAGGCTCATAAGGTCCAAAGGTGAAGGAGATGTTAGGCCATTTTTGCATCCATAAAAGGTTCCCAGTCACTTTCCAGGCTGGGTGGATGATGTTGTTTGCGCCCTGTGGCCACCAGAAAACCAGAACCGACAACCAGTGTGGAACGGCTGGAAGTGGCGTCACCAAAACGAGATGCAGCCGGGCTGGACGGGGCGAGATCGGCTACGCGCTCGGAGCACCAGCTCCTTCTACAGGCCCGAGGGGGGAATGGTCCTCTAGGGCTATTATGTGTCACTGGAAGGCGTGGGACTAGAGGTGCCAGCCTGACCATCATGGAACAATTATCAGAATACAACAAATTTTAACCTAAAATGTCAAAACTACTGGAATGGTACAGCCATACAAGATTTTCAAGTTTTTAGAACATGTACAGTGGATATAAAAAGTCTACACACCCCTGTTAAAATGTCAGGTTTCTATGCATTAGATATACCACGGAACACAGTGAAGACAGTTGTCATCAAGTGGAGAAAATATGGCACAACAGTGACATTATCAAGAACTGGACGCCCCTCCGAAATTGATGAAAAGACGAGAAGAAAACTGGTCAGGGAGACTGCCAAGAGGCCTACAGCAACATTAAAGGAGCTGCAGGAATATCTGTCAAGTACTGGCTGTGTGGTACATGTGACAACAATCTCCCGTATTCTTCATATGTCTGGGCTATGGGGTAGAGTGGCAAGATGGAAGCCTTCTCTTACAAAGAAAAACATCCAAGCCTGGCAAAATTTTTCAAAAACACATCTGACGTCTCCCCAAAAGCATGTGGGAAAATGTGTTATGGTCTGATGAAGCCAAGGTTGAATTTTTTGGCCATAATTCCAAAAGATATGTTTGGCACAAAAACAACACTGCACATCACCAAAAGAACACCATACCCACCGTGAAGCATGGTGGTGGCAGTATCATGCTTTGGGGCTGTTTTTCTTAACCTGGAACAGGGGCCTTAGTCAAGGTAGAGGGAGTTATGAACAGTTCCAAATACCAGTCAATATTGGCACAAAACCTTCAGACTTCTGCTAGAAAGCTGAACATGAAGAGGAACCTTCAGCATGACAACGACCCAAAGCATACATCCAAATCAACAAAGGAATGGCTTCACCAGAAGACGATTAAAGTTTTGGAATGGCCCAGCCCAGAATCTGATTGAAAATCTGTGGGGTGATCTGAAGAGGGCTGTGCACAGGAGATGCCCTCGCAATCTGACAGATTTGGAGTATTTTTGCAAAGAAGAGTGGGCAAATATTGCCAAGTCAAGCTGTGCCATGCTGATAGACTCATACCCAAAAAGACTGAGTGCTGTAATAAAATCAAAAGGTGCTTCAACAAAGTATTAGTGTAAGGGTGTGCACACTTATGCAACCATATTATTTTATTTTTACTTCCCTCCACCTAAAAGATTTCAGTTTGTTGTTCAATTGAGTTGTACAGTTTATAGGTCACATTGAAAGGTGGAAAAAGTTGTGAAATAATTTATCTTTGTCTCATTTTTTTACATCACAAAACCCTGAAATTTTGCCAGGGGTGTGTAGACTTTTTATATCCACTAAATATAAATATATTAATATCAAAAGGTAATAAGTAAAATATATATAAAATAATAAAATGTAAAAATATAAATGGATATTGATATAAGAGCTAGAAATGTTATATGTTTTATATGAAGTTTTATTTTTTGAATGTGATAAATAAAGTATTGCATAAAAAATTATTCAGAGGACCCATATAAAATTCATATAAAAAAATTTATATAAAATATCTATATAAAATTGTCAATAAATTCATGTGTGAATAGGATAATTAATATATTGACAATTGCAATGCTTTATATATTTATCTAAAAAATATTTCACATAAAATGTATGCAATTTCTATCTCTTATATCAATATGGTTGTCGGTTCCTGTTTCCCGCTTCCTGGTGGCCACAGGGCGCAAAGAACATCATCCACACAGCCTGTAAAGTGACTGGGAAAGTTTAAGGACATCAAAAGGGCCTAACATCTCCTTCACCCTTGGACCTTATGAGCCTGTATCATTTTCAGTCTTGTAAGTGTTACTTACCTTTGCAGCTAATAAAGCAATTTTAATCACTGCATTTTAGGTGGGGCTTCCCCCTTTTCTTCTTCATTCTAGAAAGAAATATGAGGCTGCCATTTTGCAGACCTCCCTCTGAAAATACTATGTTCCCGAACACCTCTGGTTTTATTACCTTGAGTCAGTGGGGTTGATTTACTAAAGGCTAATAGGTTGTTCACATTGCAAGGAAAGTTGCATTTTGCAAGGGAATTTGTCCCGTAGCTTTGTGAATGTGGTGAAGTTTAACTTTTCAAAGAATACCCAATCACACACAAGGAAAATTCATTAAAAACAATAGCATTTTTGCTTGGACGATGGAAGTGAGCAGAGTCTCACTTTATTCACCAAGCTCTGTGGCAATTTCCATTGCAAAGTTAGCAGCCTATTTGCCTTTCGAAAATAAACCCCACTGACTCATCCCGGCATGCAGCAACAACTCCTGGTCCGCATATATGTCTGGGTCAGTAATTTAGACAATATTAAAGCCGTTGGATAAAGTTGATAGTCAAGCAATTAGCACATTCAGAAGGAGAGTTCGGTAATGACAGAGTCCTGTTTTTTTCAGCACTTGCATACTGAATCCCAAAATGACCATGCCTGACCACTCCATTGGGGAACTACTGCTAGGATAGGTTAGAGAACAGCATTTGACTGATTCTGACAGCATCTGTGCCCCACTACCAATCTCTTCCTCTCTCTGTTCACACTGAGCTATTAAAGTATGTAATCCCGCCATTTCATATTCCTGATATTTGGCTGCTGTTCCATATACTTGCATGAGAAAGTACCCGTTCTCTTTGTATTGCTTCCTTTATGTAAAATACCTGGTGTTCCTGCCAGTCCCTCCGCTTTCCTATCAAAAACTGACCACACTAAGCATGAGAGCACACCGTGGTTAGTTCTCTAGCTGTGCTGGGAACTCAGCCTGCTCTCCTCCAATGAGGAGACTTGTCCTGACACCCCTCCCCCCGACTGCAAAGCCATTCACCGGAAAGCTCAGTGTGCTGCTGTTTTTCCTCTCCCAGCCCTCTTATGCAGCTGAGAACAGAGGGATCCCTTATTAAAAAGGGGAAAAATGTATTTATTTATTTTTCATTTTTTTTATACCTTTCATTTCTATTTTAAACTGAATGAGTTGTTTTACAAGGTAAGGGTTTACATGCACTTTAACGACTTTGCACAAATCGCCGTCATTGTACCTCTGTACTTTGACGCTAAATACAATTATGGCAGCAGATAGCTGCCAAAACCCCAGTATTTTCAACAACGGCGAGCAGCTGGCTTTCAGATTAAAGTGGTCTCCGTGGCGGTTCGCTGCGAGATCACTTTTATCGGGCACTTAAAATAAATATCAATATCGCATCAACATCTTATTGGTGAAATTAGCATACAACCATATGGGGAAGAACCCAGGTGGTGTCTCCTACCACACGCTATTGTGCTGACATCATAAATGGTCATCGTTTGGCCCAAAGCTGATGCGTTTCGTCATCGACATCATCTGAGGGTGTCACCCTCAGATGATGTCGTTGATGACGAAACGTGTCAGCCTTGGGCCAAACAAGGACCATTTGTAACGTCAGCATGCCTATCGGGGATACCATTACTGCTATCGCCAGAGAGCTGAGCAGCGTGTAGTAGGAAACACCACCTGGGTTCTTCCCCACATGGTTTGTATGCTGATTTCACCGATAAGATGTTGATGCAATATTGATATTTATTTTAAAGGGGTTGTAAAGGTTTGTTTTTTATTTTCTAAATAGGTTCCTTTAAGCTAGTGCATTGTTGGTTCACTTACCTTTTCCTTCGATTTCCCTTCTAAATGTTTTTTTTCTTTGTCTGAAGTTCTCACTTCCTGTATCTCCTCAGTAAACTTCACACCATCATCCGAGCGGTGTTTAGTCAGCCAGAACAGCTTACTGAGGAGGAACAGGAAATGAGAAATTCAGACAAAGAAAAAAAACATTTCGAATGGGAAATCGAAGGAAAAGGTAAGTGAACCAACAATGCACTAGCTTAAAGGAACCTATTTAGAAAATAAAAAACAAACCTTTACAACCCCTTTAAGTGCAAGTCCTAAAAGGGGGGATGTTTTGAAATTTAATAAAATTTTTATAAATGGAATTACGCTATGGAGTTCTCTTTTTTCAATTTGGAATGAGCTCATTGGCGTGTGATCCATCCTCCCCTCTGCAATAAGTTTTGAGGTGAAATCCATTCAGAGAGATTATCCAAGATTGGTGTTGATGCTTATTTTCCAGCGCTGTCTGGTAAGAGTTTACACATAAGGCGGTCTGTCTATCCCTCTCTCTTCTCACGTGTGGAGGTGTTGGTGACAGCTCATTACTGCAGTGTTTTAATTAACCGCTTGCTGACCAGCCGCCGTCATTATACTGTGGCAGGTCGGCACGATCCTGAGAACCGCCGTAGCTGTACATCAGCTCTCGGGATAGCAGGCGCACACACGCACCTGCTGCACAGCGGGGGTGCCGATGCTCGTGGCCGGCGGTCGCGATGAGTGATCGCGAGCACAAGGTGTGAGTGTAAACACTTAAATCCGTGTTTTGTTCTGAGAGGAATGACAGATCGTGTGTTCCTATTAGCTAGGAACCACGATCTGTCACTTCCTCTAGTCAGTCCCCTTCCCCTTCAGTTAGAATCACCTCCCAGGGAACATAGTTAACCCATTGATCGCCCCCTAGTGTTAACCCCTTCACTGCCAATGACATTTTTACAGTAATCAATGCATTTTTATAGCACTGATCGCTGTATAAATGCCAATGGTCCCAAAAATGTGTCAAAATTGTCCGATGTGTCTGCCATGTCGCAGTCACAATAAAAATCGCAGCCCCCCGTCATTACTAGTAAAAAAAAAAATAATAAAAATGCTATAAATCTATCCCCTATTTTGTACACGCTATAAATTTTGCGCAAACCAATCAATATACGCTTATTGCGATTTTTTTTTAACCAAAAATATGTAGAAGATACGTATCGGCCTAAACTGAGAAAAAATATATTTATTTTTTTAAATGGGGATATTTATTACCATAAAAAGTACAAAATATTGTTTTTTTTTTTTCAAAATTGACGCTCTTTATTTGTTAGCGCAAAAAATAAAAACCGCAGAGGCAATCATATACCACCAAAAGAAAGCTCCATTTATGGTAAAGAAAAGGACGTACATTTTTGTTTCGGTGCAACGTTGCACAACCACACAATTGTCAGTTAAAGCGACGCAGTGCCGAAATCGCAAAACATGGCCCGGTCATTCTGCAGCCAAATCTTCCGGGGCTAAAGTGGTTAAGAACTATTCAAAACACTATATACATTGTGGAATAATCTATATTGGCAATATATATATATATATATATATATATATATATATATATATATATATATATATATATATATATATATATATATATATATATATGCACCTTTTTATGAAAGTACACCTTTTTGTTTGTTTTATATATGTACTAGGGACACTTGCAAATTAGCAGGTGTGCGTGGTAGCAGCTTCAGCCTTAATTGGCCACACTTATTTAAACATTGAGGGATTTATATCTGTTTTACTTTCTCCCTAAGCGCTTGTTCTGTGCATATAGGGGTTCATTTTTTATTCATTTATATAATTAAAAAAAAAAAAAAAATCTTATTCTCCATGTTTTATTACTTTTACAAATGTTGCAAGTACAAATGTTAATCTGCCAGAAAACCAGGATGCTCCTAACTTCTTATTTGAGCTGAAAACCCTGGGGTTGATTTACTAAAGGCAAATAGGCTGTTCAATTTGCAAAGTGAACACAAAGCTAAGAATAAACAATCACATACAAGAACATAAAAAAAAAAAAAATATATTTGCTTGCACATGATTGGGAGATGGAAGTTAATAGAGCTTTAATTTATTCACTTATCTAAGGGAAAATACCATTGTAAAGTGAACAGCCTATTTGCATTTACTAAATCAACCCTATTGCCTTTGCTGCCCCGAAAATCCCAAGCTCTGCCTGAGTTCTAACCAGGTGGGTTACAAAAAATACCCGCCTCTATCAGGGACGGTGTTCTGACGAGCGCTGCACCTGCGCAGTATAGGGTGGACACTATCTGATGGGGGACAGTTCTCGACAGGACACCGGGAAAAGGGGTGGGCAAGAGGGACGGCTGCCCTGGGCACAATTGTTTATTACAGCGATGGGGGCGCCCTGGCCCTCACCCTAAGGGAAGGGGGGGGGGGCGCAGTTTGGCATCTTTACCCTGGGCACTGGATGACCTTGTCCCGGTACTGCTCTCTATCCCCATACACAGGTAGGGGGTGTAGTCCACCTTAGTACAGACAATCCCCCATTACAGACCCCCTCCCCCCAGACAGACACCCCCCACCCAAGTGCAGACCCCCCCACCTCAGTGCAGACCCCCTTAGTACAGACAATCCCCATTACAGACCCCCAGACCCCCCCTCAGTACAGACCCCCATTATCTGACCCCTCCACTCAGTGCAGACCCCCATTAGTACAGACAATCCTCCATTACCCCCCCACCTCAGTAGTAGTGCAGACAATCCCAGACCCCATTACAGACCCCCCACCTCAGTACAGACCCCCCACCCCATTACAGACCCCCCCCACCTCAGTGCAGACCCCCCTTAGACCCCCTTAGTACAGAAATCCCCATTACAGACCCCCCTTAGTACAGACAATCCCCCATTACAGACCCCCCACCTCAGTGCAGACCCCCCTTAGTACAGACACCCCCACCTCAGTGTGCAGACCCCCTTAGTACAGACCCCCCATTACAGACCCCCCCCCTCAGTGAGACCCCCCTACAGACCCCTTACAGTTACAGACCCCCCCTCCCACCTCCAGGACCCCTTTGTACAGACAATCCCCCCATTACAGACCCCTCCACCTCAGTGCCCCATTAGTGCAGACCCCCTTAGTACAGACAATCAGACCCCCCCCCACCTCAGTGCAGACCCCCTTAGTACAGACAATCCCCATTACAGACCCCCCACACTCAGTGCAGACCCCCTTAAGTACCCCCACCTCAGTGCAGACCCCCTTAGTACCAATCCCCCATTACAGACCCCCCACCTCAGTGCAGACCCTTAGTACAGACACCCCCACCTCAGTCAGACCCCAGTACAGGGACAATATACAGACCCCCCACCTCAGTGCAGACCCCTTTTAGTACAGACCCCCCCACCTCAGTGCAGACCCCCCCTTAGTACAGACACCCCCATTACAGACCCCCCCCCACCCCCTCAGTGCCAGTGCAGACCCCCCCTCAGTGCAGACCAGTTAGTAACAGACAATCCCCCATTACAGACCCCCCCCCTACCTCAGTGCAGACCCCCTTAGGTACAGACACACCCCATTACAGACCCCACCACCTCAGTGCAGACCCCCTTAGTACAGACAATCCCCCATTACAGACCCCCCCCCCTCAGTGCAGACCCCCATTAGTACAGGACACCCCCATTACAGACAGACCCCCCACCTCAGTGCAGACCCCCTAGTACAGACAATCCCCCATTACAGACCCCCCCACCCTCAGTGCAGACCCCTTAGTACAGGACACCCCCATTACAGACCCCCCAACCTCAGTGCAGACCCCTTAGTACAGACAATCCCTTACAGACAGACAATCCCCCATTACAGACCCCCCCCACCTCAGTGCCCACAGACCCCCTTTGTACAGACAACAGACAATCCCCCATGCCTCAGTGCAGACCCCCTTAGTACAGACACCCCCATTACAGACCCCCCACACCTCAGTGCAGACCCCTCCTTAGTACAGACAATCCCCATTAACAGACCCCCCACCTCAGTGCAGACCCCCTTAGTACAGACCCCCCACTACAGCAGATTACAGACCCCCCACAGACACCACCACTCTTAGTACAGACAACCCCCATTACAGACCCCCACACCTCAGTAGTGTACAGACCAGACCCCCCCCACCAGACCCCTTAGTACAGACACCCCCATTACAGACCCCCACACCTCCAGACCCCTCTCAGTGCAGACCCCCAGACCCCCTTAGTACAGACACCCCATTACAGACCCCCACCTCAGTGCAGACCCCTTAGTAACAGACCCCCCAGACCCCCCCACCTCAGTGAAGACCCCCTTACAGACCCCCCCCACCTCAGTGCAGACCCCTTATTATCAGTGCAGAACCAACAATCCCCCATTACAGACCCCCCCACTCAGTGCAGACCCCTTAGACCCCCCCACCTCAGTGCAGACCCCCCCCCTCAGTGCAGACCCCCTTTACAGACCCCCACCTCAGTACAGACACAATCCCCATTACAGACCCCCCACCACCTCAGTGCAGACCCCCTTAGTACAGACAATCCCCCATCAGACCCCCCACCTCAGTGCAGACCCCCTTAGTACAGACAATCCCCATTAGTACAGACAGACAATCCCCCCCCTTAGTACACCTCAGTGCAGACCCCCTTAGTACAGACAATCCCCATTCGACCCCCCCACCTCCTTATACAGACCCCCCCATTACAGACCCCCCCACCTCAGTGCAGACCCCCTTAGTACAGACACCCCCATTACAGACCCCCCCACCTCAGTGCAGACCCCCTTAGTTACAGACAATCCCCCATTACAGACCCCCCCCACCTCAGTGCAGACCCCCATTAGTTACAGTACAGACAACCCCCACCTCAGTGCAGACCCCTTTGTACAGACCCCCCCTTAGTACAGACACCCATTACAGGACCCCCCCACTCAGTGCAGACCCCTTCTTAGTACCGACAATCCTCCATTACAGTCCCCCCCCACCTCAGTGCAGACCCCTTTTGTACAGACCCCCCACCTCAGTGCCAGACCCCCTTAGTACAGACCCCCCATTACAGAACCCCCACCTCAGTGCAGACCCCCTTAGTACAGACACCCCACCCTCAGTGCAGACCCCCCTTAGTACAGACACCCCCATTACAGACCCCCCCCCCCACCACCTCAGTGCAGACCCCCTTTGTACAGACAATCCCCCCATTACAGACCCCCCCCCCCCCACCTCAGTGCAGACCCCCTTTGTACAGACAATCCCCCATTACAGACCCCCCCCACCTCAGTGCAGACCCCCTTAGTACAGACAATCCCCCATTACAGACCCCCCCCACCTCAGTGCAGACCCCCTTAGTACAGACAATCCCCCATTACAGACCCCCCACCTCAGTGCAGACCCCCCCCACCCCCCCCACCCCCCTCAGTGCAGACCCCCTTAGTACAGACAATCCCCCATTACAGACCCCCCCCCCCCCCACCTCAGTGCAGACCCCCTTTGTACAGACACCCCCACCTCAGTGCAGACCCCCTTAGTACAGACACCCCATTACAGACCCCCCACACCTCAGTGCAGACCCCCTTTGTACAGACAATCCCCATTACAGACCCCTCCACCTCAGTGCAGACCCCCTTAGTACAGACAATCCCCCATTACAGACCCCCCACCTCAGTGCAGACCCCCTTAGTACAGACACCCCCATTACAGACCCCCACACCTCAGTGCAGACCCCCTTAGTACAGACAACCCCCAACCTCAGTGCAGACCCACTTAGTACAGACACCCCCCCAGTACAGACCCCTCCACCTCAGTGCAGACCCCCTTAGTACAGACAGACCCCCCATACACAGGTAAGGGGTGTAGTCCAGCAAGACTTATTAGATTGTAAGCTCTTCTGAGCAGGGCTCTCTTAATCCTCTTGTATTTTATTGTATTATAACTGTATTGTCTCATTTTTATATTGTAAAGCGCTACGCAAACTGTCGGCGCTATATAAATCCTGTATAATAAAAATAATATTAAGGCATAGCTCAGGCAGGGCTGATAACACTGCTTGAGTTTTCAGTGCAACAAAGGCAGTGTCTTATTGTATTTTTTTTTTGTACTTGAATTCTGTAAAGAAACAACACACATGTGCATGTATTGCAGAGATGTACGGAGTGCGTTTTTAATTTTTTTTATTTTGCGCAGACATATATTTTAAATAGTGGGAAAGAGAAAAGAGAAAACAGGCAAAAGAGCAGAAGGTAGAGAGTTGAAAGAAGATAATAAGAAGGAACAGAGATAATAAAGATGGAGAGAGCAAAGAGATATATGAAGAGATGATAGATGGGGGAGGGGGATATGTGGAGGTTTCATACATAACTGTTTGCTATGCATTAATTGTACTCTGCTATCAGAATACTGAAGGGCAGACTCTGAGGTTGAGATCTTCTCCAGGGAGTTAGCAGATAAGCTCAGAAAAAAAAAAAAGATACAATGCCATTTTCACTGGGAAGTTTAAGTGTAATTTCTTATCGGTGTCCACATTAGCAGTATATGTAAATGATCGTGTTGTAGCAGTGTAAGCTCCCCCATTGTCACCGCCAGCTCATTATCATTTCAATGCGCTACTGTAGTTAATCATTTTCCCTACAATAGCTTGCCGAATTTGCCAAATGAATATGGGCTGTGATTAAATGTTCAAAGTATCACTTCTATCATTCAGGGAGCCGCACTTTCTAAGAACTGCCCTTTCCTGCCAACAAAAGGGAAGACAAATGAAAGCACTCCGCACTACTCACTCCGTGTCCGTGGCACTTGGAGGCACATTCGTGGACACCCAATACGCTGATGTTCTGGCACTGACGGTTTAGGCAGATCTACGAAAGGAAAAAATAAGTTAGCTGCGACACGAACAATAATTGGGAACGATACAATGCTGATCATTTGCAACCTGGAAACAGAAACTGATCAGTAATGTGCTCTAGGTGTTTGTACAAACCAAAAGGCAAAAGTTTTTTTCCAAGAAAAATCACATTTAACTGAACCCCCTTTGGGGCATAAATATGAGGGGTCCCCACCTCCCATACCACCTCCCATACCCATAGTGAACAGCTGGGTCATTTCTGCTTTTATTTAAAGTGGGTCTTTCCTCCCTTTCCCTAAGTTTCATATTAGTATGCATCCTTTTACTTTAACCTCTTGGTGCTGACAGCACGCAAATATTTAACCTCTCGGCGGGTGGGCTTGGGCACCGAAAGGCCACAGTTTTCCATCCAATATTGCAAAAACAGCTGTGCTGAGAGCGCCCCTGGCAAAGTTACCAGCAGCTAACCGAAAGCTTCCAATTGCTGCTTGCCAATCACGCCGGTCACATGATCATAAACCCCGCCTCCCGGCATCTTCAACCCCTTAGGTCTCATGCACACTGGATGTTAAAATAACGTTATAAGGGCCATTATAAGGGCCAGTTCACACCAGATGCAGTTCCGTGTGCTTTTTTTCTGCACTAACTGCAGTTTATGAGCTTCAGTACGCATGGAGCCTTAAAGGGCCGAGAGGCGTCGGGGCCAAGGGGTTAACTTGGTGAATCTGCCAGTAATGCACTTTCTGCCCTAGAGTGACAATGCTCACTCACTGTACACATGGAACCACAGTGTTGTCACCCTGGGCTGCTTTTCTGGCTTGGACTACAAATAAAAAGTCAGCCATAGATGGTGCGATTTTCTTTCCCGCAACCACAGGTTTTCCAGCTCCCCTATGGATCAATATAGTATTTTTTTGTATACTTTTTTTGCAAAAATATCAAAACTTTCCATAAAATCTACAGACACGTACTTTACTGTCCTCCATCCATGATTCGAAACATATCTATTGCTTCTGTCTTACATCCTTACAGACTAGAGGTCATGACACAGGAAGAAGTTGACCAGCTGACCTCATTAGCACACGCCCTGTATAATCCACCCTCCCATTCCCAGCTGCACGTTTTTTAAATGAAATGCAATCAATCAGTGATCACTCTTCTCACTAAATACACAATCAGATTGCATAGTGTATGGCCATCTTTATACGTATTTATTATATATTTATAAGTACATAGGAGGGAGGGGACAGAAACACTCAGCTGTCAAGCCCCGTTTACAACTCTGCATAGCGGGAACTCGCATTCCCACATGCGTTTTTTTTTTTTTGTGTGAGGGGGGTGGTGTTTTGGAGCATTTTCACTCATCACACATAGGGCAGCTCATCCACCTAAATGGGCCGCCCTACACACAGCAATCGCCCAAAAGAAGCTATAGAACTTTCTATAGACCCACACAGCCCGGCTCGGGATCGAGCAGCTTACTATGGGAGCACTTGAAAAAGGAGGAGGAGCCGCGAGCACCAGTAGGGGACCCCAGAAGAGGAGGTTTAGGGCCACTCTGTGCACAAAGGACTGCACAGAGCAAGTATAACATTTTTATTATTTTAAGAAAAAAAATTAACCTGTACAACCCGCTTTAAGCACACAGAATTGTAGTAATTCATCCAGAAACGCAAACACATATTTTCCCTGCAAATGAGACATCAATAAATCTAAACAGAGTAGTCGATTTCTCTAGCTTTCAGTCAGGTACTATATTTGTTCTCTTAACAAATGTCAACAGATGTCAGTATTAATTATTTATTGGGTGATCAAGCAAGCAAGAAAGAGATGTTAAGTCAGCCGAATTATGAAAATATTTGGGAAAGAACATTGTACAGCTGTTTCCAGAGGCGACTTAGCTTTTACATGAAAACTACTGAATAATAAAGTGGATTACTGCTGTGCTGCGATTACAGAGCTGTGCCCAAAATAACCACTACAGCTATTGTATGCAAGGATACGCAAATATGGGAGTCAATGTTCATTACACGATTCTGTATGGAAAAGTCTCTTACACTTATGATCGGTATTTGCTGCTTCGGAGTTTGGAAAAGTGCAGTAAACATGGGAAACATAATACAAAGGCCTCTTCTAACCCCCTTTATGCTACTCTTTCCTGACCTGGGCACATAAAATATGCAATGCTTTTTTTTCAGTGCCAGTGGACACAAAGAAGATTTACTTAAACGGGAGAATGCAAAATCTGGTCCAGCTGTGCATAGTAGCCAATCAGCTTCCAACGTCAGCTTGTTTAATTAAGCTTTTACAAAAAAAATAACTGGCAGCGGATTGGTTATGCAGAGCTGCACCAGATTTTGCACTCTCCAGTTTTAGTAAATCAACCCCAAAGACTTGCATCAAAAGAGCTCCATATCTATACTAGTTATGAATCACGGCATTCGCTGGCATTGGACACCCAGGATCAGGTGGAGGTGGGAATTACAATGTTAGTGGGTAATGGCCCCTTTCTAAAGTGAGATCCACCCAAGACTTTCCGATCGAACGGACTTGACCACACACAAGCACACCAAAGTGAGACGGATTCGAACGCGATGACGTACGACTGGACTAGAATAAGGAAGTTCATAGCCAGTAGCCAATAGCCAATAGCTGCCCTAGCTTCGGTTTTCGTCCGTTGGACTAGCACACAGACGAACAGATTTTTTGACCGGACTAGAGTCCGTCGGAAAGATTTGAAACATGTTTTACATCTAAAGTCCATCTGATTTTTAGACAGCAAAGGTCCAATGAAGCCCACACACAATCGAATTGTCCGGCGGATTCGTTCTGTCGGACCTAGTCCGTCGAAAAGTCTGCTCGTGTGTACGCGGCATTAGTGTATGGAATCCCCTGAAAGCAGCCTGAATATAGGATTGCGCTATATTACTCGTAATCTCAGGTATTGCTCTCCAGTTGATTACTTGACTATCATATATACTGTTACTTTTTCACAGAAGTGTTACAGTAAAGACAATTTCTGTGTTTTATCATAACATGTGTGTTCCTCATTGGTCATTATTCTTACACTATTGCCAGGTGTGCCAAGAGGGGCTGAGGCTGTTATTGGGGTTGAGAGGCAGAGTACGCAAAACAAACATACTTAAGCAGCTCCTGCAAGGGTAGCACTACACTTATAAAAAAGGGTATTTTTGATTTTGTTTATATGTATACAGAAATGTTTTGCCTTTTATTTCTATTTTAAAATGAATGAGTTGTTTTAAAAGGTGAGGGTTTACATACGCTTTAAAAGAGAAGTATGAGATTTTTTTTTTTTGTAATTTTTAATTATATGGATGCTGCACCTGTCCCCTGCCAGCTCTAACAATGAGAACCAAGTTATCAAACACTGCCAATCGCTTGGTTCTCACAGCTCCATGAGAAGAGAGCTGGTGACTGTCAGTCACTGGCTCCCTGCTCTCTCCCCCCTCACTCACTGAAGCGCTGGGCTGTGGAGGGGGCGGGAGCGGCCAGCTCATCCTCCGAGTGGCTTGCTGAGAGGCTGAGCCGGGTGCCAGTCCAGGTATGTGGGCAGATCCCGACCATATGGTCACAATCTTTCCTAAGTGTCTCTGTGACTTCAGCCCAATGTCTGCTGAAAGCGGGTCATAGGAGTGCAGAACGAACTGCACTCCTATGATCCACAGGAGAAGTACCGCCAAACGAGCTTTGTACTTCTCCTTTAAATAATACTCCGTAAGCAATGATCTTTTTTTATTTTTTATTCCTGTGCTACTCTAACAATATGAAAGAAATGTTTTTCACAAACATAAAATGTAAATTTACATTAACAGCTAGGTGAACTGATGTTCGTTTTTAAGCGTAGTCGGATTAATCTTTGATAACCAACACAAACATACACTTGAAGAACAAAATAATGAAGTCTTTTGAAGTGAGCAATTAAAAGATGCCTTTGCATGGAGTCTTTATACTCTATTTGGATAAAGAGTGTGAGCCTGCTGTATTTAAATGGCCTTAAAATCAAACATGGTTTCTTCCACTGCTAGGAAGATCAGTCAGTGATTCTAATGAAAAATTAGACCGGGAGGCATTATTAGGGGGAGGTCACATGATGGTGGGTCACTCAAGATTAATCAAAGGACTCCAAGGTACGCCTCGTTGGGGCCATTAAATATAGGACAATTAGAGATAGGAAAGAAAGGATTATGTCATTTTAAAACAAGAAAGGATGCTGACCTATACAATTGGAAACATAAATACAAGTCAAAGTATTATGTTAGATCTTCATAACAAAAAGCAGAGGGGGGGGGGGGGGGGACATAAACCGGCAGTCATATTAATTAGCAGAAGATAAGCAGGAATGGGTTAGCAGAAATATCTCATTACAGGAGAAAATCTCGAGTGATAAGATGAAACAAAGTCGTATCGTTACAAAGCTGACAGACGCTTTCTTCCCTGTTTGCATATATTTCTGTTTTTTTTTGATACTAGAATATTTATAGTCAAGCCAAACACACCAAATTTGCAAAGATCTTTAAAAATAAATTGCAAATAAGTGCTGCATTACCTTACATACAGTGCTTTGCAAAAGTACCCCCCCCCCCCCCCCCCGGCTTTTTACCTATTTTGTTACATTACAGCCTTTAGTTCAATGTTTTTTTCTCGTTCAATTGTTTTTATTTTAGAAACAAAAAATAACAGCATATACAGAACATGTGATATAGTTATTAACCACTTGCCTACCAGGCACGAACACCCCCTTCCTGACAAAGCCATTTTTCAGCTTTCAGCGCTGTTGCATTTTGAATGACAATTGCACAGTCATGCAATGATGTACCCGAATACATTTTATATCATTTTTTCCCCACAGATAGAGCTTTATTTTGGTGGTATTTGATCACCTCTGCGGTTTTTATTTCTTGCGCTATAAACAAAAGAAGAGGGACAAGTTTGAAACAACGCAATATTTTTTACTTTTTACTATAATAAATATACAATTTTTTTTTTTTTTTTAAACAAATCTTTTCCTCAGTTTAGGCCGATACGTATTCTTTTACATATTTTTGGTAAAAAAAAATCGCAATAAGCGTATATTGATTGGTTTGCGCAAAAGTTATAGCTTCTACAAAATAGGGGATAGATTTATAGCATTTTTATAATTTTTTTTTTTACTAGTAATGGCAGCGATCTGCGATTTTTATTGTGACTGCGATATTGCGGCGGACATATCGGACACTTTTGACACATTTTTGGGACCATTCACATTTAAACAGCGATCCGTGCTATAAAAATGCATTGATTACTGTATAAATGTGACTGGCAGGGAAGGGGTTAACACTAGGGGGCGCTGCAGTGGTTAATATGTTCCCTATGTGAGTGATTCTAACTGTGGGGGGAGGGGACTGACTGGGGGAGGGGACCGATCGGTGTCCCTATGTACAAGGGACACACCATCGGTCTCCTCTCCTCTGACAGCATGTGAATCTGTGTGTTTACACACACAGATCCACGTCCTGCTCAGTAACTGGGCAATCGCGTGTGCCCGGCAGACATTGCGGCCGCCGGGCACGCGCATCGGGTCCCCAGCGACACGGCAGACGCGTGCCCCCTAGTGGCCGCAAAGTTAGTGCCGTCATATGACGGCGGCCCAAAACAAGAGATGTTTCTTGCCGCCGTCATATGACAGTGGGCGGTCAGATAGTGGTTAAAGTTACATATTGAAGTACGGATGTTACAAGCGAAGAAAAATAAAAGGAAGAAAGCATAAGGAAAAGAAAACTTTCTAAAACAAAGTATATTCATATATATCTAAATATGACTGTAATTAATAAAAAATTTGACCGTATCTTAATTGTTTATATTAGCTAATGAAACATAAGGAAAAATTGGTTTTAGGAAAGATAGTTATCATAAAAATAAAAGGAAAAATTAAGAAATGAAAAGAGGGAAAAAAGACATATGGGATGGGGAAAAACAACAGGACTCCGGATATGAGTTTTACATATACAAACTGTAGTTGTAACCCTTGAAAGAGTATTATTGATTACCATGGTGAAAGTACACGTTTATCATAAGTATCTGACATATAATAATCGATCCAAGGGCTTCCATGTGTTGTCAAACTTTGACAGATGATTCTGATCAATAGCATCCATTTTAGCATGGATGAAAGATTGATTCATTCTAAGTTTGGTTTCTACAATATTCACGACAGGTGTTTTCCATGCCTTAGATATGGTCTGTTTTGTGGCTTTCAGGAATGTAAGAAGTAATTTAAATTGTTTCAAATTAATAGAGGCTGGTTTTAAGTTAAGAAGAGCTAACATTGGGTCTGGTAGAATTGAGCAATTAAATAATTTTTTAATTATTGCAAAGACCCTTTTCCAAAATTTTTGTGCAATTGCATAAATGTGCATAAATGTGCATAAATGTACCTTGTTCCTGACAGCCGCGAGGCCAGCATTGTCTGATGTGAATTTGGCTATTCTTGCAGGAACCAAATACCATCGGGTGAGGACTTTATATGATGTCTCTACCGCCAATATATTTGTAGAGGAAGATTTGGTATTAGACCATATGTGAGACCAAGTTTTAGAGTCAATCGTATGGTCTAGATCTCTTTCCCACTTAGCAACATATATAGGCACAATAGTATAAGATTTAGAAATCAATTGGGCATAGATAGATGAAATACGACCTTTAGCATGTGGTTCTTTGAGACAGAATCTTTCAAATTGAGAAATGGTGTGAGGGTTTTCACACGAGTTGAGCAGGGGAGTATAAAAAATTTTGATTTAAAGATATCTGAATATTTCAGATTGAGGAAGTTTATATAACTCGCATAGTTCAGGGAAAGGTCTTATTGAGGAGGTTGAAGTTAAATTATATAGGCAAGTAATACCAGCCTTGAACCAAGCTTTAAAAGGTTTTAGGAAATGTCCAAGCTGGGTAAAAGGCCAGATTTTTGTGAAAGGAAAGTAGCGAGTTATGTGAAGATTGTAAACCATGTGAGATTCTATGTCTATTCCAGATAGATAAAGAATGTTTAGAGATTGCATTATTTATATTTTTATGATCTGTAGGTTGTAACCATAATAAATTGTTTATCGGAAAAGGATCACAGTATAGAGCTTCAATGAATACCCACGTAGGAATCTCTGTGGTTGAATAATAATTTGTTAATTGCGATAATTGAGCTGCTTTATAATATGCAGTAAAGTCTGGGAATCCCAGACCACCCATGGATTTAGGGAGAATTCGAGTTTTCTTATGCAACCTAGGTTTTATTTTACCCCACGTGAATTGTGTTACTTTTTGTTGGATCAGTCTGAGAAAGTAAGCAGGAATATGAATTGGAAGTGTTCTAAATAAATATAAAAATTTCGGAAGAATAGACATTTTAATAATGCTATAATAATTGCTTTCCTAATATCTAGAGAGAGGAAACAAGTAGGAATACGCCATGATTTAGCGGCGTGGGACAAAAGTATTACACGTCTAATGTTATTTCCAGCTTGTCGAATTGGAATGAAACCTACTTGGTCTCGGTGTATGAGGTTGCCAATGATTCTATTTAATCTATTACCTAGGATTTTGGCTAAAATTTTTATGTCCAAATTTAATAAAGAGATAGGGCGATAATTAGACCATATTGAATCGTCTGTGTGTGGTTTAGGGAGCATACAAATGATTGCAGTCAGGGTTTCTCTCCTAAAGGAGTGGCCTTCCAAAAGGGAATTGAAGGTATTTGTCAAAACTGGTGATAAGATATCTGTAAATGTTTTGTAGTAAAGAGCGGGAAATCCATCAGGACCTGGGTTTTTATTCAATTTCAGATTTTTAATGACTTCAGATACCTCTATAATAGACACAGATTCCTCCAACATTTCCAATTGTGTTTTAGATAATGCGGGTAGAGATATATGAGAAAAAAAAAAAATCATTTGCTTTAGATGGGTCTAACATATTATCAGAAGAGTATAAATTATTTAATTGTGTTTTAAATTTTTGTAAAATTTTCATGGGTTGTTTGTGTATGTCTCTCTGGAGACTTTCAGGCGAATAGGATTGGTTGGATTATGGCAAGATTTTAGTGCCTGGGCTAATAGTGTATTTGGTTTATTTGCGTTCGTATAGAAGTTATGTTGTGATCTTTTGATAGTTTTGTCTGCAGATTCAGTAAGGAACAAATCAAATTCCAATTTAGCTTTATCTAATTTTATTTTGGCTATAGGAGAGAGGTTATGTTGGAATGCCGTATAGCACGAATTCCATTAAATGTCCTTTAAGAATCAGATATCGACCTTCTGGATCTTTAATTTATTTTATTAGTGAAAATGGGGTATTACGATGGAATGCTATAAGTACGCGACGTTGTTTTGTGGAGACTGAGACCGTATATACTTGTGGGTAGGTTATACTAAAAAATTTGGGAGTGGAATGTGTAGAAAAATGGGTCTCTTGAAGGCATACTATGTGTCGTTTATGTGGCGTTTATGTGGGATGTTGAATCCTTGAGTATTCAAGGATAAGATATTCAAGCCAGGAGTTTTAGGGAGTTTTAATTATGTTTGTGTTTATATTTAAACAAGGATCGTGTACGGAATTTTGTGTCTCCACAGAGAAAAGAGGGAGAAAAAAAAAACGAATGAAAAAAAGAGTGCGATTTTCATTCATCATGAAAATATAGCATAGCATATATAAATTATTAACATATCCGTTGAAGGGAGAGAGAATCTCCCTCCAAGGGTACATGAGCCACTGTCAGTTGCCAGTCAAACACTGAGCAACTGAGGGTAGCAAGAGGAGGCGCAAGGAACATCCCTGCGGAAAATGGAGAGCCAAACAAATACATTGAGTTCAATGTTTTTTTAATCTGAATTATATGTGATGGATCAGAACACAATAGTCTAAGTTGGTGAAGTAAAATTAGAAAAATATATACATAAAACTATTTTTCAGAAATAAAAAAAATGATAATTGTCGTGTGTGTATGTATTCATCCCCTTTGTTATGAAGCCCATTAAAAGCTCTGGTGCAACCAATTACCTTCAGAAGTCACATAATTAGTGAAATGATGTCCACCTGTGTGCAATCTAAGTGTCACATGATCTGTCATTACATATACACACCTTTTTGAAAGGCCCCAGAGGCTGCAACATCTAAGCAAGAGGTACCACTAACCAAACACTGCCATGAGGACCAAGGAACTCTCCAAACAAGTAAAGGACAAATTTGTTTGAAGTAGTACAAGTCAGGGTTAGGTTATAAAAAAAACATCCAAATCTTTAATGATCCCTGGGAGCACCATCAAATCTATCATAACCAAATGGAAAGAACATGGCACAACAGCAAACCTACCAAGAGACGGCCACACACCGAAACTCACGGGCCGGGCAAGGAGGGCATTCATTTAGAGAGGCAGCACAGAGACCTCAGGTAACCCTGGAGGAGCTGCAGAGTTCCACAGCAGAGACTGGAGTATCTGTACATAGGATGACAATAAGCCATAGCTCCATAGAGTTGGGCTTTATGGCAGAGTGGCCAGAAGAAAGCCATTACTTTCAGCAAAAAACAAAATAGCACATTTTGAGTTTGCGAAACGGCGTGTGGGAGACTCCCAAAATGTATGGAGGAAGGTGCTCTGGTCTCATGAGACTAAAATGTATCTTTTTGGCCATCACAGAAAACGCTCTGTCTGGCGCAAACCCAACACATCACATCGCCCAAAGAACACCATCCTCACAGTAAAACATTTTTTTCTGCAGTCGGGACTGGGAAACTGGTCAGAGTTGAGGGAAAGATGGATGGTGCTAAATACAGGGATATTCTTGAGCAAAACCTGTATCACTCTGTGTGTGATTTGAGGGTAGGACGGAGGTTCACCTTCCAGCAGGACAATGACCCCAAACACACAGCTAAAGCAAAACTTGAGTGGTTTAAGGGGAAACATGTAAATGTGTTGGAATGGCCTAGTCAAAGCCCAGACCTCAATCTAATAGAAAATCTGTGGTCAAACTTAAAGATTGCTGTTCACAAGCGCAAACCATCCAACTTGAAGGAGCAGTTTTGCAAGGAGGAATGGGCAAAAATCCCAGTGATAAGATGTGGCAAGCTCATAGAGACTTATCCAAAGCGACTTGGAGCTGTGATAGCCGCAAAAGGTGGCTCTACAAAGTGTTGACTTTAGGGGGGTGAATAGAATGCACATTGACTTTTTCTATTATTTTATCCTATTTGTTGTTTGCTTCACAATAAAAAAAAAAAAATCTTCAAAGTTGTGGACATGTTCTGTGAATTAAATGATGCAAATCCTCAAACAATCCATGTTAATTCCAGGTTATGAGGCAACAAAACACGAAAAATGCCAAGGCGGGGGGATGAATACTTTTGCAAGGCACTGTATATTTATTTCCTGAATAATTATGTAACAAGTAACCTAGTAAGTAACTAAGTAAACCTGTAACAAGAGGAATAAAGAGGCTGCCAATGCTGACATCCTTCATAAATTGCAAGACTATAGTGTCAAAAGCTTTTCAGTCAATGACTTGGAACGTCAGGAAAGTCAGAAGACCTGATTTACATACTTGTGTCAGGTCGGTGACTCAGAAGATTGAAACCAGAGGCTGAACATTTTTGCGAGATATGGAGAGAGATATGTTTCTCTCTCAAAGCAAGTGGCTCACCACAGGCTCCACTGGAAAACCACCTGTGCTGGTCTGGCTCATTGCACTCCGGCAAATAAATAAGAGAAAAAGAATCACTACACACTGGGCTGCTTCAAAATGTATTTTTAACTACTTGGCGCCCGCGCTATAGCCGAAAGACGGCTACAGCGCGGACGCTCCCTGCCGGGAGGGCGTCCCTGGACGTCCTCCTGTTTACTTCCTCAATGCGCGCTCCGTATAAGTGCCATCTGTCATCAGTGCCACATATTAGTGCCATCTGTCATCAGTGTCACGTGTCATCAGTGCCCCCTATTAGTGGCATCTGTCATCAGTGTCACAAGTCATCAGTGCCATGTATCAGTGCCATCTGTCATCAGTGCCACGTCAGTGTCACGTGTCATTGTCCTGGTGCTCCAGGGCCTTCAAAAGTGTAATAGGTAGTCAACAAGTTAGATGAGTAATTTATGCTCCTAGAACACGTGATGGCGCTCCCTGCATGTTGGGCCTCTCTAAGTGGCCAGGCTGTGAAAAAGTCCCACACATAATACTCAGGAGGAGTAGCAGAATTTATTTTGGGGTGTCATTTGTGGTATACACATGCCATGTGAGAGAAATAACCTATTACAATGATAATTTTGTGGGGGAAAAAAAAATTAATTTTGCAAAGAATTGTGGGAAAAAATGACAACATCAAAAACCTCACCACGCCTCTTACAAAATACCTTGGAATGTCTACTTTCAAAAAAGGGGTCATTTGGGGGGTATTTGTACTTTCCTGGCTTGTTCGGGTCACAAGAAATGAGATAGGTCACCAGTACATCAGATGTGATCAATTTTGTATGATTTGCACCACAGATTGTAGACTCTCTAACTTTCACAAAGACCAAATAATATCCACTAATTTGGGTTATTTTTACCAAAGATATGTAGCAGTATAAATTGTGGCCAAAATTTATGAAGAAAAATTAATAATTTGCTAAATTTTAATCACAGAAACAAAGAAAAATGCGTTTTTTTTCAAAATTTTCAGTCTTTTTTCATTTATAGCGCAAAAAATAAAAAACCCAGGAGATGATCAAATACCACCAAAAGAAAGCTTTTTATGGGAAAAAAGGACCAAAAATTAATTTGGGTACAGTGTTGCATGACTGGGCAGGAAGGGGGTTTAAGTGCCCAGTAAGCAAGTGGTTAAATAGTAGCGGAAGCTACCTCATGCTGAAGAACATTCGCTCTGTTCAGCAACCCACTTGTCAGAGGCAGTGTTCATTTTATTGACAAAAATAAAGTCGACTTCCACAGGCATTTCCCCGTCCTGCGGCTCTGTGACAGGATCGATGTGAAACAGGTGGACATAGAGTCCGCGGGCATGTTCACTCTGTACGCGGCGGGCGCACGCACCTGCTAACCCCAATTAAAGGGGACGTACAGGAACGCCCATTTGCCCACTGCTGCCATTGTGCCAACGTATATTGGCGTGCTGCAGTCGGCAAGTGATTAATGGTGTCCCAAAGTGCCTTGGCTCTTCAGGGACTCTGGCTCCCACTGCTGTCACTCACAGCCACTGAGCCAATCAGGAGAGAGAGGGGAGGGCCGAGCCATGGCTCTGTGTGTGAATGGACAGCTTGGAAGCGAGCCTGCTCGGGTGCCTCCATTGCAAGCTGCTTGCTATGGGGGAACGTGGCAGGTGGGAGGGGCCAAGAGCCCTGGCGAGAAGAGGAGAATCGGGGCTGCTCTGTGCAAGACCATTACACAGAGCAGGAAAGTATAACATGTTAGTTATTTAACAAAAAAAAGTAGACTTTAATATCACTTTAACCACTTCAGCCTGGGAAGATTTGGTTGCTCAATGATCAGGTAATTTTTTGCAATTCGGCACTGCGTCGCTTTAACTGACAATTGCGCGGCCCTGCGATGTTGTACCCAAACAAAATTGACGCACTTTTTTCCCCACCAATAGAGCTTTCTTTCGGTGGTATTTGATCGCCTCTGCGTTTTTTTTTTTTTGCGCTATAAACAAAAGAAGAGCGACAATTTTGAAAAAAAAACACACTTTTACTTTTTGCTTTAATAAATATCCCAAATTTTTAATCAAAAATAATAAATTTTCCTCAGTTTGGGCCGATATGTATTCTTCTACATATACATATGACATAAAATCGCAATGAACGTATATTGATTGGTTTGCGCAAAAGTTATAGTGTCTACAAAATAGACGATAGATTTATGGCATTTTTATTCTTTTTTTTTTTTTTTTTTACTAGGAATGGCAGTGATCTGCGATTTTTAGCGGGACTGCGACATTATGGCGGACACTTTTGAGACATTTTTGAAATCATTGACAATTATACAGCGATCAGTGCTATAAAAATGCACTGATTACTGTGTAAATGTCAATGGCAGAGAAGGGGTTAACATTAGGGGGCGATCAAGGGGTTAAGTGTGTTCCCTATGTGTGTTTCTAACTGTAGGGGGATGGGACTGTCTAGGAGGAGAGAGAGAGATCTGTCTCCTCTCCCCGGAAAGAACCGGGATCTGTGTGTTTACACACACAGATCCCGGTTCTCGCTCTGTCACGAGCGATTGCGGGAGCCCGGCGGTCTTCGCGCCCCCGCCGGGCACTCACATCGGGGTCGGGCACGCGCCTCTAGTGGTCAAAAGGCAAAGCAACGTAAGGCAACGTCGTTTCGCCCAGCCGTGCCATTCTAAGTAAAACTGCGGCGGCTGGTCGGCAAGCGGTTAAGCACATGAGCACTTGTGACAACATATGAGGGCAAAAATAGCTACCCCAATTGTGTTATAAAAAAAAAACATACAAAAAAATTCTACATTTCTAACATATGTGCAAATACATTTCCCAGCATGCTCTGCACTAAAATGACTCCTGTTATAGCTTGCTGCAACAATATTTTCTCCAGAGGAGCAGAAAATGAATGAGTTAATGTCCTGCTATACACACACATTTAGGCGGAATGTGTATGGATAATCGCACAGTCTGGTCTCAGCAAGTCTCCCCATCATAGCGTGAAGCATGTCTTATTTGTGTCTAAAATGATCACATTTCATGCTCAATGGGGGGACCAGGACTTAAAAACATCCATCCCAAAGAGACTGATAATGTCTATGAAAATGCAAGCCAGCATTGCACGAAGAGGCTTAAAACCTGGAACCAATCCACCAAATCCCGCATCATCGCAATGAATTATCAAGATGGGTGGTGGAAACAGAACAATCTGCTGAAGTGTATTGCCTGCCTACACTATGGGATCAGCCATTTGGAAAGGTCAGCCAATGGAAAGGTGGAAGTGGCCTGCGAGTCCACTAGAAACCAGCGAGATTTGCCGAGGTACAGAATGCTGAGGCAGAATTACTGGCAGTGCAGTCAGTGCACCTGCACCACATTACGCAACGCTTCATGTATAATAACAGCATTGGGACTCTGCTGCTTGAGATCACACTGGTTTAAAGGGAAACCAAATTTATCTTGACATTTTTATTTATCTTTCATGAAATAGTTCCTTAAAGCGGAGTTCCACCCAAAAATGGAACTTCCGCTTTAAAGTGGTTGTAAACCCTTACAAACCACTTTGACCTACAGGTAAGCCTAGATTAAGGCTTACCTGTAGGTCTAATAAATATCTCCTAAACCTACATGGTTTAGGAGATATTTAGAAAAGAAAAGGCACCGCTATCTATGGCGCATGCCCCGTAGACAGCGGCGTGCAGGCGCACTGCGCATGCCGAGATCACTGCGATATGCCGCTCTCGTGCGCATGCGCGGGAGTGACGTCATCGCCGCTCCAGCGAATGACAGCGATGGAGCGGCGAGACCCGGAAGTCACTCCGGGTTTGATGGCGGCGCAGAAGATCGTGGATGAGGGACGCTTCGGGGGCTTCGTTCTCAGGTAAGTCATTCATAATGAGCTAGTATGCTATGCATACTAGCTCATTATGCCTTTGCCTTGCAGGTTCCTTGCAGGGAAGGTGACCCCCTGACATGCCACATTTAACATGTCATTTTTTGTGCGGGGAGGGAGCTAGTTCCCCCTTTTTTCAGAGGGTCCCAGCTCCCACTTCCTCCCGGCGCACCGCGAGGGAGATCACCTCTCCCCCTCCCTCTCGGCAATCATCTGGGACACGTCACAGGTCACAGATGATTGCCCGGCCAGTCGCGGTGTGTCTTGTGAATGCGAAGTGGGTGCCCAGGCTGTGAAGCCGCAGCCAGGCGTCCACACTTACAATGCCGGCGCCGCAGAGAGGAGGGGAGATGAGCAGGGCTTCGCTCCCCCGCATCGCTGGACCCTGGGACAGGTAAGTGTTCGATTATTAAAAGTCAGCAGCTGCAGCATTTGTACCTACTGACTTAAAAAAAAAATGTATTTATTTTTTTAGCAGAACTCCACTTTAATATATTGTTCTGCCTCCTTGTAACATCCTCTGTGAGCTCCAGAACACCTCCTTGTCCCCCTTCACTGTAGTTTGTTTGGAAGGAGCAGTGCATATTAGTTGGTCATGCGTACTGCTGTGTGCACACTACAAATCTCATAGGGGGCTATGTTCCTATATACAGTGGGACCATGGAGAACACACATAGCTGCTCTCTTACAGGAAGTCGGATTACAGCAGCATAGAAAAAACAAAAATTATTTGGAGATATGGAGGAGGTTGAGAGCTGTTATGTATGTAGCATGTGTGTGAATTCATATACTATTCTGACTTTATTTATGGATCAGCAAAGTGTCCATATTTTGAACCATTACAGATTTCCTTTAATGTCATCTTCAAGATACACTAGATTACCAAAAGTATTGGGACACCTGCCTTTACACGCACATGAACTTTAATGGCATCCCAGTCTTAAGCCTCGTACACACGATCGGATTTTCAGCAGGAAATGTGTGATGACAGACTGTTTGCTTAAAATTCGACCATTAGTACACTCCATTAGACAATTGTTGGCCAACTTTCCGCCGACAAATGTTGGATGGCAAGCTAGTAAATTTTCGGCGGACAACGGTCTGTTGTTAGATTTTCCTATCGTGTGTACACAAGTCCGTCACACAAAAGTCCAAAGTACAAATACACATACTCAGAATCAATGCTCACCAAACATGACATTAGCAGAAGGTGCCCAAAGGGTGGTGCTCAAAAGCTGAAATTCCACGTAGTACGTCACTACGTTCGTGTTTGTTGGCCAACAATTAGTATGCAAGACAAAATCCAGGCACACGCCCTTCGGACAAAAGTCTGGTGCTTTGTCTGCGGAAAATCCGATTGTGTGTACGAGGCTTTAGTCTGTAGGGTGGTTGGCCCACCCTTTGCAGTTATAACAGCTTCAACTCTTCTGGGAAGGCTGTTCACAAGGTTTAGGAGTGTGTCTATGGGAATGTTTGGCCATTCTTCCAGAAGAGCAATTGAGAGGTCAGGCACTGATGTTGGACGAAAAGGCCTGGCTCGCAGTCTCCGCTCTAACTAATGCCAAAGGTGTTCTATCGGGTTGAGGTCTGGACTCTGTGCAGGCAAGTCAGGTTCCTCCACGCCAAACTCATATATGTTATTATGAACCGTGCTCTGTGCACTGGTCCAAATCATTTGGTAGAGGGGGGATTGTGGTGTGGGGTTGTTTTTCAGGGGTTGGGCTTGGCCCTTTAATTCCACTGAAGGGCACTCTTTAGGCACCAGCATACCAAGACATTTTGGACAATTTCATGCTCCCAACTTTGTGGGAACAGTTTGGGGATCGCCCCTTCCTGTTCCAACATGACTGCACACCAGTGCACAAATAAGGTCTATAAATACATGGATGAGTGAGTTTGGGGTGGAGGAACTTGACTGGCCTGCACAGAGTGGGCCAACTCAATATTGAACCGTACAAACTAAGACTGGGACACCAGTAACCGCTTCCGGACCGCCCCACATTTACTGTGGAAGGTCGGCCCGGGTGTGCAAAATCACATACCTGTATCAAATACCACCAAAAAAAAGCTCTATTTGTGGGAAAAAAAAGGACGTCAATTTTGTTTGGGTGCAACGTCGCACGACTGCGCAATTGTCAGTTAAAACGACGCAGTGCTAAATCGCAAAAAATGGCCCTGTCATTCAGCAGCCAAATCTTCCGGGGCTGAAGTGGTTAATGTAGTTAAAGTTGATAATGTGTGTTCATATTAGTAGATGTTTGGTTATATGACATTACATGATCAGCACAATAATACAAGTGTTACATGTGGGCTTGTCAATCAAACTCCATATGACTCTCTGAGTTAGTATCTCCTTTTGTATAGCATATTGCTGAAGTTAGCAGAAATGAATGTGTGCCATACAAGGTTCTACGTTTTTGTGAGGTTATGATGTTCACATGTAACATATAAAGCCAACGCTTCCATATTGAAGGTCAGACAGACACACCCAACTAGGAGAGATGACGCAGACATATTCATATGAAGACACTTTGACAAGTTGGAACAGCTGAATTCTCCCAGTAGTCTAAGGACGTAATTTCCTGCTTCTTTTTGGTTACACAAGACAGCATGGAGACAGAAGGCAGTAGCCATGAAGCACACGTGCTTTCAGAAGCTTATTACAGCTATATAAATATTTATTCTATTTCATATATATTTTTACCTACACTGAACTGAACTGTTATACTTTTTTTCATTGTATTTATGATGCCAACTGTGAGACAAACTCACACTTTGTTTTTAAGTCAGTCTGACTATCAAGGCTATTCATACAGAAACGCCCTTGAGATACAAGATTAGATATTATTTCTATTCTTCACTAGCAAACATTTGGCCTAGCTGCTAATTCTTACTGCAGAGCTTTCCAAAAATCAGTAATGATTCTGTATGTAATTGTAAATTGTTACTGAACTGCGAATTTCCCAGAACAACAACCTGCAGCGGATGGCTGAAAATGCTCATTGAATTCCTTACCAAAAGTGTACATAACCTAATCATTACCAAACCTGCAGGGAATAGTCCAAGCTATGCCCCTTTTATTTGCTCAGTCTCTTTCGGGGGGCATCATTCCAGCACATACAGGGCAGGCAGTCAAAGCAGAAGTGAAGGTTTCATTTTGAGCATGCTCTTGCCATCGTTTCCCATCAAGAAAGGGATAATTATTGAAGGAGTAATTGGACGGTTTAATGCGTGTTGTCACCGATCAGCAGCTGCCAAATGTTTCCATTAGAGAGAAACAAATGTTTACAAATTCAAGACACCTATTAAAAAATAATAATGTGATGTAATGAGTGGTTAGCGATGGCGGGGTTCACATTTAGCCATCTGGACAGAGCACAGGTCATCCTCCAGGTTCTCTGGACACGGACGCTGGAGGGATATGAACTCTGGGTGAGAATAGACTCAAATGACTTTCCTGGCCAATATACACAGGCAGGGTCTATTCCACTCTGACGCTGGGGAGTTAAACACAAAGCTGGCTCTCACTCTTCAATATCCACTTATCAGTATTTATCCTATCACTCCCGCTATCTGGCTGTACTGGCAGCAGGGACTCTGATGATGTAAAGCTGCATATTTTCTGCGATGAGCATGTTCATATTTAAGAGATGAGTAGGACTTCTCTGTGAACGCCAGGAATCTCTGCTAACATATCAAAACCTTCTAAATCATTATTGGGATTATACTCTGAAATGTTGCGCTAAGGGACAGGCAAAGGGCTCGTTACTAAACTAAAACTAAAAAACGCCTGCAGAATTTTGACCAGCGTTATATCAAAATCTGCAATAAATCTCTCCTTGTCCACCAAATTATTATTTTAATATGTGTAATGCTGCTTCATAACCAAAAGGGGAATGGCAATCGTCTGGTTTGTTTTAGGCATGGGGTGGCCAACTTGCCCTTATTATGATATGATGAAGAAAGGCATAAACTGAATTCCTGTTTTAGAAAGTACAAAGAAGCAATTTTCTGCAGATAACGAAGGATATTCATAAATCATATTCACAATGCTCCAGTTTAGAGTCCCTACAGTTCGTTCTGCCTAGGTGAAATTTACCACAGATTATATCTGGCAGAAGAAAGTCATATTTAGAGTCCACATTAATTCCATGAGCTCTACTGCATGGACAAGACTTGCCACTTTCATGTATGAGGCCCAGTGTCTTTGTAGCGGAGTGGGACAGGGGCTTTTGGCGAGGACTAGGGGCAAGCCTCCCACCCACTGATTATGGCCCATGGAGAGAGCAGATCATTCTCTAATGATGGACAACAACGTGGTGAACGCTGAGAGCAAGGCTTGAATTCACTGAATAAGGACAATAAAGCTTCCCTTCAGGAGTGGATGGAAAGGTATAATATTAATATTGTACTGGTTAATGGTCAGAGGAAATATAGTGGTCCTCCCACAGACTGGATTGGAGAGGCTTCTTCACTTGGGACAGAAATATTTATCAACAATATCCCTCAAGAAATCTATGTAGGTAAATTAATTCCACCTTTTCAGACTGCTGAAACATTGTATGAGTTTGTCTCAGATTGTTGTAGACTGATGCCGGACAGCCTGAGGTGGGATCACTGTTAAGTGTTTATTGTTAAGTAGGTCTCTCCCATTGTGTGCCTCCTAGATGTGCATTCCCTTTGTTGATTGAGTCACCTATTGTTTCTGTCTGTCTGATCATCTCTTGGAGATGTGCTTAATATTGTGAGCACTTTACCTGTTTATCGAACCATTGTGGGATGTTTATAATATGTAATGTACTTTGTACTTTGTATCCATGGTTGTGGGCTTGGTGCCAAATGGTCTGGGTGGGCTGAGGTGGCTAGGTGTTTAATTAGCTTAATGTTTATTGCTGTTCTTTAGCTATCGTAATTATATTCCTGTTTACAGTTCGCATTGTTAGAATACTGTGATCACGTTCTACCTGTTCTTCTGTGTTATATATTCTGTGTGAATTTTCAATAAAGTGAGTTCCAGTTTGCATCTAAGCTAGTGTCGTCTAGTATCTTGGGTGCTCAGCTATAATACCTGGTTCCAGACTGGAGGAAGCTATATCTTGACCGAGGCACCCAAGATCGGTGCTCGACGGTTTTGTCACACTCACCATGCTCAGATGTAGGTGCGGGCACCTTTGCCCTAATTTCTGACAACTCCCTGATTTCCTGGACATGCCCCAGAGAAGATAGATTTCTATTATTACCTCCATCAGCAGCTCAGAGAGTTCACACCCGATGAGGCAGAGGTAGCTGGGCAAGTGATCTGCAGACAGGTGAGAGGCCCTCCACTGTCAGGACCAGCACAGGGGCCGCCATGCCTGAGTCTGATAGGACGCAGCCTCTCCAGAAGACCCATCCACTGTGGGGAGTCCCTCTCCAATTGCTACCAGTGTACCCAAGTTCAAGCTGGGTGGCCCTTTGTGTCTTTGGACCTTGGATCTCTCCAGTTGTTCACCTTTTTTACCAGAGCTACCCTGGATTTCACTATAAGGACTGGTGTTTATGAGGATAATTGCAAGTAGCTGCTTGTGTTCTGAACTGTTTTGCTAAAGTGATGATTTTCAGCTTGACTCTCGGTTATAGAGTCCCATAGATACTATGCAGTTACTTTACCCTGATGGTAGCACAGAAACATTGCTATGACGCTTCCATGTAGCTTTCAAAATCAGTTTTGTATTAATCTGCAGTGTAGGCATGCTTTTTGCCATTCTAACAATGTTTTGCCTTTTATGAATCTACTTTACACTTAAGCCGGCCATAGATGGTGCGACTTTCTTGGTTTTGTGGTTACAAAAGGTCAGTCTTGATGGGGGAATACCTCCTGCAGAGCCAAAGTGTTCTTCCTGCAGGGAAGGGGGGGGAGGAGCAGGGAGCTGCCCCTTCCAGGAAAATACAGTGATTATTGTTAGCGGCTATAGCCACTGGCAATAATTACAATTCTAAAAATCCCACATGCTGGTTGTACCCAAAATGATCGATGGATTCTTGACTTGGATTCAGGCTGCCCACACATGGTTAGAATCTTGGCAGGTCCCTGCTGAACCGGCCAAGATTCTAACTATCTATGGCCGACATCATAACTAGGGTTAGGATTAGGAAGCAGCTAGCAACATGGGACTAAATACTATATGCACTTTGACCCATAAGAGAAGTGTAAAAAAAAAAATTATAATGGTAGATTCTATAAATAAATGCATCATAAATACATGAACTTGACTTGGTTTCAGATTCTTGCAGTCCCTGTAACACCAGAGCTCAGAGAGGGGCAGGAGAAACGGTGCTAATCAGGTGTGCCGATAGTAGTGACAGACTTTTTCTCCTACTGTCCAGTCACAGGATGGGGGTGGGGTAAAGACTAGTGAGTGAAAGTGAAATTGCAGCAGTGAAAAATCAGATCCCCTCCTTTGCCAGACAGGGCTGTGCTGTGGGGCAGAGCTGTGTACATCTCAGACTTGGATGGACAGAAATACAAACCCTCTGGCAAGTAAATTAGCTGTCTTATATGTATTTCTTCTATGTATTTGAAAAGACTTCAAATTTAAAGGAAACCTGTCATCAGAAAAACAAAGCCTGCCATTGTTGTGAGCTCTGCTGAAAATGCTAGTTGCCTGGCTGCTACGATAATTACTTGCATCACAGAATATCAAGCGTGCAGATAATGACTCTACACTGACTTTTCTGACCTGCATATATGTTCTGGGAAAATGGCTTAGTAAGTACTAAAGCTATGAAAATATAACAATATTGTAAAAAAAAGTCTCTTAACAAAAAAGTCCTTTAAAATATTGCAGCAGCGCTTATTGTCCTTATTAAACAGAGGACATAACCGTGGAAATAAATAAATGAATAAAATGAACACTGATAGTCTGATGAGTAAGGTCTGAATAGTCTCTTATGTGACTTGCAGTAAAGCTTCCACCATATACTTTTCACCCAGGTATCCACCACATGCGATCAAAACTCCCCTATGGGGATCCACTCACCAGAGCTCAGAAATTAAAAGGCCTTTCAATATATCCTCAGTACACCAGCTCCTCCACTGTACGTCTCCTTTCAACCTCTAGGTGTCAGAGTTGTTTATGCTCAGGTTCCCCACATATAGGAAAGAATAATATGCATTAGCGTAGTACAGTTTGGAAAAGGTTTATTGATAAATATAGGCCCATGCCCCCCTAGTACAAAATGCGTACCACAAATTAAAATATATGAAGCATAGGAAAGTGCACTGTGCCTTAATCTCTGCATTGTCCGCCGGAACTAGCGCCAAACGTCCGGTGTATAGAACAGCGGTCCACTTCCTGGTCACCTGGTTCGGCTGGGGCGCACATTGAGGTGCAAGCGTCACTTCCGGTAGGTCACGACCCTGGCGCCTTTCGTCATATTCCGACTTCGTCTGAGGGCGTGACCTATCTATCGGAAGTCAGCTTTTATTTGTGTCATGTTGTTGAAATAACCAATCTAGACACCGGATGCTTTGATGAGCATTAACAGCGTGAAATCAGAGCGGCCTGCTATTAAACCAGCTATATATAACACACAGCGGGCAACAATGTCAGCACATCATTCTTAAATATTATGCAAATACTTGATCCCTGTATTTTGTTTTATAAACCAGAAATCTATGCATACATACAGATGTTTTTCATTGCTATTCATTCAGTCTTATTTCATTTTTAATTAGACCAGAGGTGCATATGGAATCGTGAACAGATATATGATCACCGGCGGTCCCCGGTAATGCGCCATTGCTATGCACGTTTTTTTCTTCTCATAGTTTGATATATCTGCGGAGATCGGTCGGCCGACCGACTCCACATGTATGGTTACCAGATATATACTTCATGTTTTTTGAGCAGCATAATATTATAATAAATAAATGCTGAATATTGTATACTGATTCCATATACAGATCATAATCCTGACTACATCGAAACATTTAAGCAATTGAAAAAGTTTAAAAAAAGTTTAAAAAAACTTTTAAATATTAAGATTAAAAAATTCAAAAATTCAGCAATTGATTAGGAAATTAATAAATCTATTAAAATATTAAATACACCCGATAGAGAATTATATATATAAATTAAATATATATAAAAAACGATAAATATAAATGAAAATATGGCACAAATATGGTCCGTGAACTTTCTAAGCGTGAAACTCAGTGGATCTTCGCTGTAGATGTATTAGTGCCTAGAGGCTTGAACGTGGAGTTAGACATCAACTGTTTCATCAGTGATACATAACAGTGATTAAAATAATTTTGTGTCCCCTCTACATATTACCCGTAATAAATGACAACAACTAATTGGAAGATGACAGCGACCATAGGGTGACAAATGCTGAATGATAGATATTTTATTGTGATAAGCATCAGATTACCTTCTATCTTTTTACTACCACCTCCTTGAATAATTTTTATGTATGGAATGCATTTATATGGAAAACTTTTATACATATATCTTATATATATATATATATATATATATATATATATATATATATATATATATATATATATATATATATATATATATGATTTTTACATAAGCATTTTTATACACATATAGTTCTAAAGATTTAAATGAGGGACTTTCACATATATATATATTTTGAGGTCAATAATTTATTTACGTTTTATATTCACCTACACTATATTTTTAACATTAATATAATTTTAATATGGCTGATCCGCATAATTTTAGGTGTAATCTGACCCAATATTTTCATTTATCATTTTTTATATATATTTAATTTATATGTATAATTCTCTATCGGGTGTATTTAATATTTTAAGAGATTTATTAATTTCCTAATCAATTGCTGAATTTTTTAATCTTAATATTTAAAAGTTTTTTTAAACTTTTTTTTAACTTTTTCAATTGTTTAAATGTTTCGATGTAGTCAGGATTATGATCTGTATATTGAATCAGTATACAAAATTCAGCATTTATTATAATATTATGCTGCTTAAAAAACATGGAAGTATATATCTGGTAACCATACATGTGGAGACGGTCGGCCGACCGATCTCCGCAGATATATCAAACTATGAGAAGAAAAGAACGGGCCATTAATCAGTGATGGGAGTAAAGGTTCACCGTCACGGTTTGGCCATGATAAAATAACTACAGTTTATGCCTGTGGGGAGAATTTAGATAACTTTGTGCATAGCAATGGCGCATTACCGGGGACCGCCGGTGATCATATATCTGTTCACGATTTCATATGCACCTCTGGTCTAATTAAAAATGAAATAAGTCTGAATGAATAGCGATGAAAAACATCTGTATGTATGCATAGATTTCTGGTTTATAAAACAAAATACAGGGATCAAGTATTTGCATAATATTTAAGAATGATAGAATGATGTGCTGACATTTAGACCAGCTGTATATAACACACAGCGGGCAACAGAGCCGGCCTCTCTGATTGCGCGCTGTTAATGCTCATCAAAGCATCCGGTGTCTAGATTGGTTATTTCAACAACATGACACAAATAAAAGCTGACTTCCGGTCGGTAGGTCCAAGTCAGGATATGACGAAATGCGTCAGGGTCGTGACCTACCGGGAGTGACGCTTGCACCTCAACGTGCGCCCCAGCCGAACCAGGTGACCAGGAGGTGGACTGCTGTTCTATACAGCGGACGTTTGGCGCTAGTTCCAGTGGACGCTGCAGAGATTAAGGCACAGTGCACTTTCCTATGCTTCATATATTTTAATTTGTGGTACGCATTTTGTACTAGGGGGGCATGGGCCTATATTTATCAATAAACCTTTTCCAAACTGTACTACGCTATATGCATATTATTCTTTCCTATATGTGGGGAACCTGAGCATAACCAACTCTGACACCTAGAGGTTGAAAGGAGACGTACAGTGGAGGAGCTGGTGTACTGAGGATATATTGAAAGGCCTTTTTTTGAGCTCTGGTGAGTGCATCCCCATAGGGGAGTTTTGATCGCAGGTGGTGGATACCTGGGTGAAAAGTATATGGTGGAAGCTTTACTGCAAGTCACATAAGAGACTATTCAGACCTTACTCATCAGACTATCAGTGTTCATTTTATTCATTTATTTATTTCCACGGTTATGTCCTCTGTTTAATAAGGACAATAAGCGCTGCTGCAATATTTTAAAGGACTTTGTTGTTTTTGTTACAATATTGTCATATTTTGTGGTTTATTAAGTGGCTGCTCATACCATCATATGGTTTTATATATTATATATAATTTTTATCCACCACACATTAAGAGGTTTACATCCAATTAGCGCATGGGGGTGGACCTAAGGGCAGTTTATGGTTGCATCCTCTTTATTTAAAGTACTAAAGCTAGTTTGACAGTCAACTGACCAGGCAACTAGCATTTTCAAAGGGTGATAATTAATGGCAGCACTTCTTGTCAGGGAAGACATTTCACAACCGTGATGAAACTCTGTCTATCTACTCCAAAAACACACTTTTTAGGAGGTGTTTCTACAAGTGCAAATATCTGACCACCACAATATACAAGCCAACTGCTATTCCTACCAGGACATACATGTTCCCCGATGTGAGAAGTTGACTTCTGAGCATTAGGTTTGCACTATACTTTGAACAATCGTCTCTTCTCCACACACTTACCTTTCCATGTCCGCATTTTGTGCCCGTGAGGACGAGCCCTGGATCCGGCATATCGTCCCCCAGGTACACGTGTGTGCCACGGCACAGGATTTTGCCACCTTCCTGCAGGGGGATATTTGTCTCGATGGAAACTGCATTTGTGCCAATGACAGGCCGGCTGGCACCACCTTGGCACTGAGTCTTTCCACACTTGGCATCTCTAAACAGTAAGAGAAATGGATTTATTCCGTGTCATGAAATGTAAAATATCAGAAATAAATGATTTCCTGTAATCAATTAACTTGCATAGAAGTAAAGCTACCTGCTTTCACATTTCATAAACGTTCCTGACGAGTCTTTTCCACAGTTCCCATATGGATCCCCTGCAGAGTTCACTCTCTCAAAACAAATACCTGGAGCTGGCTTTGCACCTGAAACATGAAAAGCACAGATGTGTGTTATTTAAAACTGAATTCCAGCTTTAGTAAAACAATTAGGCAACCCAGCACAGCTAAATACAAAAAAATGCTTTTTGCTGTAATACAGGCATACCCCACTTTTAAGTACACAATTGGGTTTATTTACTAAAGATAAAAAGTGCAAAATCAGGCTCACTTCTGCATAGAAACCAATGAGCTTCAAACTCCAGCTTGTTCAATTAAGCTTTGTTAATATAACCTAGAAGCTCATTGGTTTCTATGCAGAAGTGAGCCTGATTTTGCACTTTCCAGCTTTAGTAAATAAACCCCATTGTGTACTTAAAAGTGGGGTATGCCTGTACTCACCTTTAACTTGAAGCTGCCCTTCCAGTACTTCTTCACCACAGCTATATGTCACGAGTGCTCCCAGTGGAATGACAGCCAGCATCTTTCAACCCACTTCTTGTTCTGATGTCAGGCTGTCCTGGACATTTCTAATAGTATCCCAATAATCCTAAGTTAAACACACCTGACTCTCAGCGCTCCACAACAAATACAAGTTAGTGGAAATAACTATATCTCATCAATATCTGATAATTAGCGTCATCACTCAGAGCCAATCCAGGATTTACGGCTTTGCACTCTGCTGTCAGTCTAACACAGCTGAATGACAGCCAACATCATTCAACCCCCTTCTTGTTCTGATGTCAGGCTGTCCTTGCCTTTCCTATTGGCACCCCAGCACCTTGTTTGCATGGGCGTACTACAGCATACACCTGTACAAGGGCTGCGTTTGTCCATAGAGGTACGTACAGGTGTTCCATGCATCCCCATGCAGGCTATCCAATTCATGTCAACTAGTATGCAGCAATTGCATGGACACAGCTGTTGCTCCCAAACTGACAGCCACAGAGGTGTAGGTACAGAGTCCGAATGCAAACAGTGTGCATCCGAACCTGCGCAGCTGTCGAATTGGGGGCAGCAGCTGTGTCTGTGCAGCTGCTGCATCCCAACTGACATGAATGGGACTGTCTGCACAGGGATGAATGGAACATCTGTGCATCCCCTGCAGGGAAATATGGCCCCTGCACACCGTAGTAGGTCCATGCGAACAAGACCGTGAAGCAGTTGTAAGGGACATTTTTTTAATTCAAATAATAAACATGTTTTACTCATAGGTGTGTGCAGGGGGGGTGGGGTGCTAGGTGTGCCTGACCACTCTGTGCGGTGCTGACTTCCCCTACTGCCCGGGCTTCCCCCTATATTGACCCCCCTGCAGTGCTGCTTGTTTCCCTCCTTTTCCCTCGGCTGCTGCGGAAAAAAGAACTTGTTGATATGCCATTTATTTGCCCCTTCCTTTACTAAATGAACACAGTCACTCACTGTGTTCATTCATAACCGAAGCATAGTAAATTGGGTTTACTAGGCTTCCGTTTATAAACGGGAAGCTGCTCAGCACAGAGCACTTCCCATTATTTCACTGCCCAGTGCAGCGTAGGATGCAGAGAAAAGCATGTGTGTTTGAGCTTTGGGATGCACAATAAAATACAATAGGCTGCACACACCTATGGTTATACTTACCTGGTCTGTGCAGTGGTTTTGCACAGAGAGGCCCTATACCTCCTTTTCTGGGGTCCCCCCACTGGCCACCCTCCCCTCCTCATCTTCTGTGTGTGTGCACCCATAGAAAGCTGTGTGCTATGGAGGCAAGCAGTGCAGGCACGCTCCTGAGCTGGGCTATGTGCATCCATAGACACACAGCACCTAAATCAGCCTCCCCTCACAGAATTTGACTGACCGCAACAGGAGCCTATGGAATGTCATGACAGGCAACTAAGCATTTATAGAAGATGAGATCAGCAGTGGTAGCATCCATTTCCCTAAGTGTAGGTTTCCTTTAACTAAGGTAAAGAGGTGACTAGCCTGGCTGTGCTGTTTGTCAGGGGTGTCTGGACCACAAAACTGTCTGAAGCCAAAATTCTCTAGTAGGAAAATGTTTAACAGAAATGTATTTCAAAGGTGCATTTAGCTTTAAACAAATCTCAAATAGTCTGCTCTATGAAAAGACTAGCTTGGAAAAAAGACATTGTGTGTGCTTAGTGGATGGGGTGGAGTTTAGCAATTCAAAGATTTTAGGTCTACAAGCTACAATTATGAGCTACATGCAATGACTTTAAAGTACTCCAGACACAACAGGTCTGCTGGTCTTTCTGAAGCATCAAGTACGTTTCCAAATGTATCCCTCGAACGTCTTTTTTAGTAAACGAAAACTAATTGCAAAATTTGCAGGCACGTAATTGCTAGATTTTACTAAAACAGGTCCTAATGTGTTGTGTTTTTCTCTCTAGTCCATTCACAGCCATGTTAATTGATGAAAAGTAAATCAGGATAACATCTGATGTCAGGCTTTCAAGCTTTTCTTCTGGTGCTTGTAGAGGTCACCGAATAAACTCAGAGGCTGGAAATGTATGATTTGACTCCATTAAAGCCAGGGAACGTCATGTTCTTGTACTTTGTCCCCCAGAGATTTCCCAGCTTGCATTCGGAAATAATAGGGGGGCTTTCAGTCACGGCTAAACATCTTTAGTGAACAGAAAGCGCTTAAAATTTTCATACCTGGAAGTGTGAGATTTATAGAACAGAACTAAAAAATTTTATGGGATTGTTGTATGAAGCCTCAGAAAATGCCTGGGCTGCTTACCGCAATCAAACGCTTACTTTTTTTTTTTTTAAATTGGTGCTGAAAAACTGATAAGAAAAATACAAACCTCTCCCTCTACTTCAGTATCTAGCAACTCAACTTTATATTTTATTATTATTATTTATTACTTCAGCCCCGGAAGGTTTTACCCCCTTCCTGACCAGGCATTTTTTGCGATACGGCACTGCATTGCTTTAAACACATGCCGACCAGGCCATAGCTGAAAGACGGCTACAGCGCGGTTGGCTTATTCTGGGTGGACGTCCGTGGGATGTCCTCCCAGAACCTTGCTCCCGCGCGCCCCCTGGGGCACGCACTCGGGAACATCCATGACCATCATGGTAAACGGCCGCTGATGGACCGATCACATGTAAACAAACCAGCGTCACGTCATGACGCCAGTTCCTCCCTCCCCTCTCTGTACTGATCGGTACAGTGAGAGGGGAGAAGCGGAGAGGGGGAAAGATGGCAGCAGCGCTGTGGGCTGGATGTGTAGTGCCCACAGCGCTGCTCAATGACAGTACTCTGCCAGCACTGTGCAATACTCTGCCAGCAAAACACTGTGCAATACTTTGCCAATACTGTGCAATACTCTGCCAATACTGTGCAATACTCTGCCAATAGTGTGCAACACTGCAATACTCTGCAATACTCGCCAATAAATTTTAATAGAAACAAAGAAAAACATAAATTTTTATTTTTTTTACTGAATTTTCAGTCTTTTTTTATTTATAGTGCAAAAAATAAAAAACCCAGCGGTGATTAAATACCACCAAAAGAAACCTCTATTTGTGTGAAAAAAAGGCCAAAAAATTCATTTGGGTACAGTGTTGCATGACTGCGTAATTGTCATTCAAAGTGTGAGAGCACCAAAAGCTTAAAATTAGTCAGGTTAGGAAGGGGGTTTAAGTGCCCAGGGGGTAAGTAGTTAACTGACAACTGTGCGGTCGTGCGACACTGTACCCAAATAAATTAATATTATTTTTTTCCACACAAATATAGCTTTTTTTTTTTTGGTAGCATTTGATCACCTCTGCGGCTTTTATTTGTTGCGCTACCAATATTTTTTTACTTTCTGCTATAAAATACATCCAATAAAAAAAAAATGTAAAAAAAAAAATCTAATTTCTTCATCAATTTAGGCCAATATGTATTCTGCTACATGTTTTTGGTAAAAAATCCCAATAAGCGTACAGTAGATTGTTTTGGACTTTACAGACTACTGTTTTTTTTGTAAAGAAAACTGGCCTTAAAGCAAATGTTAGAATGAAACAGCAGACAGCCAACGGCCTACGGAGGGTAACTAGGAAAATTCCTACACAGAGAACTAAGAAACATAAGCCTCTGCTCTCCGCACTCTCTTCTGGCCTAAACCAAATTAACCATCTTCTTGCTGACTTGGAAACGTCACAAGGAGATACCACAAATGTAAGGTACCTTGAGAAGGTTCAGAGAGTGTCAAGGTTAGTGCAGCAGGTGTTGCGGGAACACATATAATTATGAATGCAATTAAGGAATCCATTTCCCGGTGTGCTGAATTTTTTGCACTATTAGGAGCCCTCACACCTACCACTTTTGTAAATGTACCCCAGGCTGATATACCCATTACTCCAGAAATAGGGAGGTTTGTTGCCCCCTCACTAAATTTAGATCATTATGAGTTGGGAATACTACGTATGTCCCTCAACAGCTCCCCATGCTGGAAAATGTGCAGCATAATTGCTGGTCTTCTCCTACTTCAAATAGGATGTTGTCCCCACATGTCAGTGCATAGTAGTATCTTGGAGCCCCACCTCAAGAATCTGTACAAATTCTGACGTGCAACATTTCTACGCATGCTCGGAAACAATTTGACTCGGAAGCAGTGAACTTCATTTTCTTGGCTCGTGGTAGTGTTGTACGTCACCGCATTCTTGACGGTCGAAAGTTCCTAGAACTTTTGTGTGACCGCGTGCATGCAAGCCAAGCTTGAGAAGAATTCCGTCGGAAAAACCATCCAAGTTTTTTCTGACGGAAAATCCGCTCGCGTGTACGGGGCATTAGGAGATGCAGTTCTGGAGGACAGGTCTATCTTATTAGAAACTGAGCTCCTTGCAGCTGCCAATGCAGGAATTTTATAACCCTGGTGATGATCACACAGGGAGTAATAAAAGTTGGTTTACGCTATAGAAACAAGCTTAAAGAATAATAATGGGAGATGCTAGAGGGTGAGAGGGAGGTTTGGAGGTACAAGTAGTCCTTAAAGTGATTGTAAAGTCTTGTTTAAAAAAACAAAAGAACAAACAAACATGTTATACTTACCTGCCCTATGCAGTTGGTTTTGCACAGGGCAGCCTGGATCCTCCACTTCTCTGCCCCCTCTTTTCTGCTCCTGGCCCCTCCCTCCTGTTGAGTGCCCCCACAACAAGCAGCTTGCTATGGGGGGACCCGAGCTGAGTCACAGCTCCCTGTGTCCATTCAAACACGGAGCCCTGACCTGACCACACATCCCTTCTTCTGATTGAGAGTCCCGGATAGCCAAGACACTCGTGGACATCGCTGGACAGAGATGGGGCTCAGGTAAGTAATTAGGGGGGGGGGGGGTGCTGGGGAGGTTTGCTACACACAAAAGTTTTTTTTTTTTTTTATCCTAATGCATACTATGCATTAAAATAAAAAACCTTCTGCTTTTACAACTCCTTTAAAGTGTGAATATTTAACGCCAATAGCCAGTAATTTGTATTCTTGTTGCCAAGCCACCCATAATTTTATTTCAGATTATTTTAGTAAATAACACATCTTATGCTGGGTTTAATTTGACAGCGTAATACTGAGCGTGTACTGATTATATTTTAAAGTGAAATAATTTCCTTTCAGACGGATAGTACAGCGCTCTCTAAACTTCTGGCCCACTCCGCTTATGATAGTTGCAGTTCTTTTAGACTGCAGCACCAGTGGCCTTTCTTTTCACCCCATTCTCCTTTGTCAATAACAAAATGCTCTGAGGGAGATTTACTAAAACTGGAGCACTCAGAATCTGGTGCAGATGTGCATAGCAACCAATCAGCTTTTAGGTTTTATTGTCAAAGCCTAATTAAATAAGCTAAGCCTAGAAGCTGATTGGCTACCATGTACAGCTGCACCAGATTCTGAGTGCCCCAGTTTTAGTAAATCTCCCCCTGTGTCTTCTGTGATTGGCCAAAAGGGGGGGGGGGGGGCAGGAAAATAATACTAGCATTGCAGTCTTTTAGATCGGCCACTCCCCTATGCGAAGCGGGTATAAAGTACACCAGGAGCTGAACCATCACAATGCATCACAAATTAGGCTAGTTAACATTTGCTTACACATCAGAACTTCTAAAAATAATTGTGCCTGGAGTTGGGCTTTAACAACATCTCACATACAACACATTTGTTGTTAGGAAAACTAGCAATGCTCTTAAATACAGCACTGAACTTGCGATAAAAAAGAAAGTATATTTTAAATAATAAACTGTAGGCTGTTATTATAAAACTACTCAGGCATCAAAATAAAGTGAGTATCCTGAGAAAAGCTAAAATGTTAAATTAATTTGGTGTACAGGAGAGATTTCTCATTCTGCTCTTGAGGGGAACATCTCTTGCGAACTGATAATAAAATCAATGCCAGGCAAGCAAGAGATATTTATTTCAGTCTCGTTACAACACTGAAGATGCAGAAGTTCAGTACACATATACTGACGGATGGACACTTGGTAAAATGTGTCTGTGCTGCAGGTATTAATATCGGGGCACTTGTTGGCTTCACGTTACTGACCTGATGTTTACTGATCATTAACATAAAGAATATAAAAGCATTAATATACTGTCACACAACATTAACCACTTAAGGACCAAGCCTCCTCCGCCGCTACCGACGGCTCCGGTAAGCTGCGGGAGAGCGGCGGGAGGGGGGGGGGTGGCACCTCTCCCACCGCCGATAACGGTGATCTCGCGGTGAACCTGCCACAGAGACCACCATTATCATAAACACGACCGCCTCCTGTAAAGAAGGATATCTCGGTTGTGGTAGCAGCTGCTGCCGTTACTGAGATATCCCTCTTCAAAGTGCCGACGTATATGTACATGAGTCGGTCGGCAAGTGGTTTTAAAAGTGAAAAAGTGTGTCACCGGCAGTGATGTAAGTAACTGAGTTAAAATAAACTGAGTTACCTAATGCAGTTACTTTAGAGGGTAACGAGTAATCTAACTGATTACTTTTCCCCTCATGGTAACTCAGTTCCCATTACTTTGGCTTAGTTACCCCAATTACATCTACCGCCACTAGATGGCAGTAGTGTAATTCCGGTGTCCTGCCGAAAAAGTTTCCCCGCCGGATAAGGACCCCCCTGTACTGCGCAGGCGCAGGGCTTGCGCAGTACGAAGGACTACGGAGCTTCCGAAAAATTGCCGAACCTAAACAGCTCTGAGTGAACTCTACACCGCGCAGGTGCAGTTAACATGTAATTGTACGAGGCGATGCCGCACGCTCCTGATGCTCGTGCTACTCTGCAAGGGGCGTCTATCATGTAAGTAAGGGGCGGGTCTAGTATTACTGTAGCCAAGGGGCGCATTTATTATTATTGTTATATATCGAGCTCTGCCCATTAATTTACCATTCGCCCTCTTCTGTAGCCATCCGCCCCTTACACGATATAATAATAATAATAATAATAGACCCGCCCCTTACACGATATAATAATAATAGACCCGCCACTTGCTTACACGCTATAACAGATCTGCCCCTTGGTTAGAGTAATAATAGAGCAGCCCCTTGGTTACACGATATATAACAATAATAATAAATGCGCCCCTTGGTTACAGTAATACTAGACCCGCCCCTTAGTTACACGTATAGAATATTTAAAAAAAAGTCACAGTTACTTTGCTGCGTAACTAATTACTTTTCCAATGTACTAACTGAGTTACTAACGCAATTACTTTTTGGGAAAAGTAATTTGTAACTTAACTAATTACTTTTTTAAAGTAAGATGACCAACACTGGTCACCGACGCAAAAATTTAAATTAAAATATGATCTGCTGCAGTTAAAAGTCCTATACCCTAGGTTAGGAGACAATTGATATTGCGTGGATGTAACTGCGCTGATCCAAAAGTGCTTATACAGTATTACCACTAAAACGGTGTTTACAACAAGTGCACAAACCTCAAAGCTATATAACTGTAAAGTGCAAATTATCAAGTGCTAGATAGCAAAACCCCAGTACATAGGTTTTTTACAATGATCCCCAAAGTCCACTTCACAATTTTATCATTTAAATCCCATGTGCATAGTGTGCACCAATTTACATCCGTGTTCAATAAAAAGCCTGTTTGCCACTTTGTGTGCCACCACCACCTTCTGAAATGGGCACTCACCAGAACCTAGAAAAAAAACGTTGCCTTTGGTTTATATTGGGATAACCACTCCACTTTCCTGGCGTTTCTCCAACTAGGTCGCCACTAGTTACTCCTCATATCTGCATGTCAATGTTGATGTCTCATAAGTAAGTAAACATCCACCATTGCGCAACATGCTTTTATAAAATTTATTTTAACCAATAAGGTAAACATCCAAAATGTATAAAATGTACACTCACAATTCAGGTGCCTTTAGACCGGCAATGAGTCTTTCCAGCAGTGTGTTTTTGGGTTTAGCGCCGCTGCTTCTTCTCCCAGGATCATCGTGCATTCCAAGCCTCAATCTGGTATGGGTTAGGACAGGAAGTGACGTCGCCATTACCCAGAAGCCTCTACGCGTTTTGCATACATACATGCATCATCAGGAACCTCAGAAGGTGGTGGTGGCACACGAAGTGGTGAAAAGGCTTTTTATTTTACACAGATTTAAATTGGTGCACACTATGCACATGGGATTTAAATGATAAAATTGTGAAGCAGACTTTGGGGATCACTGTAAAAAAAAAATATGTACTGGGGTTTTGATATTTTTCACTTAATACTTTGCACTATAGAGTGACATATTGTTACTTTGCACTTTACAGTTATATAGCTTTGAGGTTTGTGCACATGTTGCAAACACTGTTTTAGTGGTAATACTGTATAAGCACTTTTGGATCAGCGCAGTTACATTTCATTCAATGTCACACAACATTGCAGAGTTTTTACTGATACTAGGTCTGCTGTACGTTCTTGTGGGTTTCACTCACATGTTTCTATTGAATAATCTACTGCTTATGGCCAATTCACCAACAAGAATAATGTCCACATATATTGGCTGCAACATGTTAGCAGACTTGAGAACTGAAGCACAGAAAATGGAACGGTCCCAGATAGCAAGCAATTGTGCTGCAAGTTTGAATGACTTGCTAAGCTATTGCCAGACTTCACAAGTTTGTTTCACAATTGCAAGTCCGCATTGCATGACTCCAGCTCAACGTTCTTTGCAAAACTTCTGCAAATCTGCTGCAAGGTCTGGTTCAGTTATGTTGTGCAATAGTCATCCCACCACAGGGGGCACTGTGGCTGAATTTTCTTGCTGTAGACTTGCAGAGCTAGTCTGGCAAAGTGTCAACTAGAACTTGTGCTTCAAGTGCTCTGCAAGTGTATAACTTGCCAGTGAAAATGTGCAGCAAGTTAACAAGACTTACAATTCAACACTGCCACAAATTTGTAGCAAGTTATCCTTGCTATCTGGGATGGAGTTCCTGAAAAAAAAAAAACACGGATGATCCTACTGTCCATTATGTAGTATAAACCTCCCTACTATCACACCACATTGCAGATCCTTTACAGTTACTCTGTTACCCTTTCTTGTAAGTTTCACTCGCATGTTACTATTGACTGGTCTCCTGCTCATGACTTAGCTCTGCAACCTGTTCACCAACAAGAAGAATAAAGCCGCCTTTTATTGGCTAGAGCAAGCAGGCAGACTTGAGAACTAAAGTACAGACAATCTACCACTAGAGTCCTGGAAGGCCATCAATAAATCCACAGTCCATCAACCAGTATGAACATCCCAGATAGCAAGCAATTGTACTGCAAGTTTGAAAATGACTTGCTGAGCTATTGCCAGACAAGTTTGTTGCACAATTGCAGCAAGTCTGCATTGCATGACACCAGACCAACTTTCTTTGCAAACATTCTGCAAGGCTACTGCAATGTCTGTGTAGCCCCGACACTTTACTAAAGTGTGCGCTATGCATGTGTAAATTTAGTTTTTCCAGAACTGTAACAGAGTTCTGGGGGTTAATTGTACAGGTTTTACTTTGGCATCAGTCTGGCTGGGCTGTACTGAAGTTCCGCCTGGTCATAGGTGCAGTGAGGCACCTGTGACAGGCTGAGAACCAAGCCTGGTTGGACGTCTTGGGTTCCAATCTTTCCCGGAGCCAATCAGTGGGCGCGTCTGGCCCTGCCGCGTAGTCTGGGAAGGGGTATTTAAGGTGCTGAAGTCACGTGTTCAGGGTTCGGCTGCTGCTTCGATTCCTGGTTCTGGTCCGGGTCAGCCCCGTGAGGGGTCCCGGACCCATAAGTGTCTGCCATCCCCACAAGCATGGTCACCCTGGTCAGCCCCAGAGGCCCTCATGGTCTGGGGTGGGGATCCGTCCATTCCCGAGCCTCGGAACTTGCTAGTTCGAGGCCCAGTAACTGAAGGAGGATTCAGAGGCGTCCCGGTGTGCTCTCGGTATTGGAGGGACACGGCAACACGTATAAGTGACCAGGGGAGGAGTCTTCGTAGGAGGGCCAAGAAGCTGGCTGCTCAGTAAGAGCCTGGGAGCTGAATTGTATGGACACTAGAGAATCCACACTTCCCACAGTATCGCCAAGAAGGCTGAGAGATCCAGGTACTGTGGGAAAGGTTCCTACTTATGTTCAGTTACAATCTAGTCTGTGGCAAAGACTTTGCTAAGTTTTCGGATCACATGCTGGCTGCTAAATCTGTGGTTAGAGGTTTATCCAGCAGTGAAGCGCCCAGTTGTGAGTGGCTACTCTCTGGGCTAACTAGAAACATTCAGTGGATGTCAGCATTTCAAAGTGCCTGAGTTTTATCACCCATGCCCTCTATTCCCACCTGTGACTGCGTTATTGTTGGATGTTACCCCTGCAAAATAAAAATCCTCAAAAGGACTGTGTGTCGGCTTCTGAAGTTGCTGGGTACTAACCCTGGGAACCCCTACACAACGAAAGACGAGCTACGAGGAGGTAACTGGTAAGCCCAGAAAAGTCAAGGCCGCCCCTAGGGGTTATGGCCGCTACATCTGGTTCAGTTATGTTGTGCAATGGTCATCCCACCACAGGGGTCACTGTGGCTGAATTGTCATGCTGTAGACTTGCAGAGCTCTTGCTGTAGTCTCACCACTGCAACTTTGCTCTTGCTAGAGACTTGCCATGCACATTTGCTACAAATTGGAAAAGTGTCAACTAGAGCTTGTGCTTCAAGTGCCCTGCAAGTGTACAACTTGCCAGTGAAAATGTGCAGCAAGTTACCAGACTTAAAATTAAACACTGTTACAAATTTGTCGCAAGTTATCCTTGCTCTCTGGGATCCCACATTGCTGAGCCTTCACTTTCTTATTTGCACTTGCTTGTGAATTTCACCGAAAATTTAAATCAGGACTGGTCTTTCCTGTTTATGGCACAGCTCTGACCTCCAGTCACCAACAGGAAGAGTGAAACTATTTTTTTATGGTTGCAGCATGTTGGTGGATTTAAGGACTCGTATACAGAGAACTTGCCATCAAAATCTCTAAAGACATGGATAATTCCACAACCTAACAAATATAAACTCCTGAATTATCAATCTTAGATGTACAAACCCTTTCACTGCACATCACAGAGCTAAAGGAGAAATTGCGCATGTTAGGTCTACAAGCATTACTAGACATTGGTGTTGCATTTGATAGGCGTTTGGCATTTGGCTGCCATCTTGGTAGAGACAGGGTTTTGCTTCCTCATGTCAGAGCCTCCAGCAAAGAAAACATTGAGCAGCACAGTAATGACATCACCAAATCTCACTCTAAACCTTCTGAGACTGTCATTGAAAAGCAGCAGTGCTTACATTTTAAAGTGGAGGCTGTAGGCAGAGGAGTTCCTAGGCACACTCTCAGAAAGTTTGCTGCTTTTTTTTTTTAAGAGGAATTCAAGACAAAATGTATTCTTTCCACGTACTGTTTAGGCACATTTAACATTCACAGATATTCTCTACAACCTAGCAATTCTTCACTTTTTCAATACAGGTCGCTATTATTTTTTTATGAGCTCTACATAAAAATGTCTTTTTCCTCCCCATTGCATAATTTCCTATCACTTCCAGTGAGGTTAAAGTAGTATTGCAACAAGTACAAAATGTTTTCGAAATCCCCCAGGGGACCCAGTCTACAGAACACTTGTTCCCATCTAAATCTGTGCTGGGGTTACAGATAGCTGACCCCTCATCTCTTCCACTGCTATCTGATAACACTGGATGAAGGAGACCACACTACCCCACTGCAACCTGCCAGGTATCCAGGCTCTGTCTGTGCCTCCTCTGCTTACTTACATGACTGTAGCACCCACCTAGTTAGCCTGGGGCACGCTGTGTTCTGGGAACTGTGTGTTTCCTAACACAGCGCATCCCATTCACAAAGCGCCTGCACAGCGACTTGCGCATGCACAGTAGGAAGCGGGCAGTGAAGCCACAAGGCTCCACTGCCTGTTTCCCTTAGTGAGGATGGGGGCGCTGGGACTGAGAGCTGAGGGACGGGTCGGCCTTGGCGGCTGACATCGCGGGCGCCCTGGAAAGGTAAGTGTCCTTATTAAAAGTCAGCAGCTACTTTTTTTTTAGCTGCTGACTTTAAAAAAAAAAAAAAAAAAAATTGCCGCTGGAACACCCCTTAAAGAGTTTCAATTAGTATGCAATCAGGCAGGCCTTTGCACTACATGGTTTTGGTAAATCTGAAGGCAAAAATCTGCAGAAAATCTAATAGTGTGTATGGGGCTTAAGACAAGATCCACCTACTATTTCGGAGGAGATAGATTATTAAAGGGTAACTCCACTTTTGTTGAGAATAAAACATTCCCCTCTGGGTGATCTGTGTACATTGCAAGGATTTTAACAAAGTTTGTTGAAGATTCCTACCTTTTGTTGTTCTGAAGAAATCCCTGTTTGTCTGTGTCCATGTGAGAAATCAATCTAATGGGAGTTATTTCATAATTATCAACCAGCTGTTGTAGCTGCAGGGCTCTAATGAGGAAAAACGCAGGGCCTTCTTCCCTTTAGATGCGATTTCCTATTGGGAGTATTACACCAAAAATGACATTTTTGTTGCAGGGGATGCCTGACATCTGACTTGTGTCTTAGTGCAGACTTCTGGGAAAATCAGTGAGCCAATAGCACAAGCAGGAAATTATATATCTGTATACAGAATACCTCCAAGAAGCCGTATTGCATTTTACAGAAAATGACAGAGCTGCAGATTGAAAAGGAAAGATAATTTTTAACCACATGCCGACCAGCGCACGACGATATACGTCAGCACAATGGCACGACTGGGCAAATGGGCGTACAGGTACGTCCCCTTTAAGACGCGGCATTGTGGGCACGTGCCTGCAGGCCCTGCGGACTATGTCCGCCGGGAGCCTGCGATCATGTCACAGAGCGGAAGAACAGGGAGATGCCTATGTAAACAAGGCATTTCCCCGTTCTTCCTTGTGACATGACAGGGATCTACTGCTCCCTGTCATCGGGAGCGGTGATCTCTGTCATGTGAGTGCTAGCCCATCCCCCCTACAGTTAGAATCACTCCCTTAGACACAATTAACCCCCTTGATCGCCCCCTAGTGTTTAACCCCTTCCCTGCCAGTGTCATTTACACAGTAATCAGTGGATTTTTATAGCACTGACCCCTTTATAAATGACAATGGTCCCAAAATAGTGTCAAAAGTTTTTTTGGCAATATTTATTATAGCAAAAAGTAAAAAATATTGCATTTTTTTTTTTTCAAAATTTTTCGCTCTTTTTTTGTTTATAGCGCTAAAAATAAAGACCGCAGAAGTGATAAAATACCACCAAAAGAAAGCTCTATTTGTGGGGAAAAAAGGACGTCAATTTTGTTTGGGTGCAACGCTGCACGACCGCGCAATTGTCAGGTAAAGAAACGTAGTGCCGAATTGCAAAAAGCGCTCTGGTCAGGAAGGGGTTAAATCCTTCCGGGGCTGAAGTGGTTAATAACATTCAATTACAATAGGACTTGTGTCACAATCGTATATGCGATACATATATATTTTTTTATTTGCCATTTTTTCCCCCCACGAGTTACCCTTTACAAGATTGGCTTCTGTTTTCTTATGAATTCTGCAGCCACTGCAGCTTGATAATTCTGTCACTTCCGAAACAGCGAATATGTCTGGGCTCAGTAAAGATAGTGTTCTATATACAAGTAAGGTAGCAGAGGAAGCACAGACAGTGCTACAAAATGATGTGGAGTGCTGCAGAATTGAGAAGGGGCTGAGCCTTCAGTGATGGCTGTAACTTCCCCTTAGAAATGCCTATCATTTTGTATTCAGCCTGGGAAGGAGGGCAAGTGCGATATGTACTGAGTTCACTGGGGCATTTAAAAATCTATTTATACTTGTAGCAATACTTATTTTCTTTAAAAGGGAAGTATGGGGCGCTGCTGCTTGTGTCACTGAGCCTTAAAGTGGTTGTAAACCCTTACAAACCACTTTGACCTACAGGTAAGCCTAGATTAAGGCTTACCTGTAGGTCCAATAAATATCTCCTAAACCTACATGGTTTAGGAGATATTTAGAAAAGAAAAGGCACCGCTATCTACGGCGCATGCGCAGGCGCACTGAGCATGCCGGAGATCACGGTGATATGTCGCTCTCGTGTGCATGTGCGGGAGTGACGTCATCGCGACTCCAGCGAATGACAGCGCTTGAGCAGCGAGACCTGGAAGTCACCCTGGGATTGATGGCGGCGGTGGAGGACGTGGACGAGGATCGCTTCGGGGGCTTCGTTCTCAAGTAAGTTATTCATAATTCATTATGCCTTTGCCTTGCAGGTTCCGTTTTTTTTTTTTTTTTTTCCAAGGAGGCTTTACTTCCTCTTTAAGATCCCCAGATTCTTTCCATTTTTCTTTTTCCCTATACACCTGCCCATCGACAGCTACACTGAGTGGTTTACATAGGGGGGATCCTTGTGTGGAATGTGTGGGACCCCGGTTGTTCCTTTGGGGGCACCCAAGACACCTCAAGTTGGGGCACAGTGAAACCTCTCCATACATCTAGGATGATCATGAACATGCTGTTCATGTGGATGAATTCAATACTGTATGTGTCCTTCTCTTAACACACCTGAAGAAAGGATTGAATCCTTCCTGAAACGCGTCAGATACACAGAGAAGACAGGGGTCACCATAATGTACATAACCCATATAAACCAGCTCTTTCGTCATTTGAGGATTTTTTATATAATTGGTTAAGTATACACTTTTTTATGAATGTATAAATAAAAATGACATGCTTTATACAATACTGTTCATCTCCTTTTGACGTAAGCTGCCATTAACCACTTAAGGACCGGAAGGATTTACCCCCTTAATGACCAGGCCATTTTTGCGATATGTCACTGCGTCGCTTTAACCACCTGATTACTTTGCACTTAAACCCCCCTCGTGACCAGACCAATTTTAAGCTTTTGGCGCTGACGCACTTTGAATGACAATTGCGCTGTCATACAACACTGTACCCAAATGAAATTTTTACAATTTTTTTCCCACAAATAGAGCTTTCTTTTGGTGGTATTTAATCACAGCTGGGGTTTTTATTTTTCGCTAAACAAATAAAAAAAGATGGAAAATTAAAAAAAAAAAAATCATGTTTAATAGTTTGTTATAAAATTTTGCAAACAGGTAATTTTTCTGCTTCATTGATATGCGCTAATGAGGCGGCACTGGTGGGCACCGATAGGTGGCACTGGTGGGCACTGATAGGCTGCATTGGTGGGCACTGATAGGCTGCACTGGTGGGCACTGATAGGCTGCACTGGTGGGGACAGATAAGTCGGTACTGATGGGTGGCACGGATGGGTGGCACTGATAGGTGGCACGGATGGGTGGCACTGATAGGTGGCACTGATAGGTGGCAATGATGGGCACTGATAGGTGGCACTGGGCACTGGTAGTGGACACTGATGAGCACTGGTAGGGGACACTGATGAGCACTGGTAGGTGACACTGATGTGCAGCACTGGCACTGTGGGCACTGACATATGGCACTGTGGGCACTGACAGGTGGCACTGGGGGCACTGACAGATGGCACTGGGGGCACTGACAGGTGGCACTGTGGGCACTTTTAGTATTCCCAGGAGGGCACCATGGACCCTTGGTATATTGCAGTGAGAGGGACTGATGTCCCTCTCACTGCCGCCGGTGATCAACTTTTTTTTTTTCTCCTCGCGCTGTCAGCGCGAGCAGGAAAAAAAAAGCCGATTACCGGCTCGGTTACTGTCACATGATCAGCTGTCATTGGCTGACAGCTGATCACGTGGTAAGGGGTCGGGATCGACCCCTTACTCGGATCTGTGATCCGGCGAGTCTCACAAACTCGCGGATCACAGAGCGCGCTGCGCGCGCCCTTCAGGGGGCGCGCAGGCAGCTCGTTGCCGGGACGAAGTCAATAGACGTCGTCCCGGCACAACAGATCCGCGCTGTAGCCGTCATTTGGCTATGGCGCGGATCTCAGGCGGTTAACCGACAATTGCGCAGTCGTGCAATGTTGTACCCAAACAAAATTGATGTCCTTTTTTTTCCCACAAATAGAGCTTTCTTTTGCTAGTATTTGATCACCTCTTATTTTTTGCGATATAACCAAAAAAAGCACTAATTTTGAAAAAAAATATCTATATTTTTTACTTTTTTGGTATAATAAATATCACCCAAAAAATATTAAAAAAAATAATTTCTTCCTCAGTTTAGGCCAATATGTATTCTTCTACATATTTTTGGTAAACAAAAAAAAAAAAATCGCAATAAGCTAATTTTGATTGGTTTGCGCAAAAGTTATAGCATCTGAAAAATAGGGGAAAGATTTATGGCATTTTTATTATTATTTTTTACTAGTAATGATAGATCTAGACTAGACTAGATCAGCGATTTTTGTTGAGACTGCGACATTTCAGTGGACAGAACGGACACTTGACACTTTTTTGGGACCAGTGACATTTCAACAACGATCAGTGCTATAAAAATGCATGGATTACTGTATAAATGACACTGGCAGGGAAGAGGTTAACACTAGGGGGCGATCAAGGGGTTTAAGTGTTCCCTAGGGAGGTGTTTCTAACTGGGGGGGGTGGTTTACTGACTGGAGGAGGAGAGAGATCGCTGTTCTTGATCACTAGGAACAGTTGATCTCTCTCTACTCCCCTGACAGAACAGGGATCTGTTTGTTTACATTGACAGATCCCTGTTCTGGCTCCCTGTGGAGCAATCGCGAGTGGCCGGCAGACATCTATCACACGAACCGACGTACAGCTACGACGATTCGCACAATAGAGCCAACCTGCTGCAGTATAATGACAGCGGCTGGTCGGCAAGTGGTTAAAGTACCATCGGTACCAGGGGGGTTACTTTTTCTCTTATTTTCCTAAAAGAGAAGTATGGAAATCATTTTTTTTAATCATACTTACCCAGGTGGATGCAGCATTAGTCCCCATGCTCACTGGTGCACTGGGCTGTGAAAGGGGCGGGAGTGGCCGGCTCAGGCTCTCAGTGGCTAGCTGAGAGGCTGAGCCGGGGGGCCAGTCCAGGTATGTGGGTGGATCACGACCATACGGTCACAATCTTTCCCCAGCCTGGACCGCCTTTGTGACATCAGCGGGTTTCAGTCCGTTGTCTTCTGAAAACAGGTCACAGGAGTGCAGAACGGACAAACTTTGGCTGTACTTCTTTAAGTCTTCCTGGTTTGGACACCAACAGCAATAATAATCTGACAGCGTATAGCGCTAAACGGTGTTTAAAACTCAGTAAACACATCTCTTATTAGTGTACATCTGTAGGAGTGATATCATAGGTTCTAACCCTCCTCTACCCTGTCTAAAACTAAAAGAAAAAAGAAATCCAGGGCACGTATGATCTTTTTCTATATAGCAAAGGGAACGATCAGCACTTCATCCTGAAGAGATTTTCCATGACTGAGAATCTCTGCATGCAGTAACAAGCCCTCATGACATTCAGAAGTTCTCATTAATTTGTCTCAGCCACTACATGGCACCAGTATTCACAAGAAATGCCTTAATCTGTTGCATCACCTGCTGTTATTTTTATGCCTTGTATGGTGACCCTAAGGAGAAGTCACCAATTCTTAAAGAAATTCTCTCCAGAGCTTGTTTTTTTAAATGCTCTAATCTGAAAATATCTTAAAACTTCTACATTTATATTTGGCATTGTACTAGGTGCTCTTTTATGTCATGTGCAACATAAAAAAATTGTAGTACATGTTCTATAAATATCCTTCTTTTGGTCTATATCACTCGAACAATCCTTTTTTCTCTACTGTTAATGCATCGTTGTCCTATTGCCTACCATCAAAAAACTCATCCAGCATACTCAATGAAATCTTCAGACTTTACCTATCACAAAGGCTGAACAAGAGAAAATTAACAGATTTTCACATCCAATGGACCTTCATTACTGGCTTTAATATTCAGGCAGCCTCGGCTGTTTGAATAACTGAACAGTGACTGCATCTGATAGGACACCGTCACTGTTTGACCGATAGTTTTCTACCTGGCTCAGTTGATTTTTCAGATGGTGCTTGCAGGTTTAGGCTCAAATTTTGGCCATGTATTACCAGATTTAGTCAACAGTGTTCTATTTAAAGCGGAGTTGCACCCACTTTTTAAGCTTCTCATCATTAGCTTCTCAACTGGCCATAATGACTGCATAGGGCAATTTTTTGTTTTTTCACTTTGCTTACCGTTTTCAAGGTTCTCTCTTTTCCGGTTTCGGACGTAAACGGGTGACCCCGCCCCCTGACGTTACGTGAAGTCACATATCAGAGGGGAGTGGGGGTCACCTGTTTACGTCACCGGGTGGCCCCACCCTCAACTATATAACAGCTGTCATTCCATAGAGGCTTCAGTCAGCGGGAGCCTCCCATGGAGGTAGAGTCTTTTCGGTTTTTAAATGTTTTTATCGGGTCACCAGACGCTGTGATCGAAGATGAATGGACATCGCGTGACAGTTTTTTTTTTTACTAAAGGACTTAAAGGAATAAAGGACCAAATTGTCTCTTATTATTTTTAACATTTTGACACTTTTTTTGGTGAATGGGTATAGGGGTACAATGTACCCCATACCCATTCACATAGGGGGGCGGGATCTGGGGGTCCCCTTGGAATCTGGAAGCCCCCTTTAACGATAAGCCCCCCTGTGCGCACACCCCCACAACCACCGAGCAAGGGTTGTGGAGATGAGGCCCTTGTCCCCATCAACATTGGGACAAGGTGCTTTGGGGGCGACCCCAAAGCATCCTCCCCATGTTGAGAGCATGTGGCCTGGTACGGTTCAGGAGGGGGGCGCCCTCTCGTCCCCCCCTCTTTTCCTGTGGTCTGCCAGGTTGCGTGCTCAGATAAGGGTCTGGTATGGATTTTGGGGGGGACCCCTACGCCATTTAAAAAAAAAAAATTGGCACAGGGTTCCCTTTAATATCCATACCAGACCTTTACCAGACCAGATTTATTATAGCAAAAAGTAAAAAATATTGAGCTTTTTCAAAATTGTCGCTCTTTTTTGTTTATATCTGTTTAGTGCAAAAATAAATAAATAATAATAAAAAAAAAAAAAAAAAAATCGCAGAGGTGATCAAATACCACCAAAAGAAAGCTCTATTTGTGGGAAAAAAGGATATAAATTTTGTTTGTGTACGACGCTGCATGACCGCGCAATTTTCAGTTAAAGCAACGCAGTGCCGTATCGCAAAAAATGGCCTGGTCAGGAAGTGGGTAAATCCTTCCGGGGCTGAAGTGGTTAAAATTTCTAATGGTGCCTTAGTTGTAACTGTAGCACCAACCCCAAAGGAGCCGCTGGTTAAGATGGGTCCTCTGTTTTCTGTCATGATGTTAAATCAGTAGTAAACCGCTGAAAAAAAAGCCAAAAACCTGCAAAAAAAAAGACCGCTGGCGTCAGAGGCTGCATGCGCGGGTTTATTACCTAAACCTTCATTAAAATGAGTAAAAAGTCACCAAGCGGGCAATACAACCGGAAGAATTTACCTCCTTCCTGACCAGGCCATTTTTTGCAATACGGCACTGCATCGCTTTAACTGACAATTGCACAAAATTAATGTCCTTTTTTCCCCACAAATAGAGCTTTCTTTTGGTGGTATTTGATCACCTCTGCGGTTTTTATTTTTTGCGCTATAAACAAAAAAAAGAGCGTAAATTTTGAAAAAAAAGCACAATGATTTTCCTATAATATATATCCCAAAATGTAAAAAAATATGTTTTTCCTCAGTTTAGGCCGATATGTATTCTTCTACATATTTTGGTAAAAAAAAAAAAAAAAAAAACACAATAAGCGTATATTGATTGGTTTGCACAAAAGTTATAGCTTCTACAAAATAGGGGATAGATTTATGGCTTTTTTTTTTTTTTTTTTTACTAGTAATGGTGATGATCAGCGATTTTTTATCGCGACCTTGACATTGCGGCGGAGAGATCGGACACTTTTGACACTTATACAGCGATCAGAGCTAAAAATAACCATCGATTACTGTATAAATGTCATTGGCAGGGAAAGGGTTAACACTAGGGGGCGATCAAGGGGTTGTGTTCCCTAGGTCTGTTCTAACTGGGGGGGTGGGACTGACTAGGGGAGGAGACCGATCGGTGTTCCTACTTGGTAGGAGCACACAATCTGTCTCTACTCCCCTGAGAGAACTGGGATTTGTGTGTTTACACACACAGATCCCGTTTCTCGCTCTGTCACAATCGATCGCCCGGCGGTCATTGCGCCCGCCAGGCTCGTGCATCGCCTCTGGGGACACACTGCGGGTGCGCGCCTGTTAAAGCGCCTTAAAGAGCCAACATACAGCTATGATGGCTCGCACAGGGGAGCCAACCTGCAGCAGTACAACTGCGGCGGCTGGTCCGGAAGCGGTTAATAGAGGAAAAGAGCAAGCAACACAAAGAAATTTCTTAACACTCAGTACTAAGCCTATCTTGAGTGAAGTATCAAGGCTATAGGCAAAAGTAAAACTTATATATTATTATTTAGAAAGGTATTTGATGAGGCCAATGTAAACCAACGATTATGGTTACACAATCCAGCACATTGCGCAGTTAACAGAAAAGTGGGGGTTAGGGCATAAATGGTGTAGTGGCCCAAAGTCAGCATAAATAGTAGCACTGCCACCCAGAGTACCCAACAGGCAGTGAGAAGGACTTGTCTAACAATACCAGAGCTATACTGCCTGTGTGTCATAATGATGGCTGTGCTATGCCTAGGCTGTTTGGATGAACACAGTCACAGCGTTAAACAGCCTTAACATTGTAAGCAAACAAAAAAAGAAGGGTCTGTTAAACCTAATAAAAGGGGCATTCGCTAAGGTGGATCTTCTGCCGGCTAACGCTGGGGCCCTTAGATGACTGGTGGTGAACTAGAGGCAGTCTTTATATTCTGCAGGCAGTGAGAGATGTAGCTTAAACAAGGCGAGGCAGAACACTCATAAGCCAAGAGGTGCTTGGCAAAGCTGTAGTATAACTGCACCCTGAGATTGCAATAACATGATGTAGATTTAAGTGGCTGGGATATCAGCTGGTGGTATCTGAATATGAGGGGAATGCTAACGGTATCCTACTCTCAGTGGGTCTGTAAGTTATTAGTGATACAGATGGGCTGGCAGCCCACTCCCCAACTGCTCATTGAGGCTATAAAGTCTTGAGGTGGAAGGGGTGCCTTAAGCCGATCCTAAGGTTACTGACTGACAGTTCAGCTGGTCTGGTAGATGTGCTTGTCTCTCAGCGAATAACAGTTCAGCAAGTCTGGAAGATGTGGCCATTCCAACCCATGCACTTGCAGGCCTACTCGCAGGCTCTCTCTCTCGAATGGCTCATTCCAACAGGTCTGAAATGCTCAGATCCCACGGTGCCCAATAAGTCAGGCTATTTCCAGGCAAGGAATATAAAGCCCTCCTGGCTCCTTCTGCCACACACAGGCCATTGGGATTTGTAGTTTAGCAAGACAGGCATTTCAATAAATGGCTGCGGCCTTGAACTAAATCTCCCAGGATTCCAGGCGTTCTCGATTAAAGTCTATAGGCTTGAGGTAACTTGGCTCTCCCCCTGCTGGCCGGGGGAGAACAGTACAGCAACATTAACAACTCAGCAAAAGAGGCAGAAATACAAATGCATTTGAAATCAAGATCTTTGTCTGAAGTCCAGTACCTGGCTACATAACATTTTATGATAAGAGTGAAGTTTCTCTTTAAAGAAACTCTGGTGCTCAAATACAAAATGTAAAAACTTGCAAAAGAAGATTGTTAACATTCTCCTGTCCAACCACTTGTTCCTCCAATCTTTCCCTCCCTAGCAGAACAAGAACCCGCTTAAAATCCAATACATTTCCAGGTGAGAATGCAGGAGGGTACCAAGTGATCAACACTCCCAAAGTGGTAGTTTCTAAGCAGACTTCAGACAAGTCAGTCTCTTGATCGGAGTGACATTGGCAGTGCAGGCAGCTGGTAAGGTATTTGCCATCTTCTTTACAGGTATGACCTAGTCAGGATTTTATTTTAGCCACAAACACTACACTCCCAAATCGCAACCTCAGATCAACTAACCAAAACCTCCTCCTCATCCCCAAGTCCCGTTACAAATCAAAGGGGAGAACGAAGATTTGCAGTCCAAGGACCACGGCTATGGAACGCTCTACCCACGAACATCCCGCATGGAAGAAAACCATCGGGCCTTCAGGAAAAAACTCAAGACCCACCTCTTTTAAGAAGGAAGTCAACGCAGGTCGGATCAAGCGCCTTGAGGCGATTGAGTTCGCATTTGTAGCGCTATACAAGTCATTCATTCATTAAGTCGCTTCACAGTAGGTGCAGTAACCCATACAAGATGGACTATTCTTGCTTATTACAGGTTGCTGCACTTTAGAAATAGAACCTAAAATTAAAACATTATTAAATAAGTGTAAAAAAAAGCAAAAAGAAAAAAAGAAGCCTTTTATTTTAGCTCAGTGACGCCTGCTACTTCCTAATATAATCTCTATTACAGTCTTTAGCTACAGACAACAATAGTTGAACAATCTAGGACAGGGTGGCAGACGTCAGTTACCTGAAGGGGGTTTCCGTAATTTCTTTGAAGGAAGGAAAACTCTTCAAAGGAAACAGGTCACTTGAGAAACACGAGCTGCCACTGCTGACCAGCTACTGAAAACACTAGTTGCCTTGATATCATGCTGAGCTTCAATCTTTAAGACTTGAAATGACAGTACACCAGGGGTATCTGAGTGCATTGAGAACTCCTGATACAGTATGTCCCACTTAAGACAGTTTTCCTCCTGCTGCATTCATCAGCACTCAAAGCAAATGTCCAAAAGCCATAAACTGCCACATCTATCATGTTCAGTCCACAGGCATGTGGTACATATGCAAACTAATACAAAAAATAAATAAAAAAGAAGCTACAAAAAAGGCACTTTCGGGTTTCCTTTTCTCCCCACAACTATGAGAATATGTTGTGAAGCCTCCCCCCCTCTTATAAATGTAAAGAGCGGAGGTGGTGAGATGCTCCGCATATAATGTGCTACACAAAGTATGTACCAGAATCAGGAAAGTCATGGCAATAACAGTCTATCGTACATGTATATTATAGAGATTCATTCAGTTTCATGCTTTCTGAATGTTCGATCCAATATTACCATGTTTGGCATATCACTGTATAGCCTAAAATGGCCAGAGGAGCTGATTTCATTCTTAAAGTGGACCTAACATCAGGTATAAGCTTTCATGCTAAAAAATGCATAAGTACATGCATAGGCTGCTTCATAGATTACTTTTGCTTTGTTTTCCATTCAGCCAGTGGGCTGAAAAAAAAAAATCAAACTGATACCCCTATTCACACAAGTGAGGTAGACGGAAGCATGTAACCTGTTGTGCTATTGTATTCTGACAGTGGGGACTCCTTCACTGTCAGAAACCGCTGATCAACAGCTGCAGCCGATTGGCTGCAGCAGCTGATGAACAAAACTTTTTCAACATTCCCATTCGAGAAAAGTTGATTGAGAGATTGATTTCTGTTTAGCAGGTACAATCATGGATGGATCAAATTTGGATCCATCTATGGCCAGCTTTACTCTTCGGCCTGCTTCACATGGGCTTTCGTTTGTATAAAAGCAGTGTGAACAGAAAGCTTTTACAAAGCATTTGCAGAGCTTAAACGTATCACTTAGCTCTAGTTTTAAATGTTGACCGCAGATCCAAATTGGAGTGCTGACTGCCACTTTAACCACTTCAGCCCGGAAGGTTTTACCCCCTTAACCACTTTAATACCGGGCACTTTCCCCCCTTGCTGCCCAAACCAATTTTTAGCTTTCAACGCTATCACATATTGCGCGGTCATGCGATGCTGTACCCAAACAAAATGTTTGTTATTTTTTTCCCACAAATAGAGCTTTCTTTTGGTGGTATTTGGTCACTTCTGGGGTTTTTATTTTTTGCGCTACAAATAAAAAAAGACCAACAATTTTGAAAAAATATATATTTTGTTTGTTTCTGTTACAAAACTTTGTAAAGAAGTAATTTTTCTCATTCAATGATGAGCAATGATGAGGCAGTACTGATTGGCACTGATGAGGCACTTATATGCAGCACTGATAGGCACTGATAGGTGGCACTGGGCACTCATAGGCGGCACTGATAGGTTGCACTGGAGGGCACTTATAGGTGGCACGGATGGGCACTACTGATAGATGGCACTGATCACGAGGCACTGGCAGGTATCACTGATGGGCACAGAGTGCTGATTATCAGCGCAGACCCCCTGTCAGGAGAGCAGCCGATCGGCTCTCCTCTACTCGTGCCTGTCAGTAGAGGAAAAGCCGATACATGGCTTTTCCTGTTTACGCTGTGATCGGCTGTGATCACGTGGTAAATAGCCTATGTCATAGGCTCTTTACCTAGATCGGAGATGCGGTTTGTCAGACTGACACACCACACCCCTGATTGCTGCGGTCATGCCACCCCAGGCGTACGATCGCGGCTTATCCTGCTGGACGTCATAGGACGACCAGTCAGGATAACAGAACCACTTTCAGGCCATCATTTTGCTATATGGCAGGCGGGAAGTGGTTAATGACCAGCCCTTTTTTTGCGATACCGCTCTGTGTTACTTTAACTGACTTAACCATTACTTAACTGTCGTGAGACATTGTATCCAAATAAAATTGACCTCCTTTTTTTCCCACAGAGCTGTCTTTTGGTGGTATTTGATCACCTCTGCGGTTTTTATTTTTTGTGCTATAAACAAAAAAAGAGCAACATTGCGGTGGACAAATTCGACACCTGACACTTTTTTGGGAACCAGTGACATTATTACAGTGAACAGTGCTAAAAATATGCACTGTTACTGTACTGACACTGGCAGGGAAGGGGTTAACACCAGGGGCGATCAAATGGTTAAGTGTGTACCTAGGGGGTGCTTGTTAACTGCTTAGCAGGAACAGAAGATCTCTGTGTCCATCCCTGTCAGAATGGCGATCTGCCTTCTTTACATCCCTGCTCTGTCTCTCTGTTGAACAATTGCGGGTCCCCCTCTGGCCAATCAGCTCTAGTATCAGTTTCCACAAATGTTGAACATACCCTTATGGGAATGCTGACTGCCACTTTAAACAAGCTGTTAGCATGCTTCGGCACTACTTGAAGCTTGTTAAAAGCCTGCTAGCAGTTTATTCAAAGTGACAATCGGCACAGGAGCTGAGGGTGATCCAAATGAAACTTGCAGTGCCGCATTAAGCTGAGATAGAGATCTCCCCGCCGGCAACAGTGAAGGGAGTTAGCATCAGTGCACCATTCAGAGGTGTAAGAGCATGCGTTGCTCACCAACCCAGTGCATTAGTATGTAGATCAGGGGTGCCCAACCTTTTGAGGAGCGAGGGCCACTTTAGCGACTTGGTAACCGGTCGCGGGCCACAATGAGCGTAGCGGGCGGATGGCAGGTCTGTGTCCATTCTGCATATGTAGAGCAGACACAGATGCAGCCCGCTCTACCCTAAGGGCCCTCCGATCTGCCCAGACAGAAGGGGACAGATCCCCTTCTGTTTTTTAAGCAGATCGGATTGCAGATAGGCGTCTGTTTACATCTGCCGCTCTATAGAGGTGAATGGAGGGTCTGATCGGTTCTGCCTGTCTGTTTTTCAGGCGGACCCAATCGGACCGATCGTGTGAAAGGGGACTAAGGCTGCTTTCACACTGATGCACAGCGGTTTACCTGCTCCTCAACTGACCTAAATCTTCACTTTTTCCTCAGGATTCCTGCAGCTGGTTGCTGCTGTTCCCCAGGTGGTTATAACTGGTGGCTGCTGCTGGCTGTCCTTCAGGGCTGGTACTGCTGGCTGGTACTGCTGTTGGGTACTGCCTGCTGGTACTGCTGACTGGTACTGCTGGCGGGTACTGGTGGCTGAAACTGCTTGCAGCTACTGGTACTGCTGGCGGGTGCTGGTGGGTACTGGTGCTGCTGGTGGGTACTGGTACTGCTGGCTGGTACTGCTGACTGGTACTGGTACTGCTGACTGGTACTGATACTGCTGACTGGTACTGCTCACTGGTACTGGTACTGCTGACTGGTACTGGTACTGCTGACTGGTATTGCTGACTAGTACTGGTACTGCTGACTTGTACTGGTGTCTGGAACTGGTGGTTGGTACTGCTCGTGGGTACTGGTACTGCTGGCTGGTACTGGTACTGCTGGAATAAACTGCTTGCTGCTACTTGTACTGCTGGTGGGTGCTGGTAGGTACTGATACTGCTGGTGGGTACTGGTGCTGCTGGTGGGTACTGCTGGCGGGTACTGGTACTGCTGGCTGGTACTGGTGACTGGAACTGGTGGTTGGTGCTGCTGGTGGGTACTGGTACTGCTGGCTGGTACTGGTACTGGTGGCTGGAACTGGTGGCTACTGGTACTGCTGGCTGGTACTTGTACTGATACTGCTGGCTGGTACTGGTATTGCTGGTGGGTACTGCTGGCTGGTACTGGTACTGGTGGCTAGTACTGGTGGCTGGTACTGCTGGTGGTCACTGGTACTGGTGGCGGGTACTGCTGGTGGGTACTGGTACTGCTGGATGAAACTGCTTGCTGCTACTTGTACTGCTGGTGGGTGCTGGTAGGTACTGATACTGCTGATGGGTACTGGTGCTGCTGGTGGGTACTGCTGGCGGGTACTGGTACTGCTGGCTGGTACTGGTGACTGGAACTGGTGGTTGGTGCTGCTGGTGGGTACTGGTACTGCTGGCGGGTACTGGTGACTGGTACTGCTGGCTGGTACTGGTACTGCTGGCGGGTACTGGTGACTGGTACTGGTGGCTGGTACTGATACTGCTGGCGGGTACTGGTACTGCTGGTGGGTACTGGCACTGCTGGTGGGTACTGGTACTGCTGGTGGGTACTGATACTGCTGGCGGGTACTGATACTGGTGACTGGTACTGGTGGCTAGTACTGCTGATGGGTACTGGTACTGGTGGCGGGTACTGGTGACTGGTACTGCTGGCTGGTACTGGTACTGCTGGCGGGTACTGGTGACTGGTACTGCTGGCTGGTACTGATACTGCTGGCGGGTACTGGTACTGCTGGCGGGTACTGGTGGCTAGTACTTGTGGTGGGCACTGGTACTGCTGGCTGGTACTGGTGGTGGGTACTGGTACTGCTGGCGGGTACTGGTACTGCTGGCAGGTACTTCTGGCTGGTACTGCTGGTGGGTACTGGTGACTGGTACTGCTGGTGGGTACTGGTGGCTAGTACTGCTGGTGGGTACCGGTACTGCTGGCTGGTACTGCTGGCGGGTACTGGTACTGCTGGCGGGTACTGCTGGCTGGTACTGGTGGTGGGTACTGCTGGTGGGTACTGGTACTGCTGGCGGGTACTGGTACTGCTGGTGGGTACTGGTACTTCTGGCTGGTACTGCTGGTGGGTACTGGTGACTGGTACTGCTGGTGGGTACTGATACTGCTGGCTGGTACTGGTACTGGTACTGGTGGCTGGTACTGGTAGTGGGTACTGGTACTTCTGGCTGGTACTGCTGACTGCTGTGAGATCTCAGGAAGCATGCAGGTGCAGTACACATTCCTGTCACAGGCGGAGTACATTTGATATCACTCCGCCTGTGAAGGAGCCGGCGCTATACAGGAAGCATCGGCTCTGCTTCCTTTAGCGGCGGCTCCGTTCTAGCTGATGCTCGGAGATGGCGGGTCGGGTACCCGCGATCAGGGCTTCCCGACCCGTCATCTCAGGGCAAGACGTGGCGGGCCACCTCGGATGGCGCCGCGGGCCACATGTGGCCCGCGGGCCACGGGTTGGGCACCCCTGATGTAGATGAATGTGGCCCCAGCAAGTTCCGCTCCAGCCACGCACCCTGACATGTTTCGCCCTGCTCACTGGGGCGTGGTCACAGAGGTCGTGGTGGGGTGAGCGTGGCGAAACATGTCAGAGGGCAGTGGCTGGAGCGGTGAAGGAGCTGAGGGTGCTTTAAGCACTATGAGAAACCTGCTAGAAGCTTGCTAAAAGTTTCATAAAAGCTTGCTGTTCACACTTCTCTTATACAAGCTGAAGCCCATGTGAAATAAGCCTCCTAGAGTTTTATTGCCTCTACACAGAGATCATATAATTTCCCCCCTGATAATACCTTCATATATTTTTTTCTCTCCAGAAAAGCAGAGCCATCTTCAGTCAGTTCCCACTATGTCATTTTCCCTGCGCCTGCATTTGAACAGGCTTAGTAGCCCTTCATTTGAATGGGCTGCGGTACCTATGGAAATACTGCATCCGCAGGATGGGAAAACGCATTGAGGTTTCCAGTGCATGGGGGTGCCATTAAAAATTAATGGCACCCCCGCACATCTGCGAACAGCAGCATGTTTTTGATGAGGGTGCGGGAAAGTTCCACACTCACATATAGTGTAAACCTAGCTCAAGATACTAGCTCAGAGACAGCACAATCATGTATATCCCAGTGCAGTCTGACTGATCACGGGGAGGGGGAGGAGGAGTGAGGGAGAACTTTCTCCTGCCTACATCAGTCTGGTATTATCTCAGCCTAGACCAGTGTTTCTCAACTCCAGTCCTCAAGGCGCACCAACAGGTCATGTTTTTAGGATTTCCCTCAGATGAAACTGCTGTGGTAATTACTAAGGCAGTGAAACTGATCAAATCACCTGTGCAAAATAGTGGAAATCCTGAAAACATGACCTGTTGGTGCGCCTTGAGGACTGGAGTTGAAAAACACTGGCCTAGACAACGTCAATTGCATGGAGCTCAAATTTAGTTTTGACCCTTATTCAATAAAGGGCAACTCCACTTTCGTGGGGAAAAAAATTTAAAATAAAAAAAAAAAATAATATAGCACATATAATTGCAACACTAATCATATTGTAATTGAATGTTATTAAAAATCTTTCCTTTTCAATCTGCAGCCACTGTAATTTTCTGAGAATGCATTGCAATATGGCTACCTGGAGTTGTTCTGTACACTGACCACCCCCCAGAAACGTAATTTCCTGCTTGTGTGATTGGCTCACCAATTTTCCCAGAAGTCTGCCCAAGATACAAGTCAGATTTCAGGCATCCCCTGCAACAAAAAATTAATTTTTGGAGAGATACTTTCAATAGGAGCACATCTAAAGGGATGCAGGCCAGCAGATTTCCTCATTAGTGCCCTGCAGCTGCCACGCCTGACAGTTAATTATGAAACCACTCCCATTAGACCCACTCAGTACAGAGGCACAGACAAACACACAGGGATTTCTTCAGAATAACAAAAGATAGGAATCTGCAACATAGGTTATTATAATCCTTGCAATGTATATAGATCACCCAGAGGGGAATGTTTTTTTCTCAACAAAAGTGGAGTTACGCTTTAAGGTTAAGTTGGAAACACACGCAATATTGCACACTTTCCTGATATGCATAGAAAAGCACAATCCTTTAGCAGGCTTAATGGCACTCCCACACATCTGCTACCACGTGTGTTTTTGTACACACCAAAATGCATTCCGCTGCAACCACATAGTGCACCAACATAGTGTGAATGGAGTCTAATGACTTTCTTCCCTAAATAACTCCACGGCAGCATATAAATGGGTAGACTCTGCCCTCGCTCCTACCTCAAAGGACCCTCCTCCCATACATCTTAAGGCTGACCCAGGAAACGTGTTCCTTTTTGTCCTCCTCACCTTGTAAGACCCAATAAGATGTGCATGCAGCTTCCCTTACCTGGCTGCAAAAAACTTGTGGTTGGCCACCTGTTGCTCCCCAGGTGCAGATCCCGTTTTTTGGACCCTTAAATAGGCTCTTTCTGTGGGTGTTGTGGCTGGCCTTTGGGATTCCTATATACAGATCTATTCTGGTTTCCAAGATTCTGCCTGATTTTAATATCTTATTATTTGTCTCTAAGCATGCAATCTCTGCATCTGTTTTTTCCTCAGTGATGCTTTCCTAGATATAACAGAGCCCTTCATGGTGGGGTCCATAGTAGTTCCACAGCAGCTTGAGAAAGAACAAAGGCATTTAAAGTGCAGCTCCACTTTAAATCGCCTATGGTATGATGATGCTGACAAATACCATAGGCGATGTACATTGCAGAATATTATTGTAAATTTGTTGCAGATTCCTACCTTTTTGTTTCTGGACAAAACTTTTTCACCATGTCCTGTATGCTATATGGCAGGATTTGATTCATTAACCACCTGGTGAAATCTCAGTGCTCTGCCCTGGGAAGCTGCAGTATCATCCTTTAGCAATAGTTAACCCTTCAGGGGTTTCTTACCAAACAAGCTAATTCCTATTGCACTGAATTCTGTTTTTGGACTGCTCTAATAAATTGCAGCAGCTGTAATTTGAAGTACAGTAGATGGGTAACTTTAAAGCGTAACTCCACTTTTGTTGAGAAAAAAAAAAAACACTCCCCTCTGTGTGACCTATGTAAATTGCAAGGATTTTAACAAACTTTGTTGCAGATTCCTACCTTTTATTATTCTGACAAAATCCCTGTGTGTTTGTCTGTGTCCATGTGGGAAAGTTAATCTAATGGGAATGGTTTCATAATTATCAATCAGCTGCTGCACCTGCAGGTCACTAATGAGGAAAGCTGCTGGGCCTGCTTCCCTTTAGATGTGATTTACTATTGGGAGTAACTCACCAAAAATGAAATTTTTGTTTCAGGGGATGTCTGAAATCTAACTTGTATCTTAGTGCAGACTTCTGGGAAAATCAGTGAGCCAATCAAACAAGTGTAGCGGTCACACTTTGCTAAGTGTGTGCTATATGTGTAAATTTAGTTTTTCCTCAGAATTGTAATGGAGCTCTGGGGGTTAATTGTACAGGTTTTACTTTGGCATCAGTCGAGCTGGGCTGTACTAAGGTTTTGCCTGGTCATAGGTGCAGTGAGGCACCCATGACAGGCCGAGAACCAGGCCTGGTTGGACGTCTTAGGTACCAATCTTTCCCGGAGCCAATCAGTGGGCGCATTTGGCCCTGCTGCGTAGTCTGGGAAAGGGTACTTAAGGTGCTGAAGTCATGTGCTCAGGGTTTTTTCAGCCCCAGCTGTCTGTTCCTGGTTCTGGACCGGGGTAGCCCCACGAGGGGTCCCGGGCCTAGGAACGTTTGCTGTCCTGCAAGCATGGTCAATCCGACCAGCCCCAGAGGCCCTCATGGCCTGGGACAGGAATACGTCTGTTCGAGTTTCGGAACTGGCTAGTCCGAAGTAACTGAAGGAGGATTCAAAGGCGTCCCGGTGTGCTCTCAGTATTGGAGGGACACGGCAACTCGTACAAGTGACCGGGGGAGGACTCTTCAGAGGAGGGCCAACAAGCTGGCTGCTCGGTAAGAGCCTGGGAGCTGAGTTGTATGGACACTAAAGAATCCATGCTTCCACAGTATCGCTAAGGAGACAGTTCCAGGTACTGTGAGAAAGGTTCCCACTTATCTTCGCAACCTCCGATCAACCAACCAAAACCACCTCCTCATCCCCAAATCCCGGTACAAATTAAAGGGAGAACGAAGATTTGCAGTCCAAGGACCACGGCTATGGAACGCTCTACTTACGAACACAAGAAAACCATCGGGCCTTCAGGAAAAAACTTAAGACCCACCTCTTCTAAGAAGGAATCAATGCAGGTCGGATTAAGCACCTCGAGGGGATTCAGTTCGCAGTTTCAGCGCTATACAAATCATTCATTCATTCATCTTCAGTTACAATCTAGTCTGTGGCAGAGACTTTTGCAAAGTTTCATGATCACATGTTGGCTGCTGGATCTCTGGCTAGAGGTTTATCCGGCAGTAAAGCACCCAGCTGCGAGTGGCTACTCTCTGGGTTGATAAGAGACATTCAGGGGATGTCAGCAGTTCAAAGTGCCTGAGTTTCATCACCTGTAGTTCTTTATACTACAATATTTCTTGATTGGGATTCTAATAAGAACACTGGGTTTTCAAAATATATATATATATGGGAAACTTATACTGTATACGTTGGTTTTTACACATTGTTCTTGCCCACTCCTCAGGAATCTCAATGCATAGAGACAGAGAGGTGGGAGGAAGCTATGTCTCATTAGAAGAGTATGTAGGACAAGAACGCTCAGAGGAACTTTTATACCAGCCCTTTTTAAGATAAAGTGGGGGTCAGATTTGAGGAGTAAAAGTGAGTAACAGAAGCATATCTTTTGCAGACTCACCATGAGGACAGCTACACACACACACACACAAAGAAATACATCTGATTCAATCTTCATCTTAAGAATATAATACACTATTGATGTTATTTTTACATTCTACATTTTGATATTGTTCTTGTAATAGTTTGCTATTTTCTATTATTAAATCAACTTTTTAGTGTTTACACAAGAATTGAACTGACTTTCTTGGAACTTTTCTCATCAATATGAATTATTAAATATATCAATACTAATACCATAAAAACGGTATTTAACACAGACTGAAAATGAAAGGTAATTTTGAATAACATTCAATTGCAATATGACTTGTATGCTATATTATTTTTTCTTTATTTGCTATTTTTCCCCCCATGATAGTGGCAGCTACCCTCTAAGTATCTCTCAGTTCCTAAATGGCTTAAGTAGCAATTGTACAGGCTGTATTATTTTTCTTAACATGTAGAGTTGTTCTTTTGGCGGACCACACAAGGCCTGTTTTAATGACTCAAAAGCTGTTTCTACTTCAGGGGTCCACTTGATCGTGACATATTCCTTCTCTTTTGTCAAACTGGTTAAGGGAGCAGCCTGTGAATCAAAATAAGGAATAAAATGCCAATAATAGCCAGCCATTAACAGTAATGGTTCAACCTGCTTCTTGTTTGTGGGGTGTTGCCAACTTTGAATAGCCTGAACTTTGTTTGTCTGGGGTTTTATCCCACCACTCCCAGTGGTATACCCCAGATACTGAACCTCCTCTAGCCCAATGAACAAAAGAAACTGAATTAATTTCCTCATCCACACATTCGAGGCAGATGGAGAAATCCCCCCTGCTGTGTCATTGTATTCTGACAGCAGGACTCTCCTGTGGTCAGAATACACTGATCAGCCCTGTAGCCGATTGGCTGCATGTGCTGATCAAGCGAAAATGTATCAAATCGATAGATGGACTTTTCATGAATGGGAACGGCCATACATGGATTGAAATTTGCCTAGTTCCTGCTGAACCAGCTGATTTTTGATCCATGTATGGCCAGCTTTAGTCGCATAGACTAAACTACACACTACCTGCTGGGTTGAACGAAAATAAAACTCACAGCTCAGGTCTGGCTGATGTTAGTACAGCAATTTCCCTGCTGTGCTATTGTGTTCAGGAAGGGGGAAGGGGGGACCCCCCCTTGCTAGAACACTCCGGGAGCCGGTTGGCTGCTGGTTTTCCAGCATACTCGTCCGACAGAAGCCACCTGAACAGCCACCTGAACAGCTGGCTTCTGTTGGACTGACATGTGGCGCAAAAAACTATGATAGATCCTGCTGCATTAAAGTTTATGTAGTCCTTGTAGTTCCGCAGCTGTGCGCTGTGGCAAACGAGAGAGGGGAGAGTAAAGAAAGTCCAATATGTCAGGGCCAGCCTTAGGCAGGGAAGCAGAAGCAATCTCCTGGATATGTAAATAAGGAAAAAAATGCAAGCGCCTCAGAGTATGAACTGTTACAAATTGTAAACCATAAATAGTAAACATTCACTTTTAATTACACGACAGGCACATGTTAATGAATACATTAGTGAGTTTTTACAATTTATGGTTTACAATTTGTAACAGTCCGTACTCAGAGGCGCTTGCATTCTTTTCCTCTTTTTCGGATGGGCTGCCATATACACACGGGCAGAATGTCGGTTGTTTTTTATTGAACTGGTCAATGTCACCCGACATCGGCCCGTGTGTACTAGGCTTCGATCTCACAACACAGGTAGCTTTCTGCCCCCAGTCTGTCACACACAGAGTTCTGTTTTAAAGGTGGGGCATCCTACCTAAGCAGACTGGGAGATTTATAGAGTCCTCAGGCCTGCTGGGTTTGTTACCCCTCAGCCAGCTCAGTAAGCACAAAAAGTGAAATAGCCTGCATACCGCCTGAACCTGAAAAAAAAATATCTTCCATCCTGCACACATACCCAGTAGTTTTTCCTTGCCTCCAGTTTTTAACTACAGGGAGATATCTTGAGACCGCAGGTCACATATTGCACTAGGACCAAGCTGCAGGGCACCCATATACAATTATGACCTGTGAACAAACCAGATATTTTCTTTGCATAAAAATGTATATTTCAAAGTTTGATATTATAATTCCTTTTTTTTTTCTTTAACTTACTGTATCCTGTTTCTTCGCACCTGCAACCCCCATGGCTCCTCTGCAGCATAATAAATTCAAGAGCCAATCTTTCACTAATTAGTTTGAAAGCTAATTAGCATGTTTTTGTGAATGAAATTCATCTGCTGCTGATTCCTGCCATCTCATTTAGGTGTCCTTCATTTAAAGCGGAGGACTTATGCGCTGAATTATCAGGGGCTAGTTTAGCAAGACCTCTGCAGGATTTAACATTCAACAAAGCAGAAGCATAAAACAGAATCAGATGAAAAGATTCATTACCCCAGCCATGTTCATTTTCTAAAAAATTTTTTGTTAAAGTATGACATTTAACACAAGCTGTACAGAATGCCTGTGCCATCAAATCTTGCTCATTTGGGAGACACTTTTTTTTAAAGTAACTAAAATCTAAAAAATCTGATCAGCATATTTAAAAATAATGCCTGGTGATCTTGCAATGAAGGTCCTTGTTCAGTCACTGTTTGTTAAAAGGTGACAATGCTCCATTTCTCTCTCCCAACAGCTGTTCTGACTGCTCAGTACAAGAGCACATTTTGTTATTGTCACCATCAGGAATCTCGCCCTGAGAAATGGCATATTAACCACCTGATTACTTTGCACTTAAACCCCCCTCGTGACCAGACCAATTTTCAGCTTTCGGCGCTGACGCACTTTGAATGACAATTGCGCGGTCATACAACACTGTACCCAAATGACATTTTTACCATTTTTTTCCCACAAATAGAGCTTTCTTTTGGTGGTATTTAATCACAGCTGGGGTTTTTATTTTTTGCTAAACAAATAAAAAAAGATGGAAAATTCAAAAAAAAAAAAAAATCATGTTTAATAGTTTGTTATAAAATTTTGCAAACAGGTAATTTTTCTGCTTCATTGATATGCGCTGATGAGGCGGCACTGGTGGGCACCGATAGGCTGCACTGGTGGGCACTGATAGGCTGCACTGGTGGGGACAGATAAGTCGGTACTGATGGGCACAGCAAAGATGGCACTGATGGGCACGGATGGGTGGCACGGATGGGTGGCACGGATGGGCACTGATAGATGGCACTGATGGGCACTGATAGGTGGCACTGATAGGTGGCACTGGGCACTGGTAGGGGACACTGATGAGCACTGGTAGGGGACACTGATGTGCAGCACTGGCACTGTGGGCACTGACATATGGCACTGACAGGTGGCACTGGGGGCACTGACAGATGGCACTGGGGGCACTGACAGGTGGCACTGTGGGCACTTTTATTATTCCCAGGAGGGCACCATGGACCCTTGGCATATTGCAGTGAGAGGGACTGATGTCCCTCTCACTGCCGCCGGTGATCGGCTTTTTTTTTTTTCTCCTCGCGCTGTCAGCGCGAGCAGGAAAAAAAAGCCGATTACCGGCTCTGTTACTGTCACATGATCAGCTGTCATTGGCTGACAGCTGATCACGTGGTAAGGGGTCGGGATCGACCCCTTACTCGGATCTGTGATCCGGCGAGTCTCACAGACTCGCGGATCACAGAGCGCGCCGCACGCGCCCTTCAGGGGACGCGCAGGCAGCTCGTTGCCGGGACGACGTCAATAGACGTCGTCCCGGCACAACAGATCCGCGCTGTAGCCGTCATTTGGCTATGGCGCGGATCTCAGGCAGTTAAAGAGGAACTGCAGTCTGCTCACATAATTTGTAATAAAATCATCTTTGCCATTCTGAAGCTTACCTACAACCACCTTGAATATTATTTTATCTATACTGTAATTCTGTACTTGCCAAATATTCAGCAGAAATCTCCCTCCACTGAGTCTGACTGCATTCATTTTAACTGTGGGCAGCTGAAGCTGCTGCCTGTTCACTTCCTGGATTTACACAGACACACAGAGGCACACCTCTTATGACTCACCCCCCCCCCCCCCCCCCTCCCTTCCTAGCAAACTCTTACCAGAGTGAGAGAGATGTGCATGATGTCATAAGCCTAGGCTAATCACCAGATAAGAAACAGGAAGTGGGCTGTATAAGGTATTTACTTGCATAAAAAAAATGTTTTAGTATCCAAAGTTAAAACAACAAGGGCAGAGGATTTAATAGATGTAAATATGAAAAAACAACTGAATTTCTGCTTTAAAGGGTACCCGACCGGGTAATGTCCGAAGCCATGTTTTGAAGCAAGTGTAAACTAGCCCTTAGGCTGCTTTCAGACTGATGTGGTGCAGTTTGACAACACCGTGGGAGCAGCACAGTGTGCCCTTGGGTTTAGTGTGGGTTAGCTACGCTTTTACAGTCCAATTCAGAATCCGCACTAAAGTCTGTAATAGGCAAACAACAGCAGCAACTAACCATGTGATATAAACATAGTGAAAATCAAAATACTTAAATAGTCACGCTAATAAATCCAATAAACAATGTGTGAACATAAATTGGGAATCATGACAAGTTATAAACAGTCACAAAAACATGATATAAATTAGAAGTAAAATACTGAAAAAATTAGGTGTAAATATAAATGAAACAGTCCACGTGGATATAAACATGGAAGTGTTCCTCAAATGACAGTTCATAAAGTATTCCACCACCAGACAATTAAGTGAAGAATCCTTCTGTGGCACCCACTAGTGTGATACCATATGAGCTACTTGTCAGGTCACCAGAGACCAGGTGACAGGTGCACTCTGTAGGAGTCAGAAGTGCACCGCTAGGTAGTGGACCTTAGGACTGACTGCTGCGGATTGTACCCAGGGAGATACAGGACACAGGTATACTGGGTCACTAACACAGATCCCAGTGGGAGCTAGAGCATAGATTCCCCAGGATGCGGAGTCTAAGAGCCAGGAGGTGTTCGCCAGAGCCTCTAGTGGTGAGGATGGACTTCGCTGCAGTCTGGCTCCAGGTCGCGGCCCCCAGGGTCTCACAGCTCAGGCTCACCGTAGACTACAGGAGAAGGAAGCAGCAAGCTGGAACGACAAGGATAGTAAGGGGATAAGGCAGAGGTCAGGGTAGCTAGCAGACAGGAACAACAGAGTACACGCCAAAGGTTCAGGGTCACAGGCAGACAGGGATCGTTGAGAACACGCCAAGGTCGGTAACGGAGACAAAGATAAAGCACACAAGCAGGAACCAGGAAGCCAAACACACCACGGATACACAATGGTTGATCAGCACCACTGGCTTGCAGTGCACAGGTTAATATAGGGTTCCCTGATAGGGCCTGGGGTGGAGCCATGCTTAGAGGAGAGGTTATAAAACCCACCAGGTGAGAGTGGCTGGCCTCTTAGTTGGAACACATGAGGAGAGGTAAGCAAACAGGGAAAGATTACTGCATAACCATGACACTACTTTATTAAAGTGATATAAGAAATGCACTTACATTCCGCAAGTAAAAAGACATGCTTGGTTAAAAATATTAGTTTGCAAACTTGCAAACAAGTAAAACGCCAGCCCTTCTGGGATCAAGGAGGCTGCAATGATGTCAGCATGTGGCTCTGCTCGATATGTTTCGTCACATATGACATCTATACATTTCCATAGAGCCCTGTTAGGTCCTGCGGTTTCGGTGCACTTTCTAAAAAAACATATAAAAAACTCTTCCATGTTGTATTTTTGGTGCGCTTTTAAAAAAGCGCACCAAAACCGCAGGACCTAATAGAACTCTATGGGTTTGACTGCATCAGTGTGAAATCAGCCTTATGCAAACCTGATCTTTATCATGTATGTGCAGACCAGAAACCCAAGCCCGATCTCGTACTCTACTTTTCTCAACTATTTTCAACAACCAAATGCACCCGTCACTGCTATTTAAGATTTGGGTGGACACAAGCAGGTTGACTCAGACACCGCTCTTAAAAGGGAAACCACCACTTTTTGCTCAATAATTGATACATCATAAATAAATGCTTAACAAGCCATATTGTAATGTATTATTTAAAATTTTCTTTTCCCGTCACAAACGGATTTTCTAAAAATGCTAATTAAAAAATCAAATGTTTCTGCTCTGTAACCACAGCAACACAGAAGTGTTATTTCCAATTGATGCCATTGACTCACTTCTTTTCCCAGCAGTTCTGCTTTTTTACAGTACATCTGATCATGTGACCAACGCAGACAGACCCACCCAAATAACAATCAGGATGAAAGTAGGAAGGGACTGAAAGCCATGTGCCAGTTTCACCAAGATTTGAGACTGGTAAGATAAAAACATACCTGATCAAAAGAGATACATATTGCACCCTGGTACACAGCAAATCACTATCCCCACATGGTACAATAATCATATCAGATCTTCCTGTTGAGTAACTAAGTCCATGTGGGGTGACCCAACGCATTTCAAATACGAATCTTCCTCAGGGACTGGAGTAGCAATTCATTGAAGGGTTGCAAAAAACATAGATCCACACCTCCATAGAGTACCCACTAGGTCTCTGCAAAGTTCACCAAATGTAGAAGCAAGCACAAGACTTGCTGGAGATATTGTATACAGATCGTTCAGATCATGGAGTTAGGAGAATCAAACTGTCTTGTGTTGGATCTCCTAACTCCATGATCTGGTTGACTTGCACACAATACTGTTGCCATCTGTGTCCATTGAGAGGTATCTCCAGCAATCCTTGTGCCTACATCTGGTAGGCTTTAGCGGGACCTAGTGTGTACTCTGTGGAGGTGTGGGTCGGTTTCTAAACTTGGCTGATTTTGTATCAATTTGCAACCCTTATATGGATTGCTACTCCACCCACTGAGGAAGAATTATAATCGAAACGCGTTGGTTCATCCCACATGGACATGGTTATTCAACAGTAAGATCTGATATGATTATAGTACTATGGGGGGATAGGAGTGTTTTACCAGTGATATGCTATTTACTAGCGTGCAATATATGAAGAGCGTTCAAGCCAACCTGAGACTTTTGAGTTTATATAATAAAAGGACGGATTTCAAAGAGTGAAAACTACATTTATTTTTTGACAAACTTCCCTGCTACATTTATACACTTATCCCAGTGTTGTACGAATGCCTGGAAAGCTTTGTCATAGAAAGATTTGTCAGTACGCCTGAACCATCCTAGGACAGCCTGCTTCACTTCGTCATCAGGGCTGAAATGCTGACCTACGAGGATCTGTTTTTAGGGGTCCAAATAGGTGTAAATCACTTGATGCGATGTCCAGGCTGTAATGAGGATGTGGCAATACCTCCCAGACGAGTTGCTGTAATGTACACGTAGTGCAGTGAGCAGTATGAGCTTGTGCGTTGTCCTGGAGTTACAAGACATCCTTCATGATCAAACCAGGCTGTTTTTTTCCACAGAATCATATGCACATCACTCAGAAGACGATAGTATTATTCACGGTTGGTAGTGGCACCACAGGGTAAAAAATCCACACGAATAACGCCACGTTTGTCCTAGAAAACACTTGCCATCACTTTACCTGAAGACGCAATTGTTCGAAGTTTTTTTGGTGGTGGTTAAAATCCTGGCCTTACCTATCAAAACTCTCCTTTAACACAGTGCAGACTTTAACTCTTCAGTGCCGGTCAAAAGCAGAAAGTCGTCTTGTTACCCGACGTACGCTAAATTTTGTAAATGTAAATGTTCGTGAATGATTGTGCTGACCATTCCCACAAAAAGATTTGTCTCTTGCAATTTCATGACAGGTTATGCATCAATTTCAGGCCAGATTCAGGCATTCCACGCGTTGAATGTTCACAGAAATGACTGCTGTGAGCTGGGAACCACCATGGAAGGGATCATCATTGATGGACATATGGCCATCTTTGAAACGTTTACACCATTCAAATGTCTTACTGCAGCTGAGCATCTCATCATCGTACTGTGCTTGAAGTCCTCTGTAGATATCCGCGGGTTTTACACCTTCGTTCACTAGAAACTTCATCACCACAAGATGTTCCATGCAAACACTAACACTGTTGTCTGCCATCTTGATTACGGTCTCTGGACCGGCCTGCGAAATGTGCACCGCCTATCAGTAATAGGATGCACTTGCCACTTACTACTGCGTGCGCCACACTACCATCCCTTTTTATACCTCAAAAATTGAAAGTCCCGGTTTGACTTGAACACCCCTTGTATATCTTTTTTGATTAGCCATATTTTCTATCACTTTTTTTTTTGTTGAATTTTATGAGTTGTTTTTGATTGTAGTTATTCAATTCTTCGTGTGTTCATGGCAAAACCATGACACCCATAAAACGACCTCCAAAGAGAGAGTGCAAGTTTTAGGAACAACAGTAGGTTTAGAAACATGCTTCCACCCATGCAGAAATATTTTAATGCTGTTACAGCTATACCCTCATACCTGGGAACCCACTGGATCTCAGCTGGAAATGTTGACTTCTTTTTTGTTGTATTACTGGATCTCCAATTTGGGAGCTAAAATCTTTGTAATCTAAGCCTGAGGGCTGTGTTCTTTTCCATCTGATATGGCACTGTACCTCTGCGACCCAATTCCCCTGTTCCACCCTCTCTTTGTCAAGCAGTGACAGCTGGATCTGCCTTTTGGTGATCCATCTCCATTGGGTGCTAGGATGCAACCACCTGGCCCTCCCAGCATCATCTTACAGGTCACAGCTGGGAACATGAAGCTCTGTACTGGTGACTGTTGGGGATATTATCAGGACTGATATTTACAGTATATGGCATTCTGATTGTCCCCGTTATTGCTGAATATTGGCACAACTGGCCATGTGTTGCCCACATATTGTAACAGTTGCTCGTTTGTAGTCCAGGTAACATCAGGGATGCCATCTTTTGCTTCTGTATTTTCAAGGACCATTTTACTATCATTTAATATCCTGCAGGGCTGTCACTATTAAACCACAGCACTGTTAGCCCTATATTTGTCTGCAGAGCCTTATGTGGCCCCTATTAGGGCACTACTCCTATTTTAGTATGGTGCTGCTATTAGCCTCTCTCCTTAACCTATCACCACCCTGCCTAATCTAAAGCCCCATACACACGCGCGGATTATCCGAGGACCAGGTCCGTCAGACCATGTCCGTCATACTTTGTCTGATGTTGGTTTTGCGTACACACGGTCGGACAAAGTTGTCGGAAAATCCGATCATTCTGAACGTGGTGACGTTTGTTGCCTACGACGGGACTACGTAGAGGCTAGTAGCCAATAGCTTGGGTCTTGTAATGTGATCTGAGCATGCGTAGCACTTTGTCCGGTTGGAATTCGCTACACACGATCGGATTTGGTGTGATCGGACTTTGTTGTCAAAAAATCTATCCAGCAGGAGATAGGACTTTGTCCGTCAGACAATCTGATGGAAACTGTCCGATGGTGCCTACACACGGTCTGATTTTACGACAACATTGTCTGATAGGACAGAATCCATCGGAAAATCCTACCGTGTGTATGGGGCTTTAGGCTTAATGACTGAAAAACTCCAAGGTATGTGCACCCCAATAATACATCAAAACTTTGCATTAAAATAACAGAGGACACTACTGATTGACTTTGATCTGGCATTCACATTTTCCACTTTGATGTCACACCTACAAAGAGTCCAGGACTTCTGGGATCCTTATCGTCTGAATATGCACCTAATGAAATGAAGGCCAAATACTGCAGAGTTCCCAGCATCCCACTCTCGGAGGGTATGCACAGCATCGGGATGTGGGAAAAGGATGGAACCCTGCTCAGAAGCACTGTAAGAAGGCTGCTGATGTAAGCTGGAAAATACTACAGAAAACAAATCTGATGGTATTTTTTGATGTTTGTAATAGCCCCTGAAATTCATGAGCAATTCACTGCTTAATTTTACTTATTGTCGGGAGCTGCTGTTTAAATAAACATGAACAATTTTATTTTGGATCAGAATACTAAAGTAATGTGTATACTTCGACTCGGCTAGTTAATACTTTCTGGTTACAGATGGAGCAGACAGACTAGGGGACTCCTGTGTGTCAGAATGCCTGGCTGGATTGAGTGATATCTCATTGTGCGATTTTCTGGCAACTAAGGCCTCAGATATGAATAAGCTATAAGAAAACCTTCTGCTTAGTCACTGGTTTTATGTCCTTTGAAGAGGAGTTGATTAGACCGTACATGGTCAACAGACGGAGAAAGGATCCATGGTTCAGCTCTTATTGTAGCAATAATGAAGGGGATCAAAGTTTTGTGTGAGGCTGTGAAGTTTAGAAATTTGGACTTCAGCTAAAATGAGTCATCTTGTACATGTATGCATGTAATACAAGGACAGAGCCAATCTATTCTCAGTTAACCCACTCATTCTGGAATAGAAAGCTTAATTTTTTAACCACGTACAATGGATATAAAAAGTTTACACTCCTCTGTTAAAATCTCAGGTTTCTGTGATGTTTAAAAAAGAGGCAAAAATAAATAATTTCAGAACTTTTTCTACCTTTAATGTGACCTGTAAACTGTACAACTCAATTGAAAAACAAACTTAAATCTTTTAGGGGGGGAATAAAAAATGAAAATAATGATGGTTGCATAAATGTGCACACCCTCTTATAACTGGGGATGGAGCTGTGTTTAGAATTAAGCAATCACATTCAAACTCATGTTAAATAGAAGTCAGTACACACCTGCCAACGTTTAAAGTTTCTCTGATTAACCCCAAATAATGTTCAGCTGTTCTAATAGGTCTTTCCTGACATTTTCTTAGTCGCATCTTACAGCAAAAGCCATGGTCTGCAGAGAGCTTCCAAAGCATCAGAGGGATCTCATTGTTAAAAGGTATCAGTCAGGAGAAGGGTACAAAATAAGTTCCAAAGCATTAGATATACCACGGAACACAGTGAAGACAGTTTTCATCAAGTGGAGAAAATATGGCACAACAGTGACATTACCAAGAACTGGATGTCCCTCCAAAATGGATGAAAAAATGAGATGAAAACTGGTCAGGGAGGTTACCAAGAGGCCTACAGCAACATTAAAGGAGCTGCAGGAATATCTGGCAAGTACTGGTTGTGTGGTACATGTGACAACAATCTCCCATAGTCCTCATACAGTATGTCTGGGCTATGGAGTAGAGTGGCAAGACAGAAGCCTTTTCATATAAAGAAAGCCTGGCTAAATTTTGCAAAAACACATCTGAAGTCTCCTAAAAGCATGTGGGAAAATGTGTTATGGTCTGATGAAACCAATGTTGAACTTTTTTGGCCATAATTACAAAAGATATGTTTGGCGCAAAAACAACACTGCGCATCACCAAAAGAACACCATACCCACCGTGAAGCATGGTGGTGGCAGAATCATGCTTTGGGGCGGTTTTTCTTCAGCTGAAACAGGGGATTTAGTCAAGGTAGAGGGAATTATGAACAGTTCCAAATACCAGTCAATATTGGCACAAAACCTTCAGGCTTCTGCTAGAAAGCTAAACATTCATCTTTAAGCATGAGAATGACCCAAAGCATACATCCAAATCAACATAGGAATGGCTTCACCAGAAGAAGATTAAAGTTTTGGAATAGCCCAGCCAGAGCCCAGCCCAGACCTGAATCCGATTAAAAATCTGTGGGGTGATCTGAAGAGGGCGGTGCACAGGAGATGCCCTCACAATCTGACAGATTTGGAGTGTTTTTGCAAAGAAGAGTGGGCAAATTTTGCCAAGTCAAGATGTGCCATGTTGATAGACTCATACCCAAAAAGACTGAGTGCTGTAATAAAATCAAAAGGTGCTTCAACAAAGTTTTAGTTTAAGGCGGTTCCTAAGATCATCAACATCATCTAGTGGCCATAATACAGTATTTTCCTGAAATACAAATTCCCAAAATACCTCAGTGTGGAAAATACCACACTATGATGATAACAGGCAATAAACATACTGTATTTATTGGCGTATAACACGCATGTTTTCACCCTGAACATTAGGTGCAAATAGTGTGTGCGTGTTATACGCCGATACTGAAATTTGGGCTGCCTAATAGGGAACCGGGAGGGGGGTGGGATGAGCACCGTCAGATTACATACAGCAAGAATCTCCCGTTTACTCAGCGGCCTCTGTAATAGGAAGTCCTGTCTCCTGGGCCGACATTGGACCAGTGTTCTGTCTATCATAGAAGCCGGTCCAGGAGGCAGGACATTGTATTAAAGAGGCCACTGTTTAAACAGGAGATTCTCACTGTATGTAATCTGACAGCACTCGTCCCACCCCCCTCCCCCCCTCCCTGTCCCCTCCGCTGCACTCGTCCCACCCCCCTCCCTGTCCCTTCCGTGGCACTCGTCCCACCCCCCCCCCCCCTCCCTGTCCCCTCCGCGGCACTGGTCCCACCCCACTCCCTGTCCCCTCCGCGGCACTCGTCCCACCCCCCCTCACTGTCCCCTCCGCGGCACTCGTCCTACCCCCCCTCCCTGTCCCCTCAACTCAGTAATCTGAGTTGAGGCTGCAGATGGGCATTGATCAAGCTACATTAATGGGCAATTGTGAGGCTGCAGATGGACATTGATCAGGCTGCAGATGGGCAATGGTGAGGCTGCATTGATGGGCACTGACCCTTATTTTGCTTCAAAGTTCTTTATTTAAAATGTAAGTTTTTTTCCTGAAACTTCCCTCCTAAAATGAAGGTGCGTGTTATATGCTGATAAATACGGTATTTGACAAAATGTGGGGATTATTTGTGATGGATGTGGAATGCTTCAGACAATCGCTCAGCTAAAAATTTTATAAGTAGACCTCCTATTTACCTAGAAATATAGATTACCTATAAGGGAAAGTAGTAACCAATAATCAGAATGCCTTCACATATTTCAAAATGTATATCTTCACAAAAAAGGTCACAAAAAAGGTTGCACACAAGGGACAGTATTGATTTTTTTTAACCGATATCTGGATTTTTTATGTTACATATTTACAAGTACCGTACATGTTAAATGGAAACTGTTGATTATGTATATATTTGTATTGTAAATACATTTTTACTGTGCTATACAATCACATTAGTGAACTTGCTCACAAAACATGAAGGAATCCGTACAGCCTTCCTATTGCAAGTTGAATTTTAAAAAAATCTCTATTACTGGACTGTTTTGAACATGTAGAAAAAGATATTGATGATGTGCTGTAGAGGAATACTATACAAGAGTATATATATATATATATATATATATATATATTTTTTTTTATAAGTGTAACGCTACCCCTGAATGAGCAGGTGGTTTGGATAGCCTGTTCCTGGATTTGACCTCCTCAAAGACCTCAGCCCTTGTGACACACCCGGCTGAGTATACAAATCCACAATATTGCAATATTGCAAGAAATCACTAACAGTATTGGATACCAATAAGCAATGCAGGTTCAAAAATATACTTGCACTCACTGGTTAGAGAAAGAGAAAAAAAAAGGTATTATATTATAAGTAATGAGTATTCAGAGGTAGAGAGATCAAGTTAATGGTGACAGCAGGAATACACTTTGGTATTCAAGGTAATAAGCACAAAAATAAAAAAATAAATCAAACCAAATACAAGATGACACCTGCTATTCAGATCAGCATAAACTGTAATAACAACACATACAGTGCAGCAATGATCAGTAATAATTGTGTAATAAAATGCTAGAAATGTTACTGTCACTATGCACTATCTGTGGCTATGCTAGGACTAAAGCTGTTTGACAAGCTCTACCAGTGCTTAATAGAAGAAAAATAGATGAATGGTGGCGTAACATTACATGACAGGTGCAGTTTTATTTATTTTATTTATTAAGACATTTGTATACAGTAAAACCTTGGTTTGAGAGCATTTTACAAGACAAGTAAAACATTTTTAATACATTTTGACTCGATATACAAGCGATTCCTTGATATACAAGTAGCGTCATGTCACAACTGAGTATAAAAGAGAAGAGAGGCGCCTCTAAAGCCCCATACACACGCTCGGATTATCCGAGGACCAGGTCCGTCGGATCATGTCCGTCGTACGATGTTGGTGTTGCATACACACGGTCGGACAAAGTTGTCGGAAAATCCGATCATTCTGAACGTGGTGACGTTTGTTGCCTACGACGGGACTACGTAGAGGCTAGTAGCCAATAGCTTGGTCTTGTAATGTGATCTGAGCATGCGTAGCACTTTGTCCGTCGGAATTCGCTACACACAATCGGAATTGGTGTGATCGGACTTTGTTGTCGAAAAATCTATCCAGCAGGAGATAGAACTTTGTCCGTCGGACAATCCGATGGAAACTGTCCGATGGTGCCTACACACGGTCGGAATTTCCGACAACATTGTCCGATAGGACAGAATCCATCGGAAAATCCGACCGTGTGTATGGGGCTTTAGTGTAGCAATATGGATACATTTAATGAAGGTACAACATTTAGCAACATATTTCTACACTTAGAGGTGCCTCTCTTCTCTTTTATACCCTGTAGCTTCTGCTGGATTTTGCTTCTAATCCCCTTGTGGAGGCTTCCATTTGTGAGTGGACATTTTATGGTTACACAACCTATCACATTGCTATAATCTTTTTATATGGACTATAAACTTGAAGGACTTATGAATAAATAGTTGTAGAACGAATTATTTGAGTTTCCATTATTTCTTATGGGGAAATTTGCTTTAAAATACAAGTGCTTTGGATTACAAGCATGTTTCTGGAACAAATTATGCTCACACTCCAAGGTTTTACTGTACAGTATATGCTTTGTACCTTAAAAATTCCACATTTGGTCTTTTTGTTATGGATATTTTATATTGGGGATGTGGTGTATTTGATGCCATTTAAATTGAGGGGGAATCATTCTTGACAGCTGTGTGGATGCTTGAGATTTTTTTTTTATAAATAGTAAGTAACTTGTGTCGAGAGAAGTTTCCCAAAATGCATCAGACTTACAAATGACTTTGAATGTTTATGGCCAGATAGCTAATTGTGAACAAATCTTTGCCACAATACACAGATTCTGCAAGAATACAGACACTGGAACCGGAAGAAAGTGGAGGATCATCAATTAAAGGGAATGCTTCCTGCCATGCTACCTTGCAGCTTTTTCTGCAAGAATTTTTCACCAGTATTAAAGATTATTTACTTTTTTCCAAACATGAACCACACCTGGTGAACACCGTGCAAATTGAAAGTCTCACACAGACCATCAAGAACAGGTTTAGTAACAAAATAAAACGTAAAAAAACAAACAAACAGCCATTCTGGGTTTTTGCCAGAAAAGTGTCTGGTAACTGATGGAATGGCCAGAACCTGAAATAATGGTCCTTTATGAAATAAATACAGCCTAGGTCTTTGCTGACTGCCTAAAGTGAGGTGAAAGGTGCACATTGTATTATGGGCAGAAATAAAGCCGCAGATATTCTGACAAGAAGCAGAGCTCCTATAATCATGCTGATGAGTTTCCAGCCAAAAAGTCATAGAATTCCCAGACCAACTTTTGAGGAGCCAATTAAAATGTTTTATCCATTATCAACAGGATAGTATCAAGAAAGTTAGGTTCTAGTGATATTTCTTGGTATCAAGTCTGAATAGAATTCCTACATGTGCTCCACTGGCGTTTTTCTCTTCTGGAGGAAGGGAGAAACTTTATCGATAAAAAGGAGCTCTATGCTAATAAGAACAAGTTTGCGTCAAAAGCAGGGCCGTCTTTAAGGCAGGGCAAAAGGGGCAGCTGCCCTGGGCCCATTATTGTTGTGGGGTCCAAAGCAGCTGCCTCATACTACCCCAGTTTAAATTCCCTTGTCCCTTGAAGTTTTAGTCCTGTGTCCCGATATCTCAGTGTTAAGTTCTGTTACTAATGCTGTCCAGCTTTGCCCTATTGCCATGTACAGATGACCCACCTGCAGACCCTGTGTTTACATGTAAATAACCTGCATTGATATGTAAATAGAAACAGAATTAATATGTAAACAGCTGTGGATCGGCAGCATTGATATGTAAATAGCGGTGGCATTAATATGTAAATAGCCGCAGACTGGCAGTAACCTCTAGGAACTAATCAGTGAGCAGTAATAATGTACAGTAACCTCTAGCAACCAATTAGTGAGTGGTAAGGCTTTCCAGTAATCTCTAGCAACCAATTAGTGAGCAGTATTGATGTACAGTAATCTGTAGCAACCAATCAACAAGCAGAAGTCATGTGCTGTAACCTCTAGCAAATAATCAGTGTGCCTAATATCGCGTAAACATGGCTGGAATTTCTGATGGAAACAGTCCGATGGGAGCTTTTCATCGAATTTTCCGACCGTGTGTATGCCCATCGTCTTTTTCTGTCTGCATTTCCGACGGACTTTAGATTGAGAGCCTGTTCTTAATTTTTCCGTCGGAAATGCCGACGGAGTTTTGGACGGTGCAAAGTCCAACCATGTGTATGCGGCATTAATGTGTGCTGCAACCTATAGCAGCCAGTCGGTGAGCAGTAATAATGCGCAGTAAGCTCTAGCAATCAATGGTAAGGCTTTCCAATAACCTCTAGCAACCAATTAGTGAGCAGTATTGATGTGCAGTAACCTCTAGCAACCAATCAACAAGCAGAAATCATGTGCTGTAACCTCTAGCAAATAATCAGTGAGCCATAATGTGTGCTGCAACCTATAGCAGCCAGTCAGTGAGCAGTAATGATACCTCTGGCAACCAATCGCAATTGCTGCCTGATCTGATTCAGTAAACTGATTTTGAGTCTAGCTGCCAATTATTGTATGTCTCAGAGCAGGTGGAGAGCGAAATTGCATGGGGGGGGGGGGGGGGGCGCAAGAAAATGTTTGCCCAGGGTCCAATCAATATTAAAGACGGCCCTGATCAAAAGTTTGAATAGTAAGTGGACCATAATAAAAAAAATTGGCGCAGCAATTGAAATGGGGTTGTAGACCCTTCTAATGCTACCCATCAGTTTACAATCAGAAAGTGCCCCCTGCATCCTATGGGCAAGATGTCATATGGGTATGTTCTCCTGTGACAAAAAGAGAATTTAAGAGACACAGGAACTAACCATAACACGCGAGTGTATGGCACCCATGATACTATACAAGGAACAAGAGAAAACTTGGTGATTTGCTACAGAAGGGAGCCATAGCACCATGTCCCATATCCACAGCCAGTTTCTCAGCTTCTACTGGAAACCTTCCTGATGGCCGGTCACCTTGGGTAATCAAATGCATTAAATAAACCTTCAGTGTATCGGTGGAAACAGCTGTAGATCTTACGATAGACTGGAGGAAATAATCTGTGGTTACATCACAAATTATAAATAAGTACATGTTTATCAGGGATATAATTCAATAGCTGCACCAAATGTAAATGAGCACCAGTGATAACAGATAAACCATTATGCAAACAGCATTTCCTGAGGAAGTTTTCTGCACAGGAAGTCCTGAGTTCAACATGTTTTCCAGCGGTGTCAATCCTGACCTGATGCTACACTGTGTCACTCCAACTGGGATAATGAATAGTCAGGAATCTCATTGCTCTCCTACTGTATAATTCTTTATCTGTCCAGCATTTCGTGCATCTGCAATGCTCAGTATATACCCTGTGCAATTAATCACATTACTATACAGCTCATTCGCTGTATGACCGGAGCACACAGCAACTTATCTTCCCTGCAGCCAACATTAGATAAAAGCGGTCTTTCACAACATTCCTATGGCAACAAGAAATATTTCCCACTAGACAATGGATACTTTAAGAGCCTGTATAGGCATAATGGTACAAGATATAAAATAATAATATTCTATTTATAAAAAATTATGATCTTATCTTGCGTAATATCAAATGTGCTCGAAAATGTATGATCACACTTTAATTACTTAAGGACTGAATTTATGGCGAGGGATAGAAGGAGGGGATTATAGGAGTGCCAAGAAGTTCCAAATTTCAAATAATATATAAAAAATCAATATACTTTATTACATATACAAAATACAAGAGAAACGGCAGAAGGCATCAAAAATCCAGCATACAATAATATAGACGGGTACATTACAAATAACATATAAATTTGTAGACATAAAGGAAAAGGCAGCCCTAGATCTTATAAAGGCCAGTAATACAGGTAATCAAGTCCTACATGTTTCGCCAAGGCATTGGCTTCCTCAGGGAAATTATATAAGCCTGTGCCAAGAGTAAGGTTTCCCCATGCTACAAATGAGCACCACAATGGGAAGAGGGGCTCTGTACCGCACAAATTTTAGGAATTGCAACCATTTTTATACAGAGTCCCCCCATTTTCAGGGGCTCAAATGTAATTGGACAAATGAATATAATCAAATAAAATGTATTTTTTTTATATTTTGGTACAAATCCTTTACTGGCAATGACTGCCTGAATTCTGGAACCCATGGACATTACCAAAGACTGGGTTTCCTCCTTTCTGATGCTTTGCCAGCTGCAGCTGTCTTCAGTTGTTCTTTGTGGGTCTTTCTGCCTTTAGTTTTTTTCCTTCAGCAAGTAAAATGCATGCTCAATTGGGTTGAGATCAGGTGATTGACTTGGCTATTGCAGAATATTAGACTTCTTTTCCTTCCAAAGCTCCTGGGTTGCTTTGCATCATTGTCCATCTGTACTGTGAAGCGCCGTCCAATCAACTTTGCTGCATTTGTCTGAATGTGGGCTGACAGTATATCTCTAAACACTGCAGAATTCATCCGGCTGCTGCTTCTGTCTTTTGTCACATCATCAATAACCACCAATGACCCAGTGCCACTGGAAGCCATGCATGCCCATGCCATCACACTGCCTCCACCATGTTTTACAGATGACGTTGTGTGCTTTGGATCATGAGCTGTTCCAAGTCTTCTCACACTTTTTTTTGCCCGTCATTCTGGTACAGATTCATCTTAGTTTCATCTGTCCAAAGAATGCTTTTCTAGAACTGGTCTGGCTTTTTTAAATGTTTTTTGGCAAAGTCTAATCTGGCTTTTCGATTCTTCAGGCTTATGAATGGTTTGTACCTTATAGTGAACCCTCTGTATTTTCTCTCATGAAGGTCTTCTCTTGATTGTAGACTTTGCAAATGATATACCCACCTCCTGGAGAGTGTCCTTCACTTGTCTGGATGTTGTGAATGGGATTTTCTTTACCATAGAGAGGACCCTGTAATCACCCACCACTGTTCTCTTCCGTGGATGTCCAGGCCTTTTTATGTTGCAGAGCTCACCAGTGCGTCATTCTTTCCTCAGAATGTACCAAACTGTTGCTTTGGCCACTCTTAATGTTGCTGCTATCTCTGGTGAATTTGTTTAATTTTTGAAGCCTTATAATGGCCTGTTTTCACTTGCATGGACAGCTTCTTTGAACGCATGATGTAGGTTCACAGCAATAGATTCCAAATGCAAATACCACACTAAAGCTGGATACACACTATACAATTTTATTTTGTATGCAATCAGGCAGGCCCTTGCAATAAATTGTTTTGGTAAATCTAAAGGAAATCAGACAACAAAAGTTGTATATTGTTTGTGGTCTTAGAATCAACTACAGACGTTTTACCTGCTTAATTGATGAAGAAATAACAAAGGAGTAACCCACACCTGGCCAAGAAACAGCTTTTGATTCAATTGTCCAATTAGTTTTGTTCCTTTGAAAAAAAGGGGGGGGGGGGTGGCTATTCTTAAGAGCTGTAATTCCTAAACCCTTCCCCTGATTTGGATGTACTTACCCTAAAATTAAACCTGAGAGTGTGCACTTTCCCAATATGTACATTATGTAACTATAGTTTAAATATGTTTTGGTAAATACCTGAACAAACTAAAATTGTGCCTGTGTCCAAATATATATGGCCCTAACTGTATATGAAGATCCCAGGTTCAAATAATTCTATAAAGTTAAAGTCCCAATTTCCTTTTTCTTTTAAATTATTCTATAACGTCTTGAGGGGTAGAACCATACACCTTTTTCTCAGCTTGCTGTGAAATCTGTGACCATTGCTATTGATTTTGATTTACAATTGCTCATACATTCACATACACTATGTTGCCAAAAGTATTGGGAGGCCTGCCTTTACACGCACATGAACTTTAATGGCATCCCAGTCTTAGTCTGTAGGGTTCACTATTGAGTTGGCCCACCCTTTGCAGCAATAACAGCTTCAACTCTTCTGGGAAGGCTGTCCACAAGGTTTAGGAGTGTGTCTATGGGAATGATTGACCATTCTTCCAGAAGCGCATTCATGAGGGCAGGTATGTGGACAAGAAGGCCTGACTCACAGTCTAATTCACTCTAAAACGCTCTAATTCATCCCAAAGATGTTCTATCGGGTTGAGGTCAGGACTCTGTGCAAGCCAGTCAAGTTCCTCCACCCCAAATTCACTCATCCATGTCTTTATGGACCTTGCTTTGTGCACTGATCCAAATCATTTGGTGGAGGGGGGATTATTGTGTGGGGTTGTTTTTTCAGGGGTTGGGCCTGGCCCCTTAGTTCCAGTGAAGGGAACTTCTTAAGGCGTCAGCATACCAAGGCATTTTGGACTATTTTATGCTCCCAACTTGTGCGAACAGTTTCCTTTTCCAACATGACTGCGTACCATTGCACAAAGCAAGGTCCATAAAGACATGGATGAGCAAGTTTGGGGTAGAGAAACTTGACCATAATGCAAAGAGTCCTGACCTCCACCCGACAGAACACCTTTAAGATGAATTAGAGTGGACATCCCAGAAGACAACGGGGGGCTCGACGTAGAAGAGTATGTGACGTCCTCGGCCGTGGCCCGGCTGGATCAGAAGTACTCTTAGTACTTCCAAAAAAGGTAAGTTAGAAAGTGAAAAAATTTTTTTAAATATCCAAACGAGGGGTGGAGAGGTGGTCTTTCGTTTAAATGGATATGTGTAGGTCACAGGCGCAAAATAACCATTAATTGTGTCAAAAAAACTAAAAAAACACATATAAATCTAGTTGCTGCAATCACAAATAAACTCCTCCAATAAATGAAAGAAAAAATATATAAAAAGTGAAAAAAGTGTTGACTGCGCTACCTCAATATCATAACATTGAATACACCACTCTTTTTCAGCCGTGAAAATAAATAAATAAAATAAAAAAATTAAAATATAAATTGTGCACAATGGTATAGGATCGTTTATCACATACTACCAATCTTTATCTTTGTCATAACCATAGAAAACAACTATAGAAAACAACCCCTAAATATATTTCAACATCACAGCAATATAAACATCCAATATCTGTATTTAATTCTAAATTATAATGTCCAATAATTAGTGATCTCCTGCAATTTGTCCGTTTGCACAGGGAATCCCCGTGTGGACTGTGCACTGTGAATAAATTATTATATTATTATTTAAAAAGAGACTGTAAACTCACATTTTGTAGTGCCCATGAGACGGCACCAAGCTTGTCCAGCAGTTTAAATGGATGAAACGAGGTCTGAACCGCAAGCAGGGCCATCTTAAGAGCATTATAGGCCCCGGGGCAATTTTCAATAAGGCTATATTTATTGGTACTTCCAACAAAATCAGTGTTTAAACATTAACACGTTTGGACAATATAACACGAGTTTGATGGACACAGTGGCAGCGCTTGATGGGCACAGTGGCAGTGTTTGGGCACAGCGGCAGATTTTTATGGGCACAGGGGCAGCTTTTGATGGGCACAGGGGCAGCTTTGATGGGCACAGGGGCAGCTTTGATGGGCACAGGGGCAGCTTTGATGGGCACAGGGGCAGCTTTGATGGGCACAGGGGCAGCTTTGATGGGCAAAGTGGTTGTTTGATGGGCACAGTGGCTGTGTTTGATGGGCACAGTGGCTGTGTTTGATGGGCACAGTGGCAGCTTTTGAGGGGCACAGACAGTGGCTGTGTTTGATGCACAACTTGAACTTACTTAAGTAAACATTGTTAGACTTACTTGAGGCCGCCGGCCTGGTGCAGTACAGTGTGTCACTCACAGCAGCAAGGCAGCGCCAGCTATCAAGGGCCGTCTTTCCGCTCCGCTCCCTCTCCATGCTGTCTGAAGAACATGGCAGAGGTGGGCGGAGCCTGTTCACTAGCCACTGGGGCAGCGTCGTGCGCTATGAATGCTGGGGTGGCCGCAGCTTCTGATTGACGTCACTGGTTGCTAGCTAGATGCCGGCCGGTGAAGTGAGCAACCAGTGCAGTCAGTCAATTTAAGCAGCAGATTGCAGCGCTGAGGATCAGCCCTGGATGGGGCCCTCCAGACAAGTGGGGCCCCCGGGCAACTGCCCAGCATGCCCAGTGGAAAAAATGGCCCTGACCGCAAGCTGAGTGAAAACGAGGCTTGCACTGCATGCCGGCATAGGAAGCACACGGCGGCACGGTTTCATCCATTTAAACTGCTGGACAAGCTTGGTGCCGGCTCATGGGAACTCCAAAATGTGAGTTTACAGTCTCTTTTTTAATCATTTTATAAATAAAAGTGCAAGCATATTGCGCAATGATCGCTGTCTGTTTTTTATGAGGACGGATATTACATGCCCTAGTTTTATTGGGGACAGCAAGGACAAACAACACAAGTGGAGTGGTTATCCCTTCTTAATGAACCAAAGGCGCATTTATAGCATTATCTGGTGAGTGGCCAATCCTTGTGGTGTTGTCACTGGAGTGGTGAAAAAGTCACAAGCAATCACGGATGAATAATTTAAGAGCACAGGAATGATATATTCACAGTGGACAGTCCACACAGGGATTCCCTGTGCAAACTGACACATCACAGGAGATCACTAATAATTGGACATTATAATTTAGAATTAAATACACAGATATTGGATGTTTATATTGGTGTTATGTTGAAATATATTTAGGGGTTGTTGTCTATGGTTATGACAAAGACAAAGATTGGCAGCATGCGCTAAACGATCATATACCATTGTGCACAATTTATATTTTAAATTTATTTTATTTATTTATTTTCACAGTTGAAAAAGAGTGGTGTATTCAATGTCATGATATTGAGGTAGCGCAGTCAACACTATTTTCACTTTATAAGTCTTTCGTTTAAGACCACCTCTCAAAATTGGCTTTAAGTCACCTTATTACAACATTCGATTACTAGGCATTCTAAGATACTTTAGGGGGTACTTTTATCTTAAGCATGGGACCCCCTATAAGTATAAAGGGCCAGGGCACTAACTCCTAGGTGCTAAGGGAATGCAGTAGGAAAGGAAAAAAGAAACCAAAGAAAAAGGAAGACAGCAAAGCAGAATAGGGGCAAAAAAAGAACAGCCTCACCTACATTTCTAGCGATAATCTTTAGGTATCAGAACCATCTAGGTACTTATATGTGCCCCAGGTCTTTTTGGAACACAACCAACACGCCTATGTAAAAAAATAGCTGTTAGAAGAAAGACAGTGTGCCTACCTTGTCCCCAGAGTGTGACGCACTGCTGCTCATGGGTCTGACACATGCCGCTGTAGCAGTATCCATCCAGAGTGTAGCAAGGTTGGCCGTCATGTAGGTAGACATTGGGCGGGCAGTGCGCGCTGCTTCCAGTGCAGAATTCAGGTAGATCACAGAAATTACTCGCGTCCCTGCATGGAGTTCCACCTGGCTTTAGCTGTAAGGCCAAAGCATAAATATTAAAACCATGATCAATAGGGGGAATTTTCCTCACCACATTAGCACATTCCCTCTTACTGAGAAAGTGGAAACAATTTAATATCACAGTTGCACAATTTCCTCACTCATGTGCATTATTTACAATGTCAACTGATATACCTTTCAAAGGAATTTTATTTCTGTTCAGAAAGTTTTATGATCCAGAGCCCAGAGCGCTGATTGGGGACCCAGCAAGAGGAGGACCGGGGCTGCTGTGTGCAAACCCACTGCACAGAGCAGGTAAGTATAGAACATGTATGCTATTCAAAGAAATCCCTTTACTATCACTAAATTTTAGCAAGTACAAAAAATGCCTGTTGCTCTCGCCAGAAATGTCCTTGCTACTTACTGTGAGCTGAAATTAAAATTTGATGTTACTTCAGCAAACTGCTAATCTCTCCATTCATCATATGATAGAGATAAACAAAGTCAGACATGTTCGAAGTCCAGCCTGTGTGACAACAATGGCTGCCCCGATAGATACAGTGGAAGAATGAACGTAGACACCCAGAGACAGGAAATGTGTTATTTAAAGCGGAGTTCCACCCAAAAATGGAACTTCCTCCCCCCCTCCAGTGTCACATTTGGCACCTTTCAGGGGGGAACAGATACCTGTCTAATCCAGGTATTTGCTTCCACTTCCAGGCATAGATCGCGGCAGTATCCGCGGATATCTGCGCCATGTCCGGCGCCTCCTCCGCCCCGATGTCTTCTGGGAGACACACAGGTCCCAGAAGACAGCAGGTACCAGTGGGATCGCGCATGCGCAGTAGGGAACCAGGCTGTGAAGCCGTAAGGCTTTACTTCCTGATTCCCTTACCGAAGATGGCAGCGCCTCCACCCGAGAGCCGAGGGACAGATCGGCTTTGGGTGCCGACATCGTGGGCGCCCTGGACAGGTAAGTGCCCATATTTTAAAAAGTCAGCAGCAGGAGCATTTGTAGCTGCTGACTTTTAAAAAAAAGCAGTCTGCTGTCTGTGCCAATATATTCTTAACGACACCCCAAATATAGATACTTGCCTGCACCAGATCACATGGTAATGCAGTACCATGCAATTTGATGCAGTGCAATCTTGAAAAGTAGTGCGTGCACTTCTTTGTGTGTGATCCATTGTAATTTCAGAAAATCACATTGCATTGAACCGCACAGAAACATGCACTGCAGTCATTTGAGATTATGAACCGGCCCTGACATCAGAGTCCTCAGTTCCCCTTCACATAACAGCTCCCTCAGTTTACATCACATACCCCCATTCACAGTCCCCCTTCACAGCACCCCCCCCACAGTAATGTCCTCTGCCCTCCACCCCAGTAGTGTCCTCTGCCCCCCGCCCCAGTAGTGTTCTCTGCCCTCCGCCCCAGTAGTGTCCTCTGCCCCCCGCCCCAGTAGTGTCCTCTGCCCCCCGCTCCAGTAGTGTCATCTGCCCCCCGCCCCAGTAGTGTCCTCTGCCCCCCGCCCCAGTAGTGTCCTCTGCCCCCCCCCCCAGTAGTGTCCTCTGCCCCCCGCCCCAGTAGTGTCCTCTGCCCCCCCCCACCCTCACTACAGTGTCATCTGCTCCCATCCCCCACAGAAGTGTCCTCTGGCGATTTCATGCCACCCCCACCCAGAAGTGTCCTTTGCCCCTTCTCCACAGCAGTATCCTCTGCCCCCTCACTCTCCTACCTTACACAGTGCACAGCAGAGCAGAGAGTGGGAGTCAGGACAGTTCTGGATGGAGGACAGGAGTGGGAGCTTTCAGAGTTACCTTTTCATATTAACAAGCTGGTGAATGGTTGCTAGGACTGCCCTGTCGCCATTTTGGAGCCAGTTCTATGCCCCCAGCCTTCAGTGCCGCTCTCATCCTCACAGCAGAGCGGAGAATGGGAGGCAGGACAGTTCTGGATGGAGGGCGGGAGCTGCCCAAGTTAACTTTTTAAGTTAACCAGCAGCTTATTGTTCGATAGGATACTAAAGGTATGGCACAGCGTATGTCTTAGGCTGGCCATACATGGTCGAATTTCGAAAGAATTTTCTTTTGAAAATCAGAAAATTTGTGTGTTTTGTGATCCGATGGAGCCACCATTGATTTTGAAATTCAGCCAATCAAGCCTTCAATTTCACCTCATGTTGCTACAGAAAATAATTTCCGTGGTTGGGAATCTTCTTTTCTTTCTGGGAATTTTCTGTTCTTGCACATGCGCATTTCTTTTTCGATTACATTTCTCGCACGATTCTCCCATCATTGATTAGAAAAATTTCCAACATGTCCGATTACCCAAATTTGATGGCCACACGAAAATCAGCTTTTGCTGCAGTCCACTAATAGTGCGAAATTCAAACGAAAATTCTTAGATATGCTTTACTAAGATCTACGTGGATAATGCCTTGCGGCATATAATATGGTGGCTACATGCAAGTAAATAAATAATGTCTGCATATTAAAACTAATCACTGCCACTTCAAAGAGGCATTGTATACTAGATATCTTTATGTTCATGGAATATATAATTTTTTTAAAAGATTCAATCATCATCCCATTATACCTCTCCCACTAAGGGGGAGTGCTCTTGGTTCTCATGATGGTGGTACAATGACATACGGATGAGTGGCTAGATATGCGATCTTTTATTCCAATGCTTGCAAGTAGTTTTTATGATTTAATTTTCAATAAATGTATGTGGGATAATGCATTAGGCTGGTGTGCCCCCTTCTTTACCATTTTCTAGAAACAATAACGGAAAGAAAGGACTTCTCTAGTCCTAGAGGGCAGCAATGCTTGAAGCAATATCTCTTGAGAAGTGGACAACCCCTTTTTCCTTTGCGGGGCTAGCATACTTATGCACAAGAGTGTTTTATATTTGCTGTCCAAAAGGTGTCTGCTTTACTACTTCATCCAGAATGCAGACACTCTAAGACAGAGTGTGTTACTGGCTTGATCACCAGGTGAAATTGAAAAAAGCCTAAAAAAAGAAAGCGAATGCAGCCACCCCATCTAAAGATTGGTAAGCTGAAATATATTACATTTTTGTTTTTGGGTTAAACCACTTTCTGGCCTCCCTATAGCAGTTTTACTGCTTCAGGGTGGCAGCTGTGCACCGGAACACCCGTATATCACGTGTATATATGATCCAGCTCTTCCGGGTTAGCGGCCGCGAACGCACTCCACCGGCTTGCTCCAACTGTGATTATACACAACAGGAGCCGATCAGTGGGTACCGCGGACTATATATAGCCAACCAGCCAATCATCCTGCAGAGACACAAAACAGTGGTCTGCCTGTGTAAACAAGGCAGATCACCGTTCTGACCACAGGGAAGGCATGGATCATGTGTCTCTGCAAAGCAGGCACTAGGATCCATGTCTTCCCCTAATAAAAGCACATCACACACTGTAAACACAGGCTAGGCACACAGTTAACCCTTTGATCGCTCCTGATGTTAGCCCCTTTCCAGCCAGTGCCAGTAGTACAGTGACAGTGCATATTTTTAGCACTGATCACTGTATTAGTGTCACTGGTCCCCAAAAAGTGTCAAAAGTATCAGTTAGGGTCTGAATATCAGCCGCAATCACAGTCCCATTATAAGTCGCTGACAGCAGCCATTACTAGTAAAATAAATAAAATGAATACAAACGCAAACCAGTCAATATATGCTTATTGGGATTTTTTTTTACCAAAAATATGTAGCAAAATACATATTGGCCTAAATTGATGAACTTAGTAACTTTTTTAAACAAGTACACAACCAATACTTCCCAACCTTCTGAGATAAAAAAAAAAAAAAAAAAACGGGCTACATTTAACAAGACAGCAAAACACACATTAAAAAATGCCATAATTTCGTATTAAAACAAAAAGTATCAAAACTTTACTAGCAAAAAGAAGTTTCATCAGCCATAGAAACCCATAAACAGTAGTAAGCATCTATGAAAAAACACTACTACAAATATAAATTAGTTCACCCCTTTGCTTGTTTAAAACACAATAGATATACAACAGATAGCAACCAAATTCCATCATGCTTTTGAGTTAAAATGCATTAGAACACATTAGACTAACTAGGCAGCATTACCATACCTCCCAACTGGGAAAGCAGGAGATCATTTAACATAAAGAGCGTAGGCAAACAACACACCCTTTCCTCGCCAGTTACACAGACTGTGAAGAATTTATGCGCAAAAAACATTTCTTAAACCTACTAATGCTTTTTAACAACATGTTAACATTTAAAAAAAAACAAATGCAATCATTCTAAGCCCCCATACACACAGTCGGAAATTCCGACCACAAAATCCGCCCGATTTTTTCTGACGGATTTTGACCGAAACTGGTTTGCATACACACGGTCGGACAAAGTTGTCAGAAAATCCGATCGTTCCGAACGTGGTGATGTTCGCTGCGTACTACGTAGAGGCTAGTAGCCAATAGCTTTGGTCTCACAATTTGATCTGAGCATGCGTGGCACTTTGTCCGTCGGAATTCCCTCCACACAATCGGAAAAAGTCAGATCGGATTTTGTTGTCGGAAAATTTGAGATCCTGCTCTCAAATTTTTTCCGTCGGAAATTCCAACGGAGAAAGCCCGTTAGAGCCCACACATGATCGGATTTTCCGACAACATAATCCGATCAGACTTTTTCCATCGGAATATCCGACCGTGTGTACGGGGCATAAGGCTTCATGTACACTGCTGCTGGTAAACATATGTTTTGGAGCAGTTGGGTGTTTTTTTTCAGCTGCCCCTGAATTCTCCTCTATTTTATCTTATCAGTACATGTACACAGGGTCATTTATAGTTGAGTTTAGAAGTGCTTTTTGGAAAGCAAGAAAAAAAAATAAGTTCAGGACAGATGTTTAGAGGCATTTAAAACGCCAAACACCTGTAACAGCTTGTAAACGCGTATAAACGCGGTAACTCGCGTTTAGCCACATTTCATTTACAGGCGTTTTTGACTATTTAAAAAAACACGTCTAAACGCAAACATGGCAAAACGGACGTTTTTAAACGTCGGTTACTATCTGTCAAGTTAAATTGTTCAGGAGAGGTTGTAAAACATCCCGTGTACATTTAGCCTAAAGCTGGAGAAAAGATGTAGAGCAATATAACATTTATGGTAAAGTACAGACCTAAAGATCCTATCTGGATGACATTTAGTTTACTAAATAACCATGTAGCAAAAAATTGCTGGGTTTTGCAGAAAATACTCTTTTTATCCTATTTACATCCGACTGCTGCTAACCTTCTACAGTCTCTTTAAACCACTTGTTGCCTAGTGCTAGTAATGGTGCACAATACAGCATCTGTTGGCCATTTCTAGTCTCCACCAGTGGCGCATGTACTTACAGTGCCTTGAAAAGTATTCATACCCCTTGACATTTACCACATTCTGTCATATTACAACCAAAAACATAAATGTATTTTATTGGGATTTTATGTGATAGTCTAACACAAAGTGGCACATCATTGTGAAGTAGAAGGGAAATGATAAATGGTTTTCAAATTTTTTTACCAGTATATATGTGAAAAGTGTGGCGTGCATTTGTATGGCGCCCCCCGGAGTCAATACTTTGTAGAACCACCTTTTTCGCTGCAATTACAGCTGCAAGTCTTTTTGGGGATGTCTCTACCAGCTTTGCACATCTAGAGGGTGACATTTTGGCCAATTCTTTGTAAAATAGCTCAAGTTCTGTCAGATTGGATGGAGAGCGTCTGTAAACAGCAATTTTCAAGTCTTGACACAGATTCTCAATTGGATTTAGTTCTGGACATTCGACTGGGCCATTCTAACACATGAATATGTTTTGATCTAAACCATTCCATTGTAGCTCTGGCTGTATGTTTAGGGTCGTTGTCCTGCTGGAAAGTGAACCGCCGACCCCAGTCTCAAGTCTTTTGCAGACTCCAACAGGTTTTCATCTAAGATTGCCCTGTATTTGGCTCCATCCATCTTCCCATCAACTCTGACCATCTTCCCTGTCCCTGCTTAAGAAAAGCATCCCCACAACATGATGCTGCCACCACCATGTTTCACGGTGGGTATTGTGTGTTCAGGGTGATGTGTAGTCTTATTTTTCTGCCACACATAGCACTTTGCTTTTAGCCCAAAAAGTTAAATTTCGGTCTCATCTGACCAGAGCACCTTCTTCCACATTTTCTGTATCCCCCACATGGCATCTTGCAATTCTTCTTGCCACTCTTCCATAAGGACCTGATTTATGGAGTGCACAACTAATAGTTGCCTGTGGACAGATTCTACCACCTAAAATGTGTATCTCTGCCGCTCCCCCTAGAGATACCATGGACATCCTGGCTACTTCCCTGATTAATGCTCTCCTTGCCCGTCCTGTCAGTTTAGGTGGACCGCCATGTCTTGGTAGGTTTGCACTTGTGCCATACTCTTTCCATTTTCAGATGATCGATTAAACAGTTCTCCATGAGATGTTCAAAGCTTGGGATATTACTGCTTTAAACTTCTCCACTACTTTATCCCTGACCTGTCTGGCGTGTTCCTTGGCCTTCATGATGCTGTTTGTTCACTAAGGTTCTCTAACAAACTTCTGAGAGCTTCACAGAACAGCTGTATTTATACGAAGAATAAATACTAAAGGGGTATCAGAATAAAGGGGGCTGAATACAAATGCACACCACACTTTTCACATATTTATTTGTAAAACAGTTTGAAAACCATTTATAATTTTCCTTCCACTTCACAATTATGTGCCACTTTGTGTTGGTCAATCACATAAAATTCCAATAAAATACATTTACGCTTTTGGTTGTAACATGACAATATGTGGAACATTTCAAGGGGTATGAATACTTTTTCAAGGCACTGTAAGAGCATAATTGAGAGTCAGTTGTCACCTAATAATAGAAACAAGCCTAGAAAAGGATAGCAGGAACATTAGTTGATACTTTTTTGGAATCATCATATTTAAAAAGATTGAAAATGAATTGCAATTAACATTTTAATGTGTGAATAAATTGCGTTTAGGTCTGCTTTAAGTAGTACAAATATTTATATTCGTCTTTACATTATATCAGCTATGCATCAGTACATTTTCCTTTCAAATAAATATAAGCAACACAGTATGTTAAACTAGGTCTATGATGATGAATATTAAAAACCATATCTCCTGCGCTCAGTTGTGCTGCTAAGGGTATATATATATATATATATATATATATCTATATGTGTATCTCTCTCTCTTTTCTGCTGGCCTGGCTGATGCATGTGATGCCAAAGGTCTTGCTGCCCTCACAGGACAGAACTTGTGGCTGTCCTTGAAAGCACCGAAAACACCAACAAAAGAAAGAGTGGACCAACAGAACCATTTTTGAGTAATAAAATCTACTTACAAATGCTTAGCAAGCATAGGCATGTAAAATGGTGCAGACTAGACCATCACAAGATCTACAATACAGGGCTCAGTCAGTGGTGTGGGAAGTCATCCTAACATCCAAAGGCTCATACTTTGAGGGTCAAGCCTTTGGATGTCACAAGGGTTTCCCATACCACTGGCTAAGCACTGTGGATCTTGAGGTGGTTTTGTCAGCACCATTTTACATGCCTATGGTTGCTAAGTTTTTGTAAGTAGATTACATTTTATTACTCAATAAAAATGGTTATGTTGGTAATGCAGTAGGTCGGTGCGCCCTTTCTGCTGTTGTTTTCTATGATGAGTATAGCATGAATTTAACCTAAAAGGCAATATAAACATATAGGGTAGTTGAATAACACTTTTCTTTCCTTCATCTACAGTCTAAGGAGCAGTGTATTGGCTAGTTTTGTAAGCACTTTAGTCCTGCAGTGCAGTACCTTTTGGTTATGCTCTCGTTAAAGTGGAGGGCCACCCTAAGAAAAAAAATTACATTAACATTCTTAAAAAAATATAAAAAAAAACATTTGAAAAAAAATATATATTTTTTTACTCACCAGAAACCCCTGTTGCTTAGGTCTTCCTAATCTGCCTCTTCCTATTCCGTGGCGCAGTTTCTTCAATTCCTCCTCCTCGGCGAGCGGCCCCGTTGTCTTCTGGGAAACAACGGGGCCATTCACAAAGTGCCGCACAGCTCGCACATGCGCAGTAGGAAACGGGCAGTGAAGCTGCAAGGCTCCACTGCCTGTTTCCCTTAATTAGGATGGCGGCGCCGACAGCCGATTCGATGGATGGATCGACCTCGGGGGGGCGACATCGCAGGCTCGCTGGACAGGTAAGTTTTCTTATTAAAAGTCAGCAGCTACAGACCGGAACACCCCTTTAAGGATTTTGCAACACATCTATCCAAAGGGTCAAAATCAACTTGAGCACTAGACATACATACAGGCTTAAAAACAGGACAACTGTAGAGGAACTGTAGAGGAAAGCGGTATAAATGTATTTGCCTGTTCGTACAACATTTAGCCATTGTCACGTTTTAATCTGTAATGTCTACAGCTTATAGTTTCAGGATGTGCATCTGCAGAACAACACGTAATGCAAGATCACAGAATTAGGTTCCCATGGCAAAACAGATTATGGCTGTAGAAATATGTTAAATGTCTGATTTCCCTTTACAAGCGTGTATGATTCAGAGCTGTTTGTTTATCTGACACTGGAAAGGACAATGAAGAATAGCAGGACCAAGACACTAATGCAATAGAAGCGTGACTTCATTTGGAACTTATTTGTCTGTCAAGAGTATAAGTCTTCCCATGCTCAGGGCAGCAAACAGCATTACACTGGAAAAGATAATACAATTTGTACAGGACGGATCTATATAGAAAACCCCTTTAACACATTTATAATAGTGAACTTCACATTGGAATATGCACATATTTTTAGCAGTTTAACCAAATTAGGGAACACGTGAATCTATTGAGAAAAGTCATGTTGAACTAACTAGCTATGAAACAGTTGGCATCACTAACCTTACTTTTATAAAACCACTCAGTTCTCGGAAATAAAAGTTTGGTTGAGTCATCTAACACCTTCCTATATCTCAGAGGGATTGACATGGCAAATTATCCTCAGCCCAGTTTTGACTTTGTTCCAATGTTGCAGACTTTATTAAGACACATGAGGGTATTGTGCTTCCCTTTGCTGGCTTTACCATAAAGCAAAATAAACATGAAGCATGCAGTGTCAATAATGTAATGCCACGTTATTGACCTGGTGAATGTTGGAATAAGCAAGTGCGAACTAGAGTCACCAGAGTCTCAGTTGTATAATAATTTTACATAGTTTAACCCATCACCCAGTAGCCAAATCTGCATTTTTTTTTTTTTTTTTTGCGCTAACCTAAGCTAAACATTTTTCTTGATGGTAAACTGCATTAATACAATATTTCTCAAACTTAGGTGCCTCCGTGAATCCAGACAGAAAGAAGAGAAAAAACAGGTCCAGGCATGATAGGTATGCTCTTGTAGTGCTTCTTATGCAGCGTACACACGGTCGGAATTCTCGTCGGAAAAAGCTCTGATGGTTTTCCCGTCGGAATTCCGACGGAATTTCGCTCAAACTGTCTTGCCTACACACGGTCACACCAAATTCCGACGGTCTGTAACACAGCGGCATAAAACACATTCGACAGCACTATAGAAGGGAAGTTTAATGCTTCCGAGCATGCGTCAAATTGTTTCCGAGCATGCGTCGGAATTTTACGTGTCGGAATTGCATACACACAATCGGAAAATCCGATAGAAAGGTTTTCCGTCTGAAAAATTGAGAACAGGTTCTCAATCCAAATTCCGTCAGAAATTCCGACAGAAAAAGACCGATGGGCATACACACGGTCGGAAAATCCGTTGAAAAGCTCCCATCGGACTGTTTCCATCGGAAATTCCGACCGTGTGTACGCCGCATTAGATTTTACTGGCTGGGGCCACAGTTTACTGGTCAGTGTAGTCTCCTGATACCTGCACAAGCTATTGTGTTCATACACATTCCCTTGTATAACAGTCACTCTCACAGTCATGCTTCAATTCTGTGAGCAAGCAGTACAGGAGCCAATTATACAGAAAGGCAGGACTTGACCTGAAGTATAAAATTATTTTTTCCTTTATCTAGAAAGAGAAGACTCTCACCATGCCAACATCCAATTCATATATAAAAAGGTTGAAAAGAGTAAAAACTCTCTCAAAAATGGACTTTGTGGGCATAACATGAGGCAGTAAATTATAAAATATATATTACAAAAGGTTAAAAAACATGAAATAAACAAAACAACACCCTTTACTTGACAAGGTCAACAGATACCCAATAGAGCAAAAATGTGGAGGCATGGATCCTTTCAAAAGTGGTTAAGAGTCTGTGAATTGCACAGAAAAACAATCTATTTATATATGTTTCAATAGATTAGGTCCATGGTCTCCTCCATGCTAGCTTGTCAACGCATTTCACAACATTAATTGCTTCCTCAGGACATACTGGGTAGGTGCTGATTGGCCTTGAAAAATAGGTATTGGGTGACACAACACAAAACAGACTAGGAGTCGATTCAATCCATCCACAGATCAAATTCCAAATATTGAAGGTATTCAATTCTCCTTACGATACACCCTGAATAGGGGGAAGGAAAGAGGGATCCAACCTCTAGAGTGACCAAATAGACCGATTAAAGTGAAATAAGATAGATCACTATATACTCAGTACACAGGGTAGATGAGTCCAATAGACGGGTTTAATTATAGTTGTCGTAAATAGTCTTGACATCTCACAAACCTGAGGCTAACCCTTTCATATTTCAGGCCGATTTGGCCAATCAAGTGGGAGAAGCCTTCCAGTGTTATATATGGTATCCCTTGTCTGGGGACTCAATAATGAAGCCAAACCCAAACCTAATAGGGTAAGAGGTACCTGGAAAGTCTTGATAAACAGGTGTCTGCCGTGACCCGGCATAGACACCCGGGTCACTTTTTTTTTTTTCCTTTATCATCCATTGAGGGATACAGGAATTCTTAAAGGGTTAGTTTACCTTTAATGACATAAAAAAGAAAGATCCATATGCAGCTTTGGGTGTACATTAAAATGAGGTAAATTTTTTTGTATTATTCTTACTTTTTAAGCTTTGCAAGGAAGGAAGGAAGGGAGGAAGGAAGGGCACTGACATGCAGTCATCACTCTTCAGAGTATTGCTCATCAGATGAGGGGATACGAAAAGGTTAACATTAACAATGAGACTGTGGTCATGAATGACAAACTCAACGCTGTTCACCGTAGAGAATAGGGCACCCAGTCTATTGCAGATTTTGAAATGAAGGTCTTGAAGATTCAAAGGATGTCCAATGGAGGTCAGGTCAGAAGACCGATCATCAGAATGGTCCTCTGATGACTTGGCAACTGTCTGTTCCTGAATATTAAACTCAAGGGGCAGGCAAGAGCATAAGTGCATTAGGAAGTCCTCCCAGGACCATCTCTTTCTGGCCAGAGTCTGGTGAATAGCACCTGTGAATTCTTGATCGCTTCAAAAGACCCACTTGATGCCTTGCCCAAATCTCAGACCTTACTCAGAGGTAGAGACTCTGGCTAAATGGGAATTCCCCAAACTATTAAAGAGATGAACAGGAAAAAGTCTGCTACACACAAAAAAAGGGTCATAGGTCAGCAGGGATTGGACTTTTTTTTTTTTTTAGCAAAGGCAAAAACTGTGAAAATTAAAGAAAATTTACTCTTTCTGGGAAGGTCTTCTGAGCATTCCACAATGAGGATGCTGGAAAAAAGACATTAGGGTGGACATAAAGGTCAGTGCTGTAAGCATGATCCAAAACTGCTGGAGGACACTAAAGTGTCAGGTCTTAACTAGAGATGAGAGCAGTAGGGGCTGATCCAACTGTTCAGGTCAAAAGGTCCTTCAAGAGAGGAATAGGGCTGAGGAGAGTCAAGCATCACAAAGGATGCAACCACCTGGGTGAAATAGTGCAGCCGTGATTGGGATACCATTCCCAAGGATAGGCTCCTACCAGAGCCACAGGGTGCAGGAGACTCAAACAAACATAGAAAGATTCACAATGGGGTGCATTAATACCAGAAGAGTGAAGAGGAGCAAATGAAGGAGGTGCCTTAGTCAAAGGGTCTAGACTGGGGTCAACAGCTTGAGCATCCAAACTATGAGGCAGTAAACTTCTAAACAGAACAGAACAAACAGTCCTCTACGTGTGAAAGTGGGGTCATACCTTCTTGCAGAAGGCTGAGCAGAGGGAATAGAGGACCTCTGTTTTTAAGATCGGTGTCTTGAGTGAGTAGACGACTCTTGTGCCTCTGTCCTATCTAAACCCTAGAATAAAAGAGGCCCCATGATCTAGGTTACAGGCATCGATATTTTTGACAATGCAGGCAAAAATATACTTAAATTTTCTCTTAGCAGAGGTGAGGAAAAGGCATTCAACCACCTAGCAAAAAACTGAAGCATGACAGTTGGAGGTGGGGTGGTACAGGGACTTGTTTTCTTTTTTTTTTTGTTTGCCAGTGTTTCAACTTCCTGTAAACGACAATGTAACCCAACTGAATTACTGTGTGCCTTTATAGACAACAAATACACTTTGCATAATTTTTTTATCTCCAAATTTAGCTTTTTTCAGTACCTATTAGTTTGTAAAGTGTTACTGCCTTCAACTGGAATACAGTTGATCATATCATAATTATGTTTAATGCCACATAGAAGACATATTAGACTGTGATAAGTAATCGATTAAAATTAATTATAGAATGTACTTTATTGTTGAGTCCAAAAGAGGCATTTATACAGCAGTGAATGTATATAAATTTACCAACAATCATGAACATCCTGGGAAAGAACAACAGGATCTCCTACAGGGGTATCGCTAGAGATATAAAGAATACAGTAGGATAAAACATTTTTTAAAGTGTTTGGGAACACTTAAAACTGAATTACACAGGAACAGAGCCAGAGTGGAAAGATGTTACCTTTGGAGTTCCAAAGATTCATGATAATCCAGATGGTGACTAACTGTAAGATCAGTTTTGGTTGGACTGACAGTTTAAGGTAAGTCCAACCACATTTGTTCAAAATATTTAAACTGATATTCTGTAGGTGATCATTTCTTCATTACATGGACAACAAAACAGAGGACAGTGGATAAGCCCAACATTATGTTGGCCACAAAGTGTAGGTTCTTCCAGAATTGATCAATATCTCCATTATTTTGTAGGACTAGAATTTTCCAACCCATCCCTTTTCATCAAACATTCAATCACTGAAAGATGATGGAGCAGCAGGGCAAGACCTGCAGAGGGCAGAGCCATCTACATCATTATTCCAAGTATAAAATCGTTCACTTTATTTTGATAATTGTGCAGCTTTGCTGCAGCAAAAGGCAATGACAATCAAATATTTCCATGCAAACCATATAAAAACTCGAAAATTTATCAAATCAGAGATGTTTTTCTGCATGCTCAAACATTTATTCTTTATTTCAAAATTATCTTAGACCATCTGAATTTGTTATTCCCTATCCTATGAATTTACAGTTATATGGTCATGGATTAAAAAAAAGTGCATCATGAGAGAAATATGAAGGTTCCTTTGCTGACCTACTCCTCTAAGTACAAGCTGCAAGGTTGTCTCTGGCTTCAAAACAAGTCCCTGTCATTGACCTAGAACAAGCATGCTACAAGTGAAGTCAGAGACCCTGAGCTTCATACTTGCTCTGCTTCAGTGACTCAGAACATGCTCAATCCAGGCTCAGGGATCAGCAGTATAACCGGGAAGCTATAACTTTATGAAGGTGTTAAAAAAATAAAGTACTTTCCCTTCATGCACAGTTTAAAGGACAAGTTTAGAGTTAAAAAAAAAACCATTCAAACTCACCTAGGGGGATGCAGGATCTGTACCCGTCACCTCTGTAGTAAGAACTGAACAATCAAACACTGCTGATCGCTCAGTTCTCCCCCTCCATTCTCAGCAGAGAGCTCAGACTGTCAGTTTCCAGCTCTCTGCTCTCCTCTCCAGTGCTTACTGTGGGCTGTGGAGGGGGCGGGAGGAGTTGGCTCAGGCTCTTGGTGGATTGCTGGGAAGCGGAGACAGGTGCTGATTCAGGCTTGAGGGCAGATACTGATCATATGGTTCAGATCTTTTCATTGCCTTGACTGCCTCTGCGACATCAGCAGACAGCGGGCTTCAGCCTGCTATCAGCTGAAAACAGATCACAGGAGTGCAGATTAAATTGCACTCCTGTGATCCATAGGAGAAGTATGACCAAAAAAGTTTTGGCCATACTTCTCCTTTAACTTCTGGGACTACTTCAAGGTGCACTATGCATAAAAGACAGTTACTATATACAGGTACAGTAGGTGAATTGGCTTAGTATCTGCATGCATTAGGTAGGGACCTTAGATTAGAAGAGCAGGGACGGACATGAATATACTGTACATGTATATAAATCTCTATGTAAATTCCTGTAATAAATAAAATAAAAAAAGTCTATGTGCAATCTGAAGATTGGACATGTTGAGGGCTGGGGCATTTTATAGTAAAAAAGCAGCAAAATGCAATAAAATAAAAATAATATTTCAAAAATAGAAAATGAAAAAACTTATAATAAATAGAAGGGCATGAACTTGTCTAGGGATAAATTAATGATTTTGATCACAGTAGAACAACAACAACAGCATATTCCAAACTAAGTGCAGTATGTCTGCAATGAGGCTCACCTTGCAGTCTTCACAGCATAGTCCATGGGCGCACACGGCTCCTGGAACGAGCTGGCATGTGCTAGCATTGCAGCAAGAGTTGGTACATTCCTGAAAAGAGATTTAAAGAAAAGGCTTAGAACTTAACAACTTCCATGGGCAGTAAATGTCTCCTTTGTGCCTACAAATGAGGCTTATGCATCCCTCAAAACTCACTTGGGCACGGAACAGCTATTTCGAACTTACTCAGATTCTGCTCCCTTTGCTAACCTCAAAAGAAAAATGATGAAACTCGAGCCCAAAGGTGGCTGTGCTGGGAACGAGCCCGTGCCAACTGCGGGAGGATGACGATTAGGGCTGGAAAGTTTGTAGCAGATTAATTTCTGCATGAGAATAAATGGAATGTGCAAGGAGTTACAGCAATGGGGACAAATTTTTTAAATTAAGTGGTCTCGCTTTTCGGCATGAAATCATAGCGCTTCAACAAAATCTGAATTAAGACTGTAACAAAGAAAAGTGAAGCTGGTGCACATGGCGACTAATCACATTCCATGTATCATCCGGCCAGTGATGTGTAGCTAAAGAGGGACAAAATATTACTTTTGGCAGTAGCACACATCCCTGGTTTTCATTTGTGTGAATTTTTGCGCAGAGCCGATACAGCATACCTCCCAACTTTCTTAGATGGGAATGAGGGACACCTATTAAAAAAGGTATGTAGGCATAGGACACACCCCCTGCCACTCCCCTTAACCACTAGCCGATCAGCGCATGACCATGTACGTCCGCACAATGGCACGGCTTGGCAAATGGGCATACAGGTACGTCCCCTTTAAATCGCAGCATTTCCCTATTCTGCTTAGTGACATGACAGGGCTCTACTGCTCCGTGTGATCGGGAACAGTGATCGCTGTCATGTCAGTGGTAGCCCACCCCCCCCCCCCAGTTAGAACACCTCCCTAGGACACACTCAACCCCTTGATCACCCCCTAGTGTTTAACACCTTCCCTGCCAGTGTCATTTACACAGTAATCAGTGCATTTTTATAGCACCGATTGCTGTATAAATGACAATGGTCCCAAAATGGTGTCAAAAATGTCTGATGTGTCCACCATAATGTCGCAGTCACGATAAAAATCGCAGTCACAAATTTCAGCCATTGTTGGATATGGATTAAAGTGTTAGTAAACCCACAACAGTAAGTCAGTCTGTATATGCAGTAAAACATAAAACTGTATATGCAGTAAAACTGTTTGATCCTCCCCTTCTTAAACTGTCCCCAACCCGTCTCCTGATGGAACAAAGGTCAGGGGGACAAGCTGCACATGCTTAGTATGGAGTGTATTTCTAGAGAGTTTTTTGTTTTCTTGGGAGAGTGCATGCAATCAGCATAGGGCCAATCAGCACTGTCTAGACTGTCTGGTCAGGTGTCCTGTAGCCTCATGGGACAGTCAGAGCATAATGAAAACTTCCTGTACAAGCTTTAGGCTACTTTCACACTGAGGCGCGTTACAGGCGCTATAATGCTAAAAATATCGCCTGCAAAGCGCCTTGAAAGAGCCTCTCCTCTCACTTGAATGTGAAAGCAAGAGGGCTTTCACACTGGAGCGGTGCACTGGCAGGACGGTAAAAAAAAAGTCCTGCAAGCCGCATCTTTGCAGCGATGTAGGAGCGGTGTATACACTGCTCCTAAAGCGCCCCTGTCCATTGAAATTAATGGGCAGCGCCGCCGAACCGCCAGCAAAATGCCGCTGCAGCAGCGCTTTGTGGGCGGTTTTAACCCTTTTCTGGCTGCTAGCAGGGGTTAAAAGTGTCCCGCTAGTGGCCGAAAAACCTCTGCAAAAACAACGGTAAAGCGCCGCTAAAAATAGCCGACGCCCCCAATGCCCCAGTGTAAAAGTAGCCTTAACCAGACACGGATAGAAGTCACAAGATTACTATGTACTGCTGATGAGAAAGGGTATTTAGCAGTTTATATTCACTAAAACGATTGCATTTCCATGTTCTGTGTACTGTGGGAAACCAAGTATAGTTAAAGCAGGGTCCTGGGTTTCGTAATACTTTAATGTATGATAGAGGCAATGAAGGTAATTCAATAAAGCTGCCACTTTTCTGGTGTCAATCTTTTGTTAATTTATTGGACCAAATTCATGAAGCATCTGCAACACTTTTGGTTCTAATAGCAACTTGTGCACAAAATTCGGGTAGTTCTAAAATGCTTCAGTTTTACATTTATAAAAATAAATTAGTTCATATCTTATGGAAGTTGAGCTTATTAGGACCAACTTTTTTTTGGAGTGCAAAGAGAAACTGGCGCAGTCAGATTTTGCATCACATGCATTCTAAGAGGTGCAACATGTGCCAAATTCAAGTACAAGTTCTAAGTAGGTACATGAATTTGGCGCACTTTTAGAACACGAGAGACACTTTCGCTAAATCTGCCTGCGCCAGTTTTTTTTTTAATTCCAGGGATTATTTTATGGAAGGAATATGAAAAATACATTTAAAAATGTATTTTTAATTCATTCCAAGAGCGTATATCCTTTAGCAGGGGGCATATTACAAAATGCAATAACTCAGTAAAAGCAGTAGGAATTTACCCATCACAGATTTAACTTTGGTAAAAAGAATTCAGACTGGCTATGGTTTGCTGCACTTGGCTGTTCAGCTTTGCTGAGAGTATTGCCTTACTGAGTAATCCAAAGTACTGCACATCCCAGCCAATAAAGATTCTATTTATTATCTGTGTGTTAAAGGAAAACTGGCATTCGCATTTTAAGAGCTTTGACACCAAACAAATCATGCCTAAACTATTTTGGGTGAAAATCAAATCAAACTCGCAAAACCTATTTATAAAGGCTGATCTAATCTTGGATTTAATATTTCTCAAATGGTAAGAACTAGATTTTCTATTGATGCCCAATTATAGTAAGAGGTTCTTAATTTCATGGTAATCAGTTCTGTCTGGCTTGCATTTACGGTAATAAAAAAACACAACTTAGACTGGACATCAATATCTTGGAGAGTGTGCAAACTAGTATATGATACAATTGCAATTAGTCCTGTCATATGAGCTACATAGGGCAGAATGTACAGCAATAGTTTCCAAAAAACTTCACGCAGCTTTCTTATAGACTTTAAAAAACTATGTTTTCAAGAAAACCCTTGATGCATCTCTAAACCTTAACCAAATGGCCACCATACATGGATTGATTTTTATCCTGAACAAGAGAAAAATCTATCTATTCTCCCATCTACATCAACAGCGTGGATGGAGGAATCTCCTCTGCTTCCACCTTCAGCATGCAGCTGCGGTACCCAGTAAATGAGAGGAAGCTTTGCTGACTTCCAACATCCAATCATTGTCAAGCAAAATTGTTGTTTTTTTACATTCCTTGAGTATTCTTTGTAAAGTGAAGTTTCACCTTATTTATAAAGCTCTGTTGCAACTGCATGTGCAGAGTGCACAGTCCATTTGCCTTTAGTAAATCAACCCCTTTGTGTTATTATACTGTCCTGAATTGGTTGAAGTTTTTCTTCCTGTGATGTCAACTATCTACCTCATTATTTGTTGTTGTAAAATACTCCGTCATTGAATTTACTTTTTGATATAAGCATGGCAAGTTTACTGTTGCCTATAGCAACATGGCATCTTCCAATTCTCCAGTGCGATTAGGAAAACCAGAATGCTGGTTGCTATTACAGGGTAGGGAGTGACACCGAGCACCTTGTGCTGGAACGTTAAGCAGGTGTGTGCGTGGGGTAGTGAGGAGGGCACAGTTTAGCATCTTCGTCCATAAGCACTGGGAAACCTTGTCCCGGAAGTGTCTTCAGGATACAGAACCAGAGAAGTCTGCGATGTCCTACTGCACATGAGAAACCTGCAGGAGGACCCAGGCCAACAGTAGGCAAGCACTGTGGTTGGCAGCAGCTATGATTTTAAGTGTCATTAGGCATTAGGTTTGTAATGATGGCATCAATCTGACATAAGTTTTAGATGCTTCTAAGATCATAAAAAATTCTCTGACAGGTGCATTTGACATGCAGTTGACCTCATTCTGACCTGCTTCAATGGAGTTTTGCATTTCTATAGACTTGTATGGGAATACATAACTCATCTGAAGCAAAAATCATCCAATTAATGCAGGCCCTTATTAATTTGGCAAGCATAGAGCTATGGCAAGTAGGAAGAAGTGGAGCACAGCACTTCCACAGAAGATTGTATTGGTATTTCCAAATAGAGTGTCCTGCGTTTTAAAGCTCCTGGGTAACTCAGGAAATGAAGTGAATGTGCATGCAATTACCTGGATTTAACTAGCTTACAATCTACAGGCTTTATTTAGATTTAAGGAGTGTGGAGAATAGGGCGCTCTGGATAACAAGGAGACTTTAACAAACAGTACACGGCTGACTCTTGAGATGTGATTAATGCACCACAGCAGCACTTTAGAAGAGGGAAGCACACGCTATAGGAAAACCAAAGCAAAGAAGAAGGCGCTTCTTAGTAATAAAATACTTTAATGATGACAAAAAAGGGTCAAAAACACTTACAAGATAGAAATGAAAAACAATATCAATGAATCCATAAAGTCCAGCGGGTAGTCTCCTGGGAGTAAAGACAACTGCAGGTGGAAGTGCCAGCCGAACAGCGGTGGTAAATACTGTCTCTCTGATCCAAGATGGAGGGCCGTACTGTCAGGACCAGCATGGAATCCAGGCACACGGAAGTGATGTCAGAGTGGGCGGTGCATATTTCGGAGCATGCCCAGTCGCTCCTTCTTCAACCTTGAAGAGAGAGCGACTAAGCATGCTGGATTCCATGTTGGTCCTGACAGTACGGCCCTCTACTTTGGATCAGAGAGACAGTGTTCAACACCGCAGGTCGGCTGGCACTTCCACTTGCAGTTGTCTTTACTCCCAGGAGACATCCCGCTGGACGTTATGGATTCATTGATATGTCTGTTTTTCACCCTTCCTTGTCACTAAAGTGTTTTATTACTGCACTTAGAAGCCCCTTTTTCTCTGTTTTGCTTTAGATTTAGGAGTTTTATACTGTAATGTTAAATTAGAGCAACTAAGAATAATCATATCAAAAAACAATCCTTCAGCATTTAAAAGGTACAAAAAAAAACAGCAAATAAAGAAAAAATAATATAGTGTGTACAATTGTGACACAAGTCATATTGTAATTTAATGTTATTAAAAATTACCTTTCCTTTTCAATCTGCAGCCGCTGTAATTTTCTATAAATGCAAAGCAATATGGCTACACAAAGTTGTTCTGTACACAGAATGTGTATAGAACGCCCCCCCCCCCCCCCAGAAACATAATTTCCTGCTTGTGTGATTGGCTCACCAATTTTCCCAGAAATCTGCCTAATGCCACGTACACAGGAGCGGAATTTCCGCCGTAAAAATCTTGGATGTTTTTTCCGACGGAATTCCGCTCAAGCTTGGCTTGCATACACACGGTCACACAAAAGTTCGCTGAACTTTCGACCGTCAAGAACACGGTGACGTACAACACTACGACGAGCCGAGAAAAGTTCAATGCTTCCGAGCATGCGTCAAATTGTTTCCGAGCATGCGTAGGAATTTTGCGCTTCGGAATTGGTACAGACGGAAAATCGGAATTTCTGATCGAACTTTTTCCGACCGAAAAATTGAGAACCTGCTCTCAATCTTTTGCTGGCGGTAATTCACACGGTCGCATTTTCGGACCAAAAGCTCTCATCGCACTTTTGCTGGCGGAATTTCTGCTCTTGTGTACGAGGCATAAGATGCAAGTCAGATTTCAGGCATCCCCTTCAACAAAAATTTCATTTTTGGTGAGATATTTCCAATAGGAACACGTCTAAAAGTGATGCAGGCCCAGCAGCTTTCCTCATTAGTGCTCTTCAGCTGCCACAGGCAACTGATAATTATGAAACCACTCCCATTAGACCTACTCGGCACAGACAAACACACATGGATTTCTTCAAAATAACAAAAAGATAGGAATCTGCAACAAAGGTTGTTATAATCCTTGCAGTGTACATCGATCACCCAGGGGGGAATGTTTTTTTTTCTCAACAAAAGTGGAGTTACGCTTTAAGCGACTTACTTTTAATACAAAAACGGCCATTACAGGCAAGCTATCTGATCAGCTACTACCGGTCACAGTAAAAATTTAAATAACACTCCTAAAGCCACATCCGTATAAACTTGATTGGAAGAGAGAAAGGATAAAGGGCCACAGGGCCCTAATTCAGACTTTACAGGCAAGATTGACAATGATATAGTACAAAAATATATTTTATTAACAATAAACATATGACAAAACATATGATAAAAAAACTTTCAAACATTGCTATATCCAGAGGACATACGCACATCAAGTTTTTTTTATCATATGTTATTGAAATATAATGTCTGATGGATTTATGTTATCTTTTATAGTGAGACCTGTTCCTTCCAACTACCCCCGAGTGTATCCTGACGAAGCAAAACAGCGAAAACGCGTTGACGCACAGGGGCTCCCTGCTGTTTTTTTGGTGTTGACTCTCTTGTTTACACTGAATACTCATTACTATCATATGCCTATCATATGTTTTTAATTCTTTTTTTACTTGACCTGTTTGATATGACTTATTGTTGATAAAATATATTTTTGTACTATATCATCGTCCATCTTGCCTGTAAAGTCCGAATTAGGGCCCTGTGGCCCTTTATCCTTCCTCTCTTCCTACCTGTCACAGTAGAAACTCTAAACCGCAGTAACAGCTGACCTGACATATCCGTTTAAATTGGTGCCTTAGTTCTATTATTTCAAAAGCTCTGTTGTGACCATTTTCTTCCTTTTGTCTAGGATCAAGGTAATCCTAACAAGACACCCAACGGCCATCTGAGAACTGGTATGGGGAATAGATTGCAGCTAAATCACAGCTGCTGTATTTTCCAAATGTTTATAGTATTTGTTCCTTTTGTGCAGACATTATTGCCTTATGTGAATTCTTCCTTTGACCCATTTACAGAGCATTTTCACCACACAGCTGTTTACTTAGTAAAAGAAAGAGGAAAAAAACAATGGGTAAGATGTAATCAGAGTAAGTGGCAGAGCTGCCACAAAGCGAGATGTATGCCTCTGCAGTGCATTTTATAATGCTGGCCTCACACTGTTAAGCAGCGATGTAACATAAAGATACCTTGCTTTGTCATGTTAAATCACCCCCTTTCCAGCCAGAGAGCCAGAGCTGGAAATGAAACCCAGTAACGTTTTTAAAGAAAAGCTCCTACAATTTTTTTTCTTTCTTATTGGTTCTTTCCGCTTGACACAGTCTGCTGAAACCCGAACATCTTTCTGCAATCTAAACTAATTCTTCCACTTGGCCATATGAGTAATTTCCTCCGTTTGCCGAAACACAGGCGCATTTGAGAAAAGAGCGATGATCCTGTGCATGTAAATGATGGCTGTTTAGTGCCCGATCAACTAAAATGACATATATTTTCAACGTTTGCATGCAGGGAGCAATGACTGCTCATAAGTCATCAGACCGCAGGTTTAGCAGCAAAAGCAATATAACGTAATGAGCGCAGGTTATATCAGACATTTCGTATAACATTCCGGTATTAGACTTCTTTCAGGATGCTTAGTTTCAAATTTATTAGCAGGTGAATTGGCACTCATGTGATTTTTTTAAACATTGCAAAGAGCATTGATGATGTGCAAAGAGCAATAATTCAAAGCAGCCAACCAGGTTACGCTTTGAAATCCAACGGGTGAAGGAATGTTTCTGAATTGTTACTCTGGAAAACTTAATTTTGGATTAAGGAATAAGCAAAAGTTTAAACCAGTGTTTCTCAACCTTTTTTTCCAGTCAAGGGACCCTTTAAAATTATAGATAATCTCAAGGCACCCTTTAAAATTATGGACAGTCTCAAGGCACCCCATTCTAAAATGTAAAAAACGATTCTAATAGTTTTACATTATGCAACACAATCCACACATGTAGGACACCCAATGTTAGAGGTGATTTTTTTCTTACAAAGCAAATACACTTTTGCACACCGGTACTGACTAGTATTCCAATGTTTCTCTTCTTCCTCAATTTCTCTCCATCAGTCAGCTAATGTGACCCCGGTGCTGAGGGAGAGAGGCAGAGGAGGGTCAAACAAGGATGCTATGGAGGCAACAGACATCCTCCTTATCAACTGATGACATCATTGGTTGTTATAATGCCAGTGTCTATAAAGTGATGTAATGTTACATAATGAAAACCAGTGGTTTTGTGTAACTAAAAGGCAGGCTTCATCCCCCTGCTGGCTTGAATAACATTTTTGTAGAAATTTTTAGGCATTTTGCCAAGGCACCCCTGAAGAAGCCACAAGGCACCCCTGAAGAAGCCCAAAGGCACCCTGGTTGAAAAAGGCTGGTTTAAACTACAACAAAACTAAACACATAAAAGTGGTCCAACAAGTCCAAAAACTTCTTGAAATATTGCTTCACTTGAAGTTATGGAGCTGCCAAAAAACAGGATGATGCACCCATTCAGTTGAATTATCTACTTCATGTACACCAATGCTCATCAAGAATTATCATACAAACACAACAAAATTTAAAAACTCACAGTCCGGTGACTTCTAAGATTATATCATTTACGAACACCTGAAATTACCTAGGGTGGCTCAAACTATAGTAGGCCGTACATGTTCAGATTTGACTACCTGACTCAAGTCAACCCATTTACATTTACTGAGGAGAAATCTCACCAGTATGGCCACGTTATAAAAACGACAGTAGCGTTAGCTGTAGAATGAGTTTTGCAGCGTTTTTGCAGGAGCTTTTTTCAGTGTTTTTTCCTTTTGTTTTTTTTTTGCCAAAACTATACTTCCACAAAAGCATATGGCTCAAAAACCCTGATAAACACTGAATAGCCAAGTTTTGCAGCGTTTTTAAGCTGTTATCAGAGTAATGCCGCGTACACACGACCAGACTTTGACAGCAAAGGTCCGACGGAACAAATCCGTCGGACAATTAGATCGTGTGTGGGCTCCATCGGACCTTTGCTGTCCAAAAATCTGACGGACTTTAGAAATAGAACATGTTTCAAATTTTTTCGCCGGAACTCCACCGGACCCAGTTCCTATCGAGAAATCCATTAGTCTGTGTGCTAGTCCGACGGACAAAAGCCAATGCTAGGGCAGCTATTGGCTACTGGCTATGAACTTCCTTATTCTAGTCCAGTCGTACGTCATCATGTTTAAATCCATCAGACTTTGGTGTGATTGTGTGTGGCCAAGTCCGTTCATTCTGAAAGTCCATCGGAACTCCGCCGAAAGTCCGTCGGGAAGACCGTCGGACCTAGTCCGTCAAAAAGTCCGGTCGTGTGTACGTGGAATTAGAGTGTTTTTACAGCTGAAAAACTCCTCTTCAAACAAACTAGTTGTGGGTTTTTTCCAGACAGAAAAAAACCCTGACAAAAAATACTGATAACCACCTATGTATGCATGGACACATAGGATAACATGCTGGGGCGTTTACTGGCTGCAGAAAAAAATGCATGAAGCCAACAGCAGCTGTAAAAAAAATGTCCAGTGTGCATGAGGCCGTAAGGATACAGCGAGAGATAAAAATCTGACATATGTTAAAACTTTCCCCACTCTAACCTAATAAATAACAATTATGGCTATCTGGGCTTTAAACTTGCCCCAGGATGTGTGTGTGTGTTTATATTGTTGTAAGCCATTAAAGTGGTTGTACACCCTGTACAACCACTTTTACCTACAGGTAAGCCTATATTAAGGCTTACCTGTAGGTGCTGGAAATATCTCCTAAACCTCCAGGGTTTAGGAGATATTTACAATAAAGCCGTGCGCTGATGTCTGCGGCGCATGCGCACTTTAGAAAGGGCAGATTGTGCCGTTTCTAAAGGGGTCATGCCGTGACTGGCGGCTCCTGCGCGCATACACGGGAGTGCCGTCACGGGTTTCGGGCCAGTCACAGAGCCAGAGTTCGCGGCCCCGGGTGGAAGAGGGGTGAAGATGGACACTGTGGACGCTGCTAGTGGGGACAGCAGTTACATCGCAGGCTTCGGTTTCAGGTAAGTGACACATAATGGGCTACTATGTGATGCAGAGTAGCCCATTATGCTTTACCTTTGCAGGAAAATAAAGAGGAAGTAAAACCCATCAGGGTTTACTTCCTCTTTAAAGTTTTACTAAACCCAGAACCTGCATTCACTATATCTGATCTCCCACAGTACACAGAACATGGGAATGCAATCATTTTAGCAAATATAAACTGATAAATACCTTTTCTCATCAGCAGTATGTAGCAGTCTTGTGACTTCTATCAGTGTCCGGCCAAGCACTGGTTAAAGCTTGTAGGAGGGGTTTTCCTACTGCACTGTCTGTCCCATCAGGATGCAGGACCCCTGACCCTCTGTCTGGACAGTGCTAATTGTCCCTGTGCTGATCACATGCACTCTCTTAAGAAAAAAAAAACCTCTAGCAATACACACCAAACCAAGCATGTGCAGCTTGTCCCCTAGCCTCTGTACAATGCTATCATGAGATAGATTAGGAACTGTTGGCGAAGGGGAGGATCCAAGAAGACAGGATCAAACAGCCTTTTTTTTTTTTACACATGCAGGATTAACCCCTTAGGTTCCACAGTGAGTATAACAATCATGCTTTACTGCATATACAGACTGATTTTACTGTTGTGGATTTAGTAACACTAACAATGTGACTGCAAACTGCATTTACACAGGCACATAGGACAATAAGACTACCAGCAAACTTTATCCAGCACTGTAAAATAAAGAATTTTCAGTCCAATGAAGACCTAGAAAGTGATAACTTATTTTCTAGAGTAGTGTCTTTTTTATGTTAATAATTCCATAACCATCTTAGCAAGCAAATTAATTTTACCACAAGTATAAATCCTAAACAAGGCTCTGAATCTTTTAACACAGAATAATTGATTTTTCTCATTTTGTTGTTACTCTTTTGAGAAACATAAAATACTGCTCTTCTGGGAAATTATTTATTTAATGAATTTGAGAAGGACTAGAATGTGTCAGGGAAGTAAGGGCCATAGTACAAGTTAAGCTCCGAGGTTACATACAGTACAGATGCATAGGCACAGGCCTGTGGGTGCCCGTTTTGCTTTGCACAGCTGTGCACATATGTGGGCGCACCTGCCACTTATACGGAATGGCTGATGCACCAAATTAACTATTTAAACTCAGCAGTTGTACTAGTCAGTGCTATCTAAACTACAGTGTTCCTGTATTTCTGTGCCATATCCTGTACTTACTTCTGTAATTGACCCGGCTCATCTTGAACGCTACCTACTGTGACCGCGGCTTTGGACCCTGCTTTGCCTCCTGCTCACCTGTCTGCTTTTATGACACTGACCTTGACCTGTACTTTGATCCTGCCTGCTGTCCATGCCTGACTGTCTGTTACTGACTCGGCTTGTCTGACCACGCATCAAGTCTTGTCCCTTCTGCTCAGCATTCCTTGACCAGCACCCTACTTACCTGGTCCCTGCCATTCATCTGCATGCCAGCCTGCTTGCACCAGCAGTCTGTCATCTGCCAGCCTGCCAGTTTAGAATCTGCTGCATCTGTTGCTATCTGCTGTTCTGGCCATCTGATTCATCCATGGCAAAGCATCAGCCTCACCGTGCTCTTGCGACCACTGTCTCACTACCAGTGGTCTCTGAGCCGGAGCTGTAAGAGAGGCCTTCCTCAACACGTCAGGCTCTACAACCAGATACGTGACAGAATGTCTGTTGGGTATACGGCTGCTGTTATATGACCAAGCAAGATGAAGAGGCCAAAGTCCTAAATTGAGACAGAGACAGCAGTAAACAATTGTTTACATAGTAGGGTGTGATTAGCATCTATGTGAATTTTTTCTTGTTTTGGCGACAGATGCTCATGGAACAGCACTTCAGGGTAAATCTCTCTCATAGGCAGGGCAGTCTTTAAGGCAGAGCAAAAGGGGCAGCTGCCCTGGGCCCCATCATTGTTGTGGGGCCCAAAGCAGCTGCCTCATACTTGCTAACTATCTTAGTTTAAATTCCTTTGGCCCTTAAATTTTTAGTCCTGTGCTGTGTCCCGATATCTCAGTGTAAAGTTCTGTTACTAATGCTGCTCAGCTCTGCCCTATTGCCATATACAGATGACTCACCTGTAGACCATGTGTTTACATGTAAATAACTGTCATTGGTATGTAAATAGCGGCGGCATTAATATGTAAATAGCCTCAAACTGCTGCATTGATATGTAAATAGAGGCAGCATTCATAAGTATATCATGCCCCCCCTGAGGTCAAATCCACCATCATTTCTACTGAATGCTGCCCACTGGGGAGGTAAAGGGGCAAGCATGAAATTCCTGCCTACATCTGTGCGCATTAAACCTACCATCAGCCTATTCTGCAAAGGTAAGGAAATTGGAGGTGGAACCCTTTTTCAAAATGGCATGGTACCACAGCAATGTGAATTTTGTTGCATGTGAATACACAAATTTCAGCCGATGCGTGAGGGTGTTATTATAAATTAAGGGCACTGCTGTGTATCTGCTAAAGGGCAGCACGTCTCTGTGGTGTTAGGAAAGCGATTTTGCATGCATTTCTGACACAAAAATGAGAACGCAGGCTAAATGTCTCAGTTACATTGGTGGTCAGAGTAAATCTTCTCATTACATTGGTGATTGGTCTACAATCCTTTCATTCACACTAGTGGCCAGTGTCAAGGTCCCCCTCACATTAGTGGTCAGTGTAAATCCCTCCTTACATTAGTGGCCAGTGTGAAGGCCCCCCTTACATTAGTGGTCAGTGTAAATCCCCAATACATTAGTGGTCAGTGTAAATCCCCATTACATTGGTGGCCAGAGTTGAAACTCCTCTTTATATTGGTAAAAAAATCCAAGCTTGCATTTGAGGTCAGTTTCAAATGCTCCCTTACATTGGTGGTCCATTAAGAAGCACCCTTTAAATGGGTGGTGAGTGTAAATACCCCCTTACATTGGTGGCCAGTGTAGAAATTCTCCTTTATTGGTTGTTGATGTAAAATCCCCCATTACATTGGTTGTCAGTATAAATTCTTCATTACATTGGTGATCATTGTACATTTCCCTTTACATTGGTGGTAAGTGCAGAATTGCCCTTACACTGGTTGCCAGTGTAAATCCCCCCTAACATTTTGGTCGGGGTAGAAGTGTCACCTTACATTGGTGGTCAGTACAAATCTCCTCAACAATGTTACACAAAACAACAAAAAAACATTAAAAAAACAAACAAACCACAACAACAAACATAGATAACCAACAACTAAAACCAAGCAAACACTACAAAACATAAAAATAATACCAATATATACTCAATAATTAATAACTACAAAATAAAACCAAAAACAAACAAAACAACACACAAAAACAATTAGCTCCCAATAACAAAAACTTATAAAACTAATACAAAACATAGTAACAAAATAACAATAAACAAAAACTTAAAACAAATCACAAACAATCTACAAACAAAAATAAAACTAAAACAACACATAAAAACAAAACCACAAAAAATTACCAATAAATAAAACACACAAAAAAACCAAAAAACAATAAAAACCAACCCACCAAACATCAACCACCAAAACAACCAAAAACAACAACAACAAACAAAAACACAAACTACAAATACAAAAACGAAAACAAAACATACACAAACAACAACTATACAATCAACAAAAACAAAGCCTCGACAATGGTTGTCAGTGTAAATTTCCCTTACAAGGGGGGTCATTGTAAATCCCCCTTATTCTGGTGGTTGGTGTAAATGCTCCTATTACATTGGTGTCAGTGTAAAAATACCTCTTTATAATTGGTGGGTGCCGTAAAATCCCCCTTTACATGGTGGTCAGTGCAAATCCCCCCTCACATTGGTGGACAGTGTAGAATCCCCCACTATATACTTGCCAAATATTTCCAGCTTTGCTCTACACGATTCAGAATTTGCCACAGTGTACTGCCCCCTAACTAATCCCATCTCCCCACCACTGCCACTGATCCATCAACCCCCCAGCATTGCCAATGATCACACCCCCCTCCCCCAGCATTGTCACTGATTTCAGGAGCTTTCTCCCCCCTCACTTCCCCAGCCCATGGTGTGCAGGCAGTGAGGAGCTGATATGGTATAACCTTCAGCAAACAATCAGTGAGCAGTAATGATGTGCACTAACCTCTTGCAACCAATTAGTGAGTGGTAAGCATGTCCAGTAACCTCTAGCAACCAATCAGTGAGCAGTATTGAGTACAGTAATCTATAGCAACCAATTACCAAGCAGAAGTCAGGTGCTGTAACCTATAGCAAATTATCAGTAAGCCATAATGTGTGCTGTAACCTCTAGCAGCCAGTCAGTGAGCAGTAATGATAAACTGTAACCTCTGGCAACCAATCGCAATCGCTGTCTGATCTGATTCAGTAAACAGATTTTGAGTCTAGCGGCTATGTATTGTATGTCTCAGAGAAGGTGGAGAGTGAAATTGCATGGGGGTGGGGAAGGGGGAGGGAGCCCAAGAAAATCCCAGTCACTATTAAAGACGGCCCTGCTCATAGGGATAAAGACAACAATGAAAACCTCACAGAGGGTTCTAAGGTTCCTTTACTTCATCCGGCTATTTTAAAAAAACACTCCAGTCTCTCACAGGTGAGAATAGATGTGGAAGGTCAAGGCCTCATATACATTGGGCATTTAGCCTCTCCACCTGAAATTCCAGCTTTTTCTGTGCGCAGTAGGCAGAGGCGTCGCTAGGGGGTGGCTATTGGGGCTATAGCCCTGAATCTGTGTCCCATAGCCCCGAGCCTCTTGCTGCAGTGCAAGGTCCCTGTCTAACCAGCGGGCCGCAGAAGTGGGGGTGTGTCCTAGCCGCCGAGCAGTATGGCTGCGTGATCCGCTTTACAGTATGAAAAACCCGTCTCTCTGCACACCAGCAGATCATGGTCCAGCGGCGATTGCAGACATATCGGGTCCCCGCCAGCATTGCTATGGAGGTGTGGGGGGCGGGCTGCACCGGGTGACACCCGCCAGAGGGGTGACTCTAGGGCTGCCGCCCACCGCTACACATTGTACTTTTGCTTGCAGAGCCGCAGCGGAGCGGTGTGATCAGAGCACCAAGCCATGTGGGGGAGGCTGCCTGCCTGTAGCACTCCCCCATCTTAAGCTGTCCCTCGCCTTCAGGGATTTCCAATGTCCAATTTCCAATGTCTTCGGAGGCAGCCAGAGTTGGTGGGCGGAGCTGGGGGTGTGGCTGCCTCCTCCACTCCTCCCACAGACTCCTTCACTCACTGACTGATCCCACAGCTGAAGGAGAAAGAGACGAGGACACAGCAGCAAGAGCGTCTTCATCTCCAGGCATGCTGTACGTTACTGCACTGCTGCACATGTCACTACATAGAGTCCTAACCTGGCACCATACCACCCCAGCCTGCCCTATGCCACTGCAACCTGCCCTATGTCACCCCAGCCTGCCCTAAATCCGTAAATTCGAAATTCAGCAATTTCGGAATTAACTAATTTGTCAAAATTTAAAAAAAAACAAATTCGGAACTAAACAAATTGCACATGTCTAGTTTTAACACAGAAAGTACTAATCTTCAAGAAGAACACACACACAGAATGTAATTTAACACATTAGTAAACTCTGTTGTAAAAAAAGGGTTCCCCTGCAAGTTAATGTCCTAATGTGCTAGTATGCACCACATACTAGCACATTATGGCAGACTTACCTCTAAAACGAAGCCCTTTAACAGAGCGCTGTCGCTGCTGCTAGTGCTTCCATCTAAACCCGGTCTTCCTCCTGGATTCACTCTCTCTTACCATTTGAATGGCTGGGCCGCAATGATGGCACTCCTTCGAATGCGCACGAGAGTCACAATTGCGGCACAGGGTTCTGAACTGACGACACACTCCATGCCCCATCAATGTGAAATGCAGTGCGCATGCGCTGGTGACGTCACCAGCTGCTGAAATTGTGACTATCTCCTAAACAGTGCAATTTTAGAAGATATTTACTGTACCTACACACGATAATGCATAAAAAAAAAACAAGGGACCTAAAACATATCCTTTTTATAGACAGAAGTGTGTGTAAACCCTTAAAAGTCTTTCTTATTCCACGCGTGAACATACCGCCAGGGGTTTCTACAGCAGATTTACACAGTTACAAATATAGCGGAACAGCAATTTTTATCGCAAACTAAAAAAGCTATGTTTATTTAAAGGACACTGCTGAGCACTATTTACATCTAAACTGAGCGCATAGCATAACTAAAGTCTATTTTCAGGAAACAACCATGCTGTGTAGAAAAGGAGATAAAAGAGGCCGATGTCTAAAAATTAGAGCATAAAAAAATGGAAATGTTAGAAATTATTCAGAGTTATCAAGTGAGATGTTCGAAAAATGAACTTTGAATGGTTGCTGTAACAGATGTTTTCTCTGTTTATTGCTCCTATTTTATATATAGTTCCCATTGTAGTAATACATACACATTTAGAAGAATTAAAACAAAAATGGGCCTCATTGGCCACTTTTTCTGCTGATATTTAGGTAGATCTGAGCCAAAAACAAAAAGAACCAAGAAGTTGTTGCTATAAAACAGTAGAAGCTTTCCTTCTTCTGCTTCATATTTGTAGTTATGACAGCCCCAATGGGGTTGAATTACTAAAGGCAAATAGACTGTTCACTTTGCAAGTTGCACTTTGTTAGGGAAATTGCCTCATAGCTTACTAAATGAGGTGAAGCTCTACAGGCAGTCCCCGAGTTACGAACGTCTTAGGGACTGCCGGTTTGTTCTTAAGTCAGATATGTTCATAATTTGGAAGCGCATGCGCAGAGATGTTGTTTTCCAATGTTTTCCGATGTTTTGTCAAGTAGCCGCGCATGCACAGATGTCGTTTTTCAATGTTTTCCAAGGTGCCTGCCATCGAAAAGTGTCCGCGCATGCGCAGAACATCACGCCGCCTCCCGTTCGTAAGTAGGAGTCTGCCTGTACTGACCGCCATCATCCAATCGTGCTGTTTTTTCCCCCTCCTTGCACTTGATTGGGTATTCTTTGCAAAGTGAAATGTAACCACATTCTCTAAGCTCTGTGGAAATCTCCCTTGCAAAATGAACAGCCTATTTGCCTTTAGTAAAATCAACCTAGTCATTACGAAAGATTCTCTATAATCATTTAAGAGGGTAGGCTATATTATTATGGCAACATGCATACACATCTTTGGGGACAGGTCAAAGGAAAAAGTAGTAAACATTGGTAAAAGGGTATTCTGTTTGCAAAAAAAAAAAAAAAATACTTGCACTTCTCCTAATGTTGTTTAGTTTTAAAATGTAACCGATTTTGTCTCGGTTCCGTGTAGCAAAGCTCTTTCTTATCTGCTTCTTCAATAATCTGCTTGGTTAGGCCTCCAGTTGCCTAAACCAGCGGTTCTCAACCTCAGTCCTCAAGTACCCCCAAAGGGCCATGTTTTGGGAACTTTCCTTAGATAAAATAGCTCTTACAATACCATGTCATTGATGTTGATTTAAACTAGCTGTGCAAAGTAAAGGAAAACCTCAAAACATGGCCCGTTGGGGGTACTTGAGGACTGAGGTTTAGAAACACCAGCCTAAACGGTACAAATATGCAAACTCGATCTAAGCACAGATTATTATTTTTTTCCAGTCCCAAAAAGGTTTTGTATTACCTATCCTAAATTTGAATATATCACCACAGCTTGTTCTTGTGAACCTAAAAATGTTTGGCTTTTCTTTTCTTGGAAAAACCTAATGCATGTTTTTTTCGGCATGCATTTGACTTCTAGTATAAAAATGGTGCTGTGACCTCAAAGTGACTTGTGCCCATCTACATTTTAAAACGACAAGAATGAAAACCTTCCAACTGTCCCTCTTTTGAAACCAAATCCCTCTGTCCCTCTTTTCTCCTCAGTTGTCCCTCTTTTTGGTCTAGGTACGGATCTATTCAACTACTAAAAGTCTTATTCTGCACTAAACCTTTATTCTATCTCTTTCTTTTTTTTTTGTCTGTCATTTTGAAAAGACAGTAAAATATCTAATAAATGGTGGAAAAACAACTCAATTATTTTTGGCATGTTTCACACACTTCAAAAATATACTGGTAGGTTAATTGGATCCGGTCTAAATGGGCCCTAGTATGTGTATGTACGAATATGAGTTAGGGACCTTAGATTGAAAGCTCCTTGAAGGCAGGGATTGATGTGAATGTACAATATATATATATATATATATATATATATATATCGGCGTATAACACGCACCCCAAGTTTAGGAGGGCATTTTAAGGAAAAAAAGTTTTAGGAGGGAGGTTTAAGGAAAAAAAAAATGTACATTTAAATGCCCATCAATGCAGCCTTATCAGTGTGCATCTGCAGCCTTGTCCATCATTTGCAGCTTGCCCAGCGTCCTTTGCAGCTTGCCCAGTGTCTATTTGCAGCTTGCCCAGTGTCTATTTGCAGCTTGCCCAGTGTCTATTTGCAGCTTGCCCAGTGTCATTTGCAGCCTTGCCCAGTGTAATTTGCAGCTTGCCAGTGTCATTTGAAGCCTTGTCCACGTTTAAATTTCCCGCCGCCGAGACAGACCGCTGCGTCGAAAAATAGCGAGCGCCGCCGAAAAAGACAGAGCGACGCAGAAAAAGACCGAGCCGAGCTGAGCGGGACTGCGAGCGGAGCCGAGCCGAGTACACAGTACAGTCGGCTCAGTCTTTTTCGGCAGCGCTCGCTGCAGAAACAGCAGGGAGGCGGGACTGCGAGCAGTCGGCTCTGTATTTTTCAGCGGCGCTCTGTTTTTTTTAGGGGCGCTCTGCCTTTTTCGGCGGCGCTCAGTATTTTTTGGCGGCGCACGCTATTTTTCGGTGGCACAGAGAGTGGGGATCGGCGTATAACACGCACCCACGATTTTAAGGGGGAAAAATGTGTGTTATACGCCAATAAATACGGTATATATATACATACACACACTGAGCAAAATTATAAACGCAACAGTTTTGTGTTTGCCCCCATTTATCATGAGCTGAACTCAAAGATCTAGGACAATATTTGAGAGAAATAGGCCTTTTGTGTACATAGAAAAAGTCATAGATCTTTGAGTTCAGCTCATGATGAATAGGGGCAAACACAAAAAAGTTACCTTTTTTTAATTTTGTTCAGTTCAGTGTGTATATATATATAGCAGTAAATTGATAGCACTATATACTCACCAATAACTTTATTAGGTACTCCTGTTTAATTGCTTAGTAACACAAATTGCTAGTTAACCAATCACATGGCAGCATCAGAATGGGGAAGAAAGGAGATTTAAGTGGCTTTGAACATGGCATGGTTGTTGGTGTCAGACGAGCTGGTCTGAGTATTTCAAAAACTGTTGATCTAATGGGATTTTCATGCACAACCATCTCTAGGGTTTACAGAGAATGGTCAGAAAAAGAGAAAATTACCAGTGAACGGCAGTTGTGTGGAGCAGATGGGCTACAGTAACAGAAGACCACACCGTGTGCCAGCTAAGAACAGGAAACTGAGGCTACAATTGGCACAGGATCACCAAAAGTGGACAATAGAAGATTGGAAAAATGTTTCCTGGTCTGATGAGTCTCAATTTTAGCTGTGACATTCAGATGGTAGGGTCAGAATTTGGTGTAAACAACATGAAAGCATGGATCCATCCTGCCTTGTATCAACAGTTCAGGCTGCTGGTGGTCGTGTAATGGTGTGGAGGATATTTTCTTGGCACAATTGGGGCCCCTTAGTACCAATTAAGCATTGTTTAAAAACCACGGCCTACCTGAGTATTGTTGCTAACCATGTCCATCCGTTTATGACTACAGTGACCCCATCTTCCAATGGCTACTTCCAGCAGGATAATACACCATGTCAAAAGCTCAAATCATCTCAAACTGCTTTTTTGAAGATGAAAATGAGTTCACTGTACTCCAATGGCCTCCACAGTCATCCAATAGAGCACCTTTGGGATGTGGTGGGAGATTCACATCATGGATGTGCAGCTGACAACTGCGTTATGCTATCTGAGGAATGTTTCCAACACCTTGCTAAATGTATGCCACGAAGAATTAAGGTAGTTCTGAAGGCAAAAGGGGTTCCAACCCAGTATTAGCAATAAGTGGCCGGTGAGTGTATAGGTACCTGTAAAAATAATAATAATTAAAATGTATTACTGAGATGTTTCCATTGCCTAAATACATTGTGCTCGAAGGTGTCTCTCACATGGAATTGGCCATAGAGCTAAGAGAAAGCCTGACTTGACAGGTTCCTTTTAGTCCAGGCAGGACAAATTCTGCCAGAAAAAGGGTCACTGGGCTGTATCAGAATAAATATCTATTATGAGTGTTCTAAATCAGTTGGAATGCGTTTCCTAGTGCTAATCACTATGCAAGTGATCTGTGTCATGTAAGTCAATTCCACCTGCTGTTTTCTCAAATGGTTTTGGCAGAAGCAACAATTACAAATGTTCCTGAGCTCCAGTAACAAACGATCGCCAACATTCCAAGGTTGGGACAGGGAAGATAACTGAATTACAGAGATAGCTGCAAGATCTGGCTCTTCAGTATTATAGACTTTAAAGGGATTCTTTTTTCAATAATTATAAACTTTACAGGCAAGTTTATGAAGGATTTATATGCATTACCTTTACAGACTTAAAGGGGAACTAAACCCATTTATTTTACTGTTACTCAAAACAGTTACATTTTAGGGAATGCTGTAAATAACTGTCACAGTTGCTTGTGCTCTCAACCGAATTATCAAGCCATCATATGGCTGAATCCATAACTGATCATTTGTGCAGCACCATGGCAACTGTAGATCAAACAGAGGCGAAGATGGCAGCTTCATTGACTGTAAGGATAGGAGGGTTTAGTTCTGCCTAACTGCCCACACTGGACACTTTAGCTGTGAAATAGTGTGTAAGGTCAAACAATTAACAGGCAACAACTGTCAGACTTTAGATGACCTTTGACCAGGGGCACCGATATAACTGGGCACCTGCATCTGCTGGTGAGTGTCCCAGGCCTAAACTGTCACATTTCTTTGTTCAGTGTTTCACCTACAAGAGATGTCAGTTTCTGTTCCTGTACACCACTTGTCAGACCTGTAGTCGGTAGTGTATTTAGGTTTTGTGCTGCCCTTGGCCTGACTAAACTTGTGCACCCCCCAATTTAAATATGACCCACCCCTTCCTGTCAAGGCCACACCCCTTGCTAAGACCCGCTCTGAAATTTTTGAGTAGGGACACTAGTTCTGAGGGCCGCGGGGGGGCAATGGATTCCCTTAATTTTGATAGATTTCCTCTCACTTCCTGTTTGGCTATGGGGCAGGAAGTGAAGGGAAATCTTTGCAATGGGACAGGGATAGTAAAAAAATAAACTGACAGGGGCTATAACCCTCCCTTACACTTTCCAAAATTAAAAAAATAAGTGTTGCCTATAGTTCTACTTTAAGCACAAATTTCTGATAATTTTATGGAGAGGACAAAGAAGATATTACCATATATAACATATAGCACAGTGAGGAAGGTCAAAATTAGAAGCGGTGCCTCCCCCCCCCCCCTACAGTTGTGGAATGTCGGCCGCCCGTATACCGGAAACAGTCCGGCCACTTTATGGGGGCGCTAGACTAATTTGCCTCTCGGCCCAGTCCGCCCCATAAGACTGGCGCTACACTAACAGCACAAGCCGGCGGGGACCCTTTCCGTGCTGCCCCCTGCAAAGTGCTGACCTAGGCCTGGGCCTTGTCGGCATAGGCCAGGATACAGCGTTATAGGAAAAAGAAGAGCAGCGCCAAAGAATAAACTACTATATACCTATCCCAATAATTTCACATGTGCATGAACGTTATAAATGAATACATGCATTAACAATACTGTGAGATGGTATACATATAAAAATATATTGTTCAAAGTTCATAGGGTGATATTCTAGAGAAAAATCCTATGGTGGTGATTGGGAGAAAAAAAGGATACAGCGTTGCCTGTAGTGAAAATACTGGGAGGAGTTTCATAGCACTTCCTTCAGCTCTCTGCTACAGGTCTTACAGGCAGAAGTCAGGCCAGCAGACGGAGACAGAAGTCAATAGCTGTGCAATCGAAGATAAACAGTAGCATAGCAAGTTAGTGTAAAAGCATACATTTCTGCTCTGTGACTATAAAGACTAGAGCACCAAGTGCCCTCTAGATTTAATATATTTACTGCATGTGCTACCAGTCTAGTTCTAGTGCTTCACTGATGTACTGTGGGCATATTTTCACCCTTCACCTTCCACCCAGCCATGATCTGCATCAATAATCTCAAATCTCAGAGTCTACAGCGTCTATGGGGAGGTGTTGGAGGCAGGCAAATGAAGGGGCACGTCTGCATATGCTGTCACTATGCATAGTGTTCATAGTCAAAAACAGCATAGTACAAAGTCAAAACTTTAAAAAAAGCACAGGCCTAATATTAAGATGTCCATGTAAACAATGGAACTATACTAGTGCCCTCAATGTGTACACTTGAGCATATTATTGGTCAGACTGGAAATTACTACAGGTCTAACAGGTGTCAGATGGGCTGGAAGGTGGGTCCATAAGCCAACAGCTGTATAAGTAAAATATTCAAAAATAATAATGAAAAAAAAAAAAAAAAAAAAGGTGGTCACAGTGTCAGGACCAGTAGATGCAGCACAATGCCAGGGTCTGGTAAATAAATTTCGAGGAGGGATTTCTACTGGGGTGTGGGGGTTATTTTATGGGAGGATAAGGACATTTGTGCTAGTGAGGCACCCTGTACAGTACTTCCTTCTATCTTCCTTCTTCCTGCATTCAGTGCTTTACTTACACCTGACCTCTGCACTCTATGTTACTTATTCATGGCCCCTGCACTCAGAGTTACTTACTCCTGAGCCCTGAATTCCTCTGACCTCTGCATTCTGTGAATTACCTACTCCTGATATCTGATATATGTTACATACACCCGATCCCTGCACTATCTACTCCTGACCCCTGCGCTCTCCGCGTTACCCACTCCTAACCGCTGCATTCTGTGAATTACCTACTCCTGATATCGCCCTCAATGAGTTATTTAATCCTGACATGTGTACTCTGCATTATTTACTCATGATCCCTGCACTCTGTGTGTTACTGCTGTCTGACCTCTGTGTGTTACATATACAGTACCTGATCCTTAGACTCTGCACGTTACCTATTCTTGACCCCTGCACTTTGGTCATTACTTATTATAGACATTTGCATTCTGCATTACTTACTCCTGATTTCTGTGCTCTATACATTACTTACTCTTGTCTCTGCTCGTTCTGGTCTACTCTTGACTGAGATGCAGATAGGTGGCTGGTCTCAGGATTAGCAGATACACGTGCAAATGGTTAGGCAGCAGACAGATGCTCCAACTAAGCATATACTGAACTTGGCAATAGGTGAGCAGTAGTGGAAGAAGGCCAAGGTGCAGGCCAAGGTCAGGCCCAGTTGATAAAGGGGAAGAAGGGGGTGGATCAGTTACAAAAATGGCAGCAGATGCATAATCAAACTTCAGCCAGTTGTTAGTATTCTCCTGCCTACAGATAAAGCAGGCAGATTAGTCAAAGTACAGGCTGGAGTCAGCAACAGGCAGATGAGGAGCAGCAAGTCAGGGCAAGCTAGGTAGGTATCAAATAGATCAATAGGAACACAGGTTACCTATTACAGGTACTGCTGAAAACAAGTCAGCACTGGATTCATGCAGCTGCTCTGTTAAAATAACCTAAATGGGGCCAACATCAGCAATACAACACGAGACGAACACCCAGGTGCACAAATCCTTGCACATATATACGCAATCAGCAACAATCCTGTGCATGAGGAAACAGTCTTCCAATCTAGCATGAGCTTCCTGACACCTGCACTCTATGCGTTATGCACTCCTGACCCCTGTACTCTGTAGGCCATACATAGTTAAACAGTTAGGTTGAAAAAAAAAAAAAGAAAGACGGAAGTCCATATGGTTATGTACTCCCAAGTCCAGCAATGTGCATTACTTACCCTTCATCTAGAGAAGAGTAGACTCTGATTTCATTTAAGTATACCCCTTTAAGCCTCTACCATTGTATAATTTGGGCCACACTGACTCAACATTCACTGCAGCACACTAAGCAATGCCGTATCATTGCTCTGCTTAGAGTGCCCTGGGTCTTTTTGTTCTGTCCATCAGATGGATATATTCTGATTATCTGCATTTGTGTTGTTGTAAATGACATCTAATGTTGTTACCTTTTATAGGAATCATTTGCAGAGCTTAGGCGCCATCTAGCGTCCTTTTTTGGTATTGCTTCTGTGTGTATATTTTATTAATAAAGTTTATAACCTAGGAAGTACTTGGAAAGCAAAGTATTCTGGGTAAAGTCTCACAGGAAGAGACACATTCATCATGCTTTTCAGACTGCAAGAGGTCTTGTTTCAATCTCTTACCATCAATCCTTTATTGAACTTAAAAAAGTAAGTTTTACTGTCTCATATTGTACTGTGTATATTTGTCTTTGAAATGTATGCTAAATTTATGGGATATTGTACTTATCAAGGTTTATTCTTGTTATTTGTAGTTTCACCTAGCTTGTTCCAATAAACTGCGATCGAAGAAATATGGTATCATGTTTATGGGATAAGAATGGTTTAGCTGAATGTCCTTGAGACAGAACAGTGAAATTTTTTAAGCTGACCTCTGAAGGGAAGATAAGCTGACTTCGGAAGTCTGTACAGCCTGGGGCTACACAGTACCATACAGTCAGAAGCCTTAAAGAAGCAGGCCTGTGGGAGGCAAAGCAAGCAGCCACGCTACACAGAGACGCGCTCTGTCAAGCAGCACCGACACTAGAACGGTCTCTATACAGCAAGACAGCTTCTTCCCCGCAGCCATGTCTCACAGTAGAACATCTTCTTACAAAACACGATCACAAGCAAGCTCATCTAGGTCATCTGTCGCAAATGCAGCAGCTATCGCCCGTTCGAAAGCGGAAGCAGCAAGAGCCAGGGCCGCATTCGCAGACCAAGAGCTGCAGATGAAAAAAGAAAAGGCCCACCTTGAAGCAGAAAGGGTGAGACAGGAACAAGAGAGAGAGCAAGAAAGGGTGAGACAGGAACAAGAGAGAGAGATGGAAAGAATACGCCTGGAAGACGAAAGAGCTCAGCAAGAGGCATCTCTGAAACTGCAGCAAGCTATCTTAGAAGCTAACATGGAGAAGCTGGCAGTGGAACGAGATGCTGCCGCCGCCATTGCAGAAGCAGAAGCTCTTGAAGCAGCCATCTACGATGAGCCAAGAGCAGGTAGCAGCATACCAGGCCTAGAGGAAGAACACCAAGATTCCTTGCAACGCACGTCGGATTATGTCTACCAGCACTGTGACCCAAGCAGCATCCCACAACAAGAAATTAAACATGATGTCAGAGAGTCACACCAAATCAAGCAGCAACAAGACGACCTTAGACCCCAGTGCTACAGGCAAGAAAAATCTGACAGTGTTCCAGACGTTCCAGTCCCAACCAAACCTTCTACTCCACAAGGTACTCAACCTTCATACAAACATCAAACACCTGTCTTCACTCCAAAGGTGTATGCAACGAGCCGGTACGAACTGCCAACCGCATGCAAGTTTGAGCCCAGAGAGCCTAAAGAAGAGACTTCTATCAGGTATGCCTTTACACCGCACCACAATACACCAGCAGTCTACCCCAATGCCAATCAGGCTACTGTAGACTTTGCCAAGTTCCTGGCCAAACGCGAGTTAGTTACCCAAGGACTTGCCAAATTTAGTGATCGCCCTCAACATTACAGGGCGTGGCGATCCTCTTTCCAGAGTGTTATCCAAGGTCTAGATCTATCTTGCAGACAACAAATAGAACTCCTTGTAAAGTGGCTTGGCAATGATTCTGCTGAACACGCCAAAAGGATCAGAGACATTAATATAAACCACCCTGAGATAGGCCTTACAAACATCTGGAACAGACTGGATAGATGTTATGGCTCACCAGAGGCTATAGAGAGTACACTGTTTAAAAGGATAGAAGACTTTCCAAAAATACCTAGCAGAGGTTACCAAAGACTCAGAGAATTCAGTGACCTATGTATGGAGTTACAAGTTGCTAAAGCGGAAGGTGACTTACCTGGCCTTTCTTATCTTGACTCTGCCAGAGGTATTAACTCCTTAGCTCAAAAACTTCCTTATGAGTTACACGAAAGATGGATTGCTCATGGCTGTAACTACAAACGGAAACACAATGTGCCCTTTCCACCATTTAGTGAGTTTGTGGACTTTGTAGACAGACAAGCAGGAACGAAAGATGACCCCAGCTTCATTTTTCCAGTGTCTTACATCACTTCTGCTGGCCCTAAGCAACTCAGGGCTCCAGTAGCAGTGCACAAAACTAACATTTCTTCTCACAGATTTGCAGAGTTTCAGCCAGAGGATCAAGTCAATGACCCTACGAAGTTCTGCCCTCTACATAAGATGCCACATCCTCTTCTGAAATGCAGAGCCTTCAGGACAAAGACCATCCAGGAACGCAAAGCCTTCCTCAAAGAGAACAACATCTGTTACAAGTGCTGCTCTTCGTCTACACACTTCGCCAAGGACTGTAAGGTCAGTGTCAAATGCACAGAGTGTGACAGCACAGAGCACCACACAGCTTTACACCCAAAGCCTACTCCAAGAACCTTCCCACCTGTCCATGGTGACAAGGAGCAAGGCAGGGAGACCAAAGACTCTAGTACAGATACCACAGCAATCACTTCACAGTGCACTGAAGTCTGCAAAGGAAGTACAGGTGGCAGATCTTGCTCTAAAATCTGTCTAGTGAAAGTTTACCCAAAGGGACGCAGAGACAAAGCAGTCAAGCTCTACGTCATTTTGGATGATCAGAGTAATAAGTCACTAGCCAGACCTGTGTTTTTTGACATTCTAAACCTTAAAGGCCCCAGCAGCCCCTACTCCCTTAGGACTTGTGCAGGTACAGTGGAAACGGCGGGGAGAAGAGCTGACGGCCTACAAATTGAATCTATGGATGGTAAGACATGCCTACCCTTGCCGACCATAATAGAGTGCAACCAGATGCCAGACAACAGATCGGAGATTCCCACACCAGACGCAGCAGCTCACCAGACTCACTTGAAGCACATAGCACATCTCATACCAGAACTTGATGATCAGGCTCAGATAATCTTACTCCTAGGGAGGGATATCTTGCAAGTCCACAAAGTAAGGAAACTGATCAACGGTCCTAAAAGTGCGCCATATGCCCAAAAGCTGGATCTTGGGTGGGTCATTATAGGTGATGTTTGCCTGGGAGGTGCACACAAACCGGCATCTGTTAATAATCTGCTCACTAGTACCCTCGAGAATGGTCGTCCTTCTCTGTTCCAACCCTGTCAAAATCGCATCCTCATAAAGGAGCTACCGCACAACAACCCTGTACCTCTTCCTTTCCTAAGTTCCCTCTGTGACAGCAATGCCTATGACGATGACCAAAGCGACTTAGGACACTCAGTGTTCAGGAGAACAAAGGAAGACAACCAGGTAGCAATGTCCATTGAGGATAGGATCTTCCTAGAGGTTATGGAAAGCAGTATGGAGAAAGACGTGAGTAATAACTGGGTAGCACCTCTTCCCTTTAGGCCACAGAGACAACGTTTGCCTAACAACAGGGAACTAGCATATAAACGCCTCACTTCCTTAAGACACAATCTGCAAAGGAAACCAGAGATGAGAGAACATTTCTTTTCCTTCATGGGCAAAATATTCCAAAATGGCCATGCTGAGGTAGCTCCAGACCTCAAAGACTCAGAAGAATGTTGGTACTTACCCATATTTGGGGTCTATCACCCTAAGAAGCCAGGGCAGATTAGAGTGGTGTTTGATTCCAGTGCCAAGCATGAAGGTGTCTCTCTAAATGATGTCCTTCTTTCTGGCCCTGACCTCAACAACAGACTATTGGGAGTACTTCTCCGCTTCCGCAAGGATTCAGTCGCATTCATGGCAGACATACAACAAATGTTCTATTGCTTTCTTGTTAAGGAAGAACACCGAAACTTTTTGAGGTTTCTCTGGTTCAGGGACAACAACCCCTTTGGAGACATCACAGAATACCGCATGAAGGTGCACATATTTGGCAACAGCCCTTCCCCTGCAGTTGCTATATATGGCCTCAGACACTCTGCTAGAGTGGGAGAGTCAGAGTATGGGTCAGATGTCAGACAATTTGTGGACAAGGATTTCTATGTAGATGATTGCTTGAAATCACTACCCACAAATGAAGCCGCAATCAGTCTCCTCAAAAGAACTCAGGCAATGCTTGCGTGTTCCAACTTAAGGCTCCACAAGATTGCTTCCAACAGTAGAGAAGTTTTAGAAGCCTTTCCTGTCCAAGACCATTCCAACGAGTTAAAGGACTTAGATCTAGGCACAGACTCACTCCCCATGCAACGCAGCCTTGGTTTGCTTTGGGACTTAAGATCTGACACCTTCACTTTCCAAGTAAACACAGAGGAAAAACCCTTTACCCGTAGAGGTGTCCTGTCTACCATAAACAGCCTATACGATCCTTTAGGCTTTGCAGCACCTGTCACCATCCAGGGTAAGGCACTACTCAGAGACTTAACCTGTGAGTCGCTAGATTGGGACCACCCTCTTCCCACCGACAGGAAGAACTTATGGCTAGAGTGGAAGGACTCACTTACAGCGCTATCTAATCTTAAAATTCCACGCCCATATGCTCCTCTGTCATCTGCAGATGTTCAGATGCAAAGACTTTGTGTGTTTGCGGATGCTTCTGTTAAAGCAATTGCTGCTGTAGCTTACCTGAAAACCATAGACACTAAAGGACAAAGCCACATAGGGTTTGTAATGGGAAAAGCAAAACTTGCACCACTGCCTGAACACACCATACCCAGGCTGGACACTTCAAGTTTCATTAATTCTCTTAGACGTTTCATTGCAATCCGAGGCCCAGTGAAACTCATTCGCTCTGACAGAGGATCTAACTTTGTAGGAGCAGTAAAAGAACTGCAAATTCCTTCCAACTTGGACATCCCCAGTGTAAAAAGGTATTTGAGTAAGCAAGACTGCACGTGGATCTTCAATCCACCTCACTCTTCTCACATGGGAGGTGTGTGGGAGAGGATGATAGGCATAGCCCGCAGAATTCTTGACTCTATCTTCCTACAAGTAGGAACTGCAAGGCTTACTCACGAGTGTTTAGTGACATTTATGGCAGAGGTTACAGCCATCATTAACGCCAGACCCTTAACTTCAATTTCAAGTGACTCTGAAGATCCAATGGTTCTCACACCTACCATGTTGCTCACGCAAAAGACTGGTCCTGTAGGTACTCCAGCTGGAGAGTTTTGTGAGAAGGACCTTTACAAACGTCAATGGAGACAAGTTCAAACTCTTGCCAATACCTTCTGGAGTCGGTGGAGGGAGCAATACACATCTACTCTTCAACTAAGGAGGAAGTGGCACTCAGAAAAACCTAACCTTAAACTTGGTGATGTTGTGCTCATGAGAGATTGCCAGACACTAAGGAACATGTGGCCTTTAGGTCTAGTCACCAAAGTACTGCCAAGCAAAGATAATCTTGTCCGTAAGGTCGAGGTCAAGACCTTTCAACAGAATGAGGCCAAAGTGTTCTTGAGACCAGTGACTGAGCTTGTTCTGTTACTTTCTACGGAGGACTCTGTTAGTGACGTCACTTGACGTCAGGCGGGGAGTGTTCTGTCCATCAGATGGATATATTCTGATTATCTGCATTTGTGTTGTTGTAAATGACATCTAATGTTGTTACCTTTTATAGGAATCATTTGCAGAGCTTAGGCGCCATCTAGCGTCCTTTTTTGGTATTGCTTCTGTGTGTATATTTTATTAATAAAGTTTATAACCTAGGAAGTACTTGGAAAGCAAAGTATTCTGGGTAAAGTCTCACAGGAAGAGACACATTCATCATGCTTTTCAGACTGCAAGAGGTCTTGTTTCAATCTCTTACCATCAATCCCTTATTGAACTTAAAAAAGTAAGTTTTACTGTCTCATATTGTACTGTGTATATTTGTCTTTGAAATGTATGCTAAATTTATGGGATATTGTACTTATCAAGGTTTATTCTTGTTATTTGTAGTTTCACCTAGCTTGTTCCAATAAACTGCGATCGAAGAAATATGGTATCATGTTTATGGGATAAGAATGGTTTAGCTGAATGTCCTTGAGACAGAACACTTTTCACAATCCAAGCAAATCCACTGCCTCTAACCCTCTAAATGTTTTGCCAACAGTTCCTGTTGCATTTAAAAGTATAAATTTGCAAAAGGATAAAAAAAAAAAAAAAAAAATGTCCTCTCTAAGTTTTAACGGCTTCTGCCTTAACATAAAGTCTTTTCTTGATATGTACAGATAGTCATGTGTTTGATTAAAGACTCCCAGTTTACCAACATGCGATTCTGTCTCTAAGGAGTCTTGATGATGTTGATGATGATGATGAAGGTAATATCATATAAAGTTAAAAGATGGAGTGTAAAATTGTGATGCTAATAAAAATTAAGTGTTATGTTTTTCTTCAATGCCAGGAGCCTTAGAATGATTATCTGGATTGATTGTCTGGAAACCTCTACAAAAGAAAATGAGCTGAAGGGGAGGATATGAGAGGCCAAGAGAGGCTTTGTGTTATGTAAACCATGATATGTCCAGCATCCCTTCAGCTGTGCATCTTCTCTGCTCATTCCTGTCAATTATGAACTTGGCTAAGGGGCATGCATGCCTGGTATCATGCTCATGGGCGGTTTGGCCAGTGGCTGTATGTGGCTAAGTGCTGTTCCAAGCAGTACTAACGTACAGGGCCATATATGAACTGGGATGTATTCCCCCAAAAACAGAAAGTTTATATTCAGGACATACTGTATGTCCCTGATTGTAGGTCAACTGAGCACAACAGCAACGGAACAAGCAATTGTAGAAGCAGGTCTGCAGTAATAGCCCCCTTATATCCCTCTCATGGCAAATTTTTTTTTTTTTAATTATTTTTAATTTAGGAGGTTTACCAGAGCATACAAGCAATACAATTATTTTAGACAGCCACAAGTAGGTAAAGTTATCATGCATTGATTCATGTATATTTGAAGGAACAACAAATAAAGTTGCTTTACTTGATATCTGGTACCCCAAGATCCATACGTAGCTTTACTTAAAAGGGTAACTCCACTTTCATGGAGGAAAAAAAAAAATTGCAAAGAAAAAATAATATAGAACATATAATTGCGACACAAATCATTATGTAATTGAATGTTATTAAAAATGACCTTTCCTTTTCAATCTGCAGCCACTGTAATTTTCTGAGAATGCAATGCAATATGGCTACCTAGAGTTGTCCTGTACACAGGGTGTGTACTGACCACTCCCCAGAAACATCATTCCTGCTTGTGCGATTGGCTCACCAATTTTCCAAGAAGTCTGCCTAAGATACAAGTCAGATTTCAGGCATCCCCTGCAACAAAAATGTACTTTTGGAGAGATGCTTTCAATAGGAGCACGTCTAAAGGGATTTCCTCATTAGTGCCCTGCAGCTGCACACCTGACAGTTAATTATGAAACAACTCCCATTAGACCCACTCAGTACAGAGGCACAGACAAACACACAGGGATTTCTTCAGAATAAAGCCCCTTTCACACTGGGGCGGTGGGGGCGTCGGCAGTAAAGCAGCGCTATATTTAGCGCTGCTTTACTGTCGTTTTAGCACTATTCGGCCGCTAGTGGGGCGGTTTTAACCTCCGCTAGCAGCTGAAAAAGGTTTAAAACCGCCCGAAAAGCGCCGCCCAATTGATTTCAATGGGTAGGAGCGGTGAATACACCGCTCCTTCCCTGATCCAAAGATGCTGCTAGCAGGACTTTTTTTTACTGTCCTGCTAGCGCACTGGAGCACACTGGAGTGAAAGGAGCCGTTTTTTTCAGGCGCTATACAGGCGCTATTTTTAGCGCTGTAGCACCTGAAAAACGCCTCAGTGTAAAAGGGGCCTAACAAAAGGTAGGAATCTGCAACAAAGCTTGTTATAATCCTTGCAATGTACATAAATCAGCCAGAGGGGAATGTTTTTTTCTCAACAAAAGTTAAGATTTGTTACAGGTAATAAAGCACAGTTTAAAGAATGCATAAGCAATTATGTGTATTTTTAAAAAAAATCTGTTACACAATAGCAAGAGCTTACTTCATTGACTCCAAATAGAATGAGTCCATTGAATAAGTCCAACTAGAATGAGAGAGCCATTGAGAGATACTAAACATCAAAGCATGATCTTCAGAGAATATGCAGTACTCATTGGCTGTGCCATCATCACAGAGTTTTTTGCTTACCACAAGGGGGGAACCCCATCCATTCCTCCTACTTCATAATATTTAAGTGCTTCAAGATGGCAAAAGAAAGCAGAGCCAAGAAAAAGGGTTATGCCTCTCTGAATATACATCATTTACTAATGGCTAGCATATGTTTGTTTTTAGATTTTTATCCAGGGTAAACACTGCTCTGTTTTCAGAAGAGGTGGATCTCCTTGCCATGCTGTCATTCACAAGTTATCTATTGCTGGAATGGGATTTTTTACGTTCTGTCTATGCTTGGCTCATACTGAATGATATACCGCACTATTCTGCAACCAACAGTCATCACTAAGGCGTCATGCACACCAGAAAGCTAACTGCTTTTGAAACGCTGGACGGTGTTTAGCCTAGTGTATAAGCTACATTTAGTAGCTGCAGCATTAAAAAGCGGGGTTGCCGGTGTCCTTAACCAGTGGATAGCTGGGGGGAGCGACGGCACTCACAACCAGTGGCAGCTGGTGTTTTTTTATGGGGGGGAGGCAAACGATGCACCCCCTGGGTCGATCAGGTCACCCACACCACAGCCCCCCCCCCGTATGTCAGTCAGCGTCGCACTTACCCCCATCAAGCGGGCAGCGCTTCCCTCCTGCGTCTCCTCCCCCTAGGCAGCCAATAGGATATGGCCTGTCCTTTCAACCAATTGGGTGACAGGCCTCAGGACCCCCTTTCTGATTGGCCAGGAGGAGATTTAGTGTGACAATAGCGAATATTCATTCACTATTGTCACACAACTGGCTGGGCTCAAAATGCAGTGCTCTGCGCCCTGAGCCCACCCTTTTTAGAAGCCTATTAGAGCCTCTGACTCTAATCACATGCTTAAAAAAAAAAAACATTAGCATCAATGCGTCCAGTGCCCCGCATGTAGATAAAGGGGCTGGACGCATGGATAAGGGGGGCGGCGCCCTTGTGCCCCTAATGGATGGGCCGCCACTGCCCACAACATTTTTTTTTCAATTTTCTTTTTTTTTTTGCTGTCAATTTCTTTACATTCAGCTGTCAGCGGGGAACCCCACTGACAGCTGATGACTCATCTGTTGGTAAGGACCAGTTTCCTGGTCTGCTCCATAACAAGCAGCTAATCACAGATTGTTAAGGACGCCGGCGGCCTCCACTGCAGAAAAAAAATTAAAAAAATAAAAAAATAAACTCGGCATTTAGCAGAGTTTAGGAGCTGTCAGCAAATTTTTCTGCCAAAACACTGCTGCTCCAGAACATGCTGGCAGAGTTTTTTTTTTTTCTGCCACTAAACTCTCCTGCCAAAAAATGCAGATAAAAGTCTATGTATGCATTAGCACATATGATAACAAGTAGAGGAGTTTAGAGGCAGTTAAAAAAAAAAAAAAAAAAACATCTGACACGCAAAACAGCAACTGTAAAAATGCCCAGTGTGCATGAACCAGAATACTCAGCTGTGCCAGACCCAGGAGAGCTCACAATTTAATCTTACAAGTAATCAGTAAATAAATATTTATGAGAAAGGTAAGCAAAACAAGATTTTCCCATTATATCAGTTTTAAAGAACACAATTGTTCTTGACTTTTAACAACAACTTTGTTGTTCCAGCTTGGTGAACCAAAAGATTTTGAACCTGGTAAACTGCTCCGTGTTTTTAGGACGTGCAAAAAAACTAAAGACATCAGTAACTGTGCAGCGCTTGCAATAAAGTAGTTGTAGATTTTGGAACAACTACGCTTTTAGGGAGGTCAAGTCCTGATTTAGACCTTAAGGAACCCATACACACTGGATATTAGTTTCCCAAAGTAGACATGTTTGGCTGGATTAGGCAATAATATAAAATGTATATGTTAACGGCATAAGACAACATTGGAAGTGTTTGCAATCAGCCTTCCCTGCCTTACTCCATAGCTCTAGACCAGTGATGGCGAACCTTGGCACCCCAGATGTTTTGGAACTACATTTCCCACGATGTTCAACTACACTGCAGAGTGCATGAGCATCATGGGAAATGTAGTTCCAAAACATCTTGGGTGCCAAGGTTCACCATCACTGCTCTAGACACAATGGTCCAATGTGACTGGTTATGTTTAAAGTAAGAGCTAAACAGCACACATGCCAGAGTACAACTAGATTGTACCTTCATTTCTAACCATCCTCTAAAGGTTTTATTACATAGATTAGCTGAATCTAACACATACATATGATCTATTTTTGCATTTTTACAAGAAAAATTAAATATCACATAAGTTATCAAGGTAAAATGTCACAAGTCTTTCCTTGATGGCAATTTTGAGGTTCTAGGTAGTATCTATAGGGGAGACCAGAATTTGAAACCACTTGAAATGGAAATAAAGTCACTTTTCAGGAGATTAAATACGGATACATGATTTAAAAGGACACCTTTGGTTAAAAAAATGACATGCATGGGAAAAATATTGATGTTATGCCTATATGAAGGACAGGTCTGTATTTACTATAATGGCATTTGGGGACAGAGCCTAGGGCTGCAGGAATGGGGAGGGTCAGAACAACCTCAAATTTTACTTTCCTAGCTAATTTCGGCATGAAAACTGTAGGGGGAAGACAGGTATCAGAGTCAGAAGACACGTTATAGATCAGGATCTGGGCTCAGGCTCGGAGATCAGTAGCTATAGCAGCGGGGAAGCTCACACCCATGAGCAGGATAGGTATGCAAGCAGGTCACCCTGGCAGATGACGTAGGCTCACTCAAGGTGTGGGGTCTAAGTATAACCGGTATTCGCCAGAGCTCCCAATGGTGGAGATGGGTTCTGCTGTGTGGTGGCATCTGGTCGTGGTTCAGAAATATATATAGCAGGTAGGGATCAAGCAGAAGCATAGTCAGTAAACAAGCCAAAGGTCAGTAACAAGTGGTTGTAGCTAGGGTCAAGTGAGAAAGGTGGAGCTGCTTATGCTGCCTACACTGCTGGGAGGTACTAAAGATGTGTGCAGAGGTGGGGGGTGGGGAGAGTGGTGCAGAGGTCAGAGGCGCGGAGGGGTGAGATGTCGTCAGCCTGTAAAAGAGCTAAACCCTGTACACTATGCAGAGCACACCACTAAACCCTGCACTCTGTATACAGCGCACCCTTGAATTCTGAATTATGTGTATAGGACACCCCTGAACCCTGCACTCTGTGCATAGGGCCCCCCGAACCCTGCACTATGTGCATAGGGCCCCCCTGAACCCTGAACTCGGTGCATAGGGCCCCCCTGAACCCTGCACTCTGTGCATAGGGCCCCCCTGAACCCTGCACTATGTGCATAGAGCCCCCCTGAACCCTGCACTATGTGCATAGAGCCCCCCTGAACCCTGCACTCTGTACATAGCACATCCCTGAATTCCACATAACACACTACTGGTATTTTTTGCCCCTTTAAGATCCTCTGACCGTGATTTGGCCACACCCACCTTTCCAATGTGGTTAGTTGCGTTCCTGCATCTATTCTTTGAGGGAAAAAAGCCATAGCTATTTTCATTTAGATGTAACCAGGAGGAAATTAGGTCTAAATACAGCCCTGGCAATAGGTATTTGGATAAAAAAAATTGCTGGATAAAATGGAAAGACACAGTTGCAAAATCGCATACAGCTTAATGAACTTACCCTTTTAAATATTAAGAAATTCAAAATGGCAAAGTAACTAATTTCTATAACCTTAATTATTTCTAAAAGGCTAACAAAAGGAACTGTGGGTAAAGGCCATAAACACATAATTCTAAGTAGTTTATATGCTAGCTCATGCTCCTCAAGCAATTACTTTTACGTGTCCAGCTGACCCCACCCTGGCCTAGCTAGACCTACAGAGATTAAAAACAGCACAAAGCCTTTCTCTTGTATAATAATACAGGACAACACAGAGACCCTCGGCAGAAATTAACTTTCTTCGTCATTTTCTAGTTCACAAGTTCACAGACATATTCTCATGTTGCTAACCCCATTGAAAGAAAATTGAAATTGATATTTTAACTGGTCTTCCAATAGAGCCTGATGTTGTTCAGTGAAGCACAACAAGAAAAACCTCGGAAGATTCTTGGAAAGAGGAATGTAAATTACAAACCAAAGCTTAAAAATCAAGGACGGAGCTGCTATAGTGAAGCGGGTTCCACCGAAATTACGCACATTGGATAGATTTATCTATTTATAATTGTAAAGTCTCCCTGTGGAAATCCTTATACTACGGGGAAGGCGACAAAATGTAAATTCATAAGTATTTTTTATTTCATGAAGAAGTAGGGAAACTTCAATTCTCTTTCTTTTGACTCCCATCGAGGCACAATGACAAATACATTGCAACCTTCCAGGCACTGTACAGTCTAAGCAGGCATCTCTGTAGACACAGTGCTCTTATGCCGCGTACACACCATCGGAAATTCGGCCAGCAAAAGACCAATGAGAGCTTTTGGTCGGAAAATGCGACCGTGTGTAGGCTCCATCTGACTTTTTCTGGCCGAATTCCAACCAGTAAAAGATTGAGAGCATGTTCTCAATTTTTTGGTCGGAAAAAGTCCTGATCGGAAATTCCGATCGTCTGTAGCAATTCCGACGCGCAAAATTCATACGCATGCTCGGAAACAATTTGACGCATGCTCGGAAGTATTGAAATTAATTTTCTCGGCTCATCATAGTGTTGTACGTCACCGCGTTCTTGACGGTCGAAAGTTCGGCAAACTTTTGTGTGACCGCGTGTATGCAAGCCAAGCTTGAGGGGAATTCCGTCGGAAAAACCATCCAAGATTTTTCCACCGGAAAATCCGCTCGTGTGTACGCGGCATAAGTTATATTATTCTTCCTGATCACAAATGAACCAATGATGGCTTTTGACGCCTCTGCACTGTCATGCTTTTACAAACAATACTCCCATTTTGTGTCTGACTCTTCATTTTGCATGAGGATGTGCGATTCTAATTTTGCAGGTCTTCTATAAGGCATAGGTTCACAGTTGAGAATCATTCGATGAAATCAATACACACGAAAGAAGGCTGAAGTGAAACGATAACCAAAACTTTTTCTTTCAGTTTAAATAAATATGGGAATGGGTAGAACCTTTTTTGGTGTCCCCTACGGCAGTGGTCATCAACCCTGTCCTCAGGGCCCACTAACAGGCCAGGTTTGCAAGATAACTGAAACACATGACAGGTGATATCATTTGCTGCTCAATGATTGCAGTATTCTAGTGTGCATCTCCCCAAGGTAATACATAAAACCTGGCCTGTTAGTGGGCCCTGAGGACAGGGTTGATGACCACTGCCCTACGGTGTAATTCCCCCATACATCCTGCTTAGTCAAAGGTACAGGAAATGGATGAAAACTTTCTCTAACAGGAAAACATCAATAAAAGTTAAACTTTGTGATTGCTAAGAGCATAAACCAAGGGTTACACAGGCAACTAAATTTCTATGCTTGTTTCTATTCTCAGCATTATGTATTTTTAGGCCTCCTTTACATGTGTGTACTATAGCATATGCCTGTGCGAGAGGCGGGTTTGCCTGCCAAGGGATGCAAAGGTTCTCCACGCACCCCCTGTAGGCAGTCCCATTCATGCCAATTGGTAGGCAGTGGCTGCACGGATATAGCCGCTGCTCCCAGTCTGACAGCCGCGTCGGTGCACCAGTACTTGCATGCAGTAGCGTATTTAGGTTTTGTGCTGCCCTAGGCCTGAATAAACTCGTGCACCCCCTAATTGAAATATGACCCACCCTTCCTGGAAGGCCAAGTGGATTCCCTTAATTTGCACAGATTTCATCTCACTTAATGTTTGGGGCAGGTAGTGAAAGGAAATCTCCGCAATGGGACAGGGATGGTAAAAAATTAACTGGCAGGGGCTATAACCCTCCCTTATTCTATCCAAAATTAAAAAAAAAAAAAAAAGTGTTGCCTATAGTTTTATTTTAGGCACAAATTTCTGATAATTTTATGGCAAGTACTAAGAAGATATAACCATGCCAATGCTGCATCAGAAAACATATAGCAAAGTGAGTAAGGTTTGTGGTCCAGGATGATAGGACCGTCATAATTAGAAGCGGCGCCCCCCCCACAGTTGCAGAATGCCGGCCGCCCGCATACTGGAAGCAGTTTGGCTGCTTGATGGGGGTGCTAGACTAATTTCCCTCTCAGCCCAGTCCACCCCATAAGCCTGGCGCTACACTAACTGTGTAGCGCAAGCCGGCGGGGATACTTTCCGTGCTGCCCCCCTGCAAAGTGCTGCCCTAGGCCTTGTCGGCCTAGGCCAGGATACAGTGTTGCCTGCATGGCTCACAAACTGGGAGCAGTGGCAATGTTTGTGCAATCGCTATGTTGCAAATGACATGGATGGGGCTGCCTGCTTGTGAATTTATGGAACGCTTGAGCATCTCCATGCAGGTAAACACAGCACTCACACAGGTGTTATGCTGTAGTACACCCAGGTAAATGAGGCTTTAGGTTTTCTTTCAGGTTTTTACTGTCATCTATGACCCCACTGAGGATATTTTCCCTTGCTTCCTGTCCTTGCAACACCTGTACAAAAAATGGTCTCCCCCCACTCCCCCTGCTTATCAACTTCAGTTTTTTTTTTTTTTTTCTGTTAGTTTGGACGGCAGCAAAAAAAAATCAAACGCAGCCACTGTGCCCCTCAAACGCAGCCACTGTGCCCCTCAAACGCAGCCACTGTGCCCCTCAAACGCAGCCACTGTGCCCCTCAAACACAGACACTGTGCCCCTCAAACGCCGCCACTGTGCCCCTCAAACGCTGCCACTGTGCACATAAATTGCCACCACTATGCCCATTAAATGCAGCCATTGTGGCATCAAATGCAGCCACGGTGCCTATAAATTGCCACCAATGTGCCCATCAGACGCAGCCACTGTGCCCATCAAACGCAGCCACTGTGCCAAACGCAGCCACTGTGCCCATAAATTGCCAACACTGTGCCATCAAACGCAGCCACTGTGCCCTCTGAAATTGCTGCCAAACTCGCACTGACATGCTGGTATGAAATCGTGCAAGATTAGCTGAATTTGCACGATTTAATTTCCTCTGTCAGTGTGAACCTGGGCTAAGTGAGTTTATTCCATATATATATATATATATGGTCAGTGAGAAGAATGTTCCTTACATTGGTGGTCAGTGAGAAGAATGTTCCTTACATTGGTGGTCAGTGAGAAGAATGTTCCTTACATTGGTGGTCAGTGAGAAGAATGTTCCTTACATTGGTGGTCAGTGAGAAGAATGTTCCTTACATTGGTGGTCAGTGAGAAGAATGTTCCTTACATTGGTGGTCAGTGGGAAGAATGTTCCTTACATTGGTGGTCAGTGAGAAGAATGTTCCTTACATTGGTGGTCAGTGGGAGGAATGTTCCTTACATTGGTGGTCAGAGGGAAGAATGTCCCTTACATTGGTGGTCAGAGGGAAGAATGTCCCTTACATTGGTGGTCAGAGGGAAGAATGTGCCTTACATTGGTGATCAGTGGGAAGAATGTTCCTTACATTGGTGGTCAGTGAGAAGAATGTTCCTTACATTGGTGGTCAGTGAGAAGAATGTTCCTTACATTGGTGGTCAGTGAGAAGAATGTTCCTTACATTGGTGGTCAGTGAGAAGAATGTTCCTTACATTGGTGGTCAGTGAGAAGAATGTTCCTTACATTGGTGGTCAGTGAGAAGAATGTTCCTTACATTGGTGGTCAGTGAGAAGAATGTTCCTTACATTGGTGGTCAGTGAGAAGAATGTTCCTTACTTTGGTGGTCAGTGAGAGCAATGTTCCTTACATTGGTGGTCAGTGAGAAGAATGTTCCTTACATTGGTGGTCTGTGAGAAGAATGTTCCTTACATTGGTGGTCAGTGAGAAGAATGTTCCTTACATTGGTGGTCAGTGGGAAGAATGCTCCTTACATTGGTGGTCAGTGGGAAGAATGTTCCTTACATTGGTGGTCAGTGGGAAGAATGTTCCTTACATTGGTGGTCAGAGGGAAGAATGTCCCTTACATTGGTGGTCAGAGGGAAGAATGTCCCTTACATTGGTGGTCAGAGGGAAGAATGTCCCTTACATTGGTGGTCAGAGGGAAGAATGTCCCTTACATTGGTGGTCAGAGGGAAGACAGTCCCTTACATTGGTGATCAGTGGGAAGAATGTCCCTTACATTGGTGATCAGAGGGAAGAATGTCCCTTACATTGGTGATCAGAGGGAAGAATGTCCCTTACATTAGTGATCAGTGAGAAGAATGCTCCTTACATTGGTGGTCAGAGGGAAGAATGTCCCTTACATTGGTGGTCAGAGGGAAGAACGTCCCTTACATTGGTGGTCAGAGGGAAGAACGTCCCTTACATTGGTGGTCAGAGGGAAGAACGTCCCTTACATTGGTGGTCAGAGGGAAGAACGTCCCTTACATTGGTGGTCAGAGGGAAGAATGTCCCTTACATTGGTGGTCAGAGGGAAGAATGTCCCTTACATTGGTGGTCAGAGGGAAGAATGTTCCTTACATTGGTGGTCAGTGAAAAGAATGTTCATTACATGGATGGGGACACATGGGCGGAGACACATGGGCGGAGACACAGGGGGCCCCATGATCTCCTTTTGCCCGGGGGCCCCATGAGCTGTCAGTCCGCCCCTGGTTTCAGCACTGTAGACATGGCAGCCTTGAAATACTGAGCCTTGTAGTTCCATTAAAGTTGGAATAGTATATCTCATCTGGGTTGCCATTTCACACAAAATGTTTCAGTGCCTGCAGTAACGAGTAGCAGCAAAGCATATGATCCTAGAAGTACAAGTGTTGTTCTATACTCAACAGTTTTCCAGGACATGCAAGCCTATCAAGTAAAATGCTGCACATTGAAAGGAAAGTAGGTACAGGTTCTTCTCAATGGAGGGCTGTTAGTACTGGGTACTTTTCTACTACGATGAATGGAAATCTCCTCTGAATTAGTGGGCTGCCATTGTTGACCTCTCCTGTTGGACGGCAGCACCCCCACCCCTCCGCTTATTAACTTCATGAATTTTTTTCGGTGGTTGCACGGCAGCACAACCCCCCACACCCCGTTTATCAACTTTGTTAATTTTTTTCGGTGGTTGGACGGCAGCCCGGTGTATAATGTGCAGCCTGGTATATGATGTGCAGAGCCCGGTGTATAATGTGCAGCCTGGTATATGATGTGGATTCTATAAGGGGTGTGGCTTATGAGAAGTGGGATGGGCCAAATATGGAGGGGCGGGGTCTTGCGCCCCCCCATCCTAAAACTTCACCAGCCGCCACTGGCTGTTCATGATCTAGTTGGCTAGTTGGCTATAAACAAATCTTGGCTTCTACTAGCAGCCTGGGAGGTGATTTATACAAAGGAGAAATATGATCTTGGTTGTGGGGGTCATATTTATAAGGTGAGAATGTGCCCAAAGAGGGGAACAAAGGTGAAGGTTTTCCTGCTACTTCACACTTCTCACTGGACACATCTTTATATGTGGACTTTGTCATGGACTAGCACTGTTTATTTATGTATACTTGTATTATTTGCTGTATATTTGCACAGTGATTCACGTTGCATTTATTTGATCCATTGTATGTCATTTGAATTGGGTTTTTCACATACCTGTTTATGATTGTTTAGCATATCGGTAAAAAGGCAATATTAAAGTCCAGGTAAAATCCCAATCCTGTAAAAGAAAGGTGCTTATCCCTTTAAATATTGCAGCAGCGCTAAAATCCAGTCTTTTATAATTAATTAAAAAAGTTCATAAAACATCATCATGGTAACCCGGAATATAGTCCGTATTGGTGCAGTGAACCCAAACTTCTGGAAATAAAGTGATACACCTTCCACCGGATATTCAATATTTCACCGCGTGCAGGTCACACTCCCCTTTGGGGATGCACTCACCAGAAATATGATAAAAATCAGCATTTCAATCAGAGCCATAGGTAACTGCCATCTCCTGCCATCGACCAGCTCTTCATCATCTGCCAACACCAGAGAGGATCCACTCCAACCCAGCATATGTATATGAAGAAAAATGTGCGGATAGCGTAGTACAGTTTGAACCAAACAGCTTTATTAAACATCCAATATTCCCCCCTTTTTAAAAACTGCGTACCACAATCATATGATAAAACAGCCTTGAAAGTAATATAAGAGTGCACTCTGCCTGATCAGCCCCTCCGTCCGCCGGAAATCGGGCGCAAAGCGATGTGTAGAATAGGTTTTCCTCCACTTCCTGGTTCGCTTGGTGGCTGGAGCGCACCCTGGAGCGCATGCGTCACTTCCTGCGAGGTCACGACCCTGACGCGTTTCGTCACTTCCGGACGTCGTCTGAGGGTGTGACCTCGCCACCGGAAGTGAAGCTTATGAATAAGCAGCGCCCAATCCGGGCTCTGCTTTATCTGATTGACATTACATGTGGCGAATGGGAACTCCCGGCTGCTAAACAATGTAGTATAGAGCCGCTGTCTGCATTATATATTAACATTAACACTTCTACTTGTACCATATCGTGCTTATCTTCTATAGTGTCCATACAATTGCATTTCTGGTATGAATTCTAGATTGCCTCAACTTAAATGCCGCACTTTAAAATATATACATGTATACATCAATGTCGCACTTTTAACCCTTACATCACATGCCTGTACATGGTTGCAGATGCTGATATATATGTGCTATAATCTTTGCATTAATGATGTATCAATTCCGTGGGTCCATATATTGTAGTGTTATGGAAACTTCATATTATTTAGGTTTATTTTAAATTCACTCAATGCTGGACCACCATGGCGGTCGGTAGCTTATTTCATTCTATGAGGGATCCATTTATGGTCAGTCTCTAAGCCTGCATCCATATTTCCACATGGCGATGTTAGTGTCACTCATTGTGCTGATGCTATTTAACAGTGATTATGCCAGCACGCACATACATCAACCAATCTTATATTAATATCTCCATATATATAGTTTATCGCTAAAGTTGATAGCGTAGAGATAAAATATAGAAATATGCAAATATAAAATATGATGGGATATAATTCTCCATACATATAGTTTTGCGCTAAAGTCAATAGCGTAGAGATAAAATATAAAAATATGAAAATATAAAAATATACATATATAAAATATGATAGGAGGCAATTCTTGTTACAATAATTATAGATAAGATTAGAATAAATGAAATTACAAAAAATTTATATGGAGGGATAATAAAACCCGCGTTGATGTTGTGCTCTAAATTAAGAAATGCTCAGAAGACATAAATATATTTATTTATTTTATATCATAAATTTATTTATTTTATATTATATTTAGATTTATACATATACACATATTTTTAAATTGGAGTGAAACATCATTCGAGATTTTATTCAGATTTTATCTAGATTTATGTCTTCTGAGCATTTCTTAATTTAGAGCACAACATCAACGCAGGTTTTATTATCCCTCCATATAAATTTTTAGTAATTTCATTTATTCTAATCTTATCTATAATTATTGTAACAAGAATTGCCTCCTATCATATTTTATATATGTATATTTTTATATTTTCATATTTTTATATTTTATCTCTACGCTATTGACTTTAGCGCAAAACTATATGTATGGAAAATTATATCCCATCATATTTTATATTTGCATATTTCTATATTTTATCTCTACGCTATCAACTTTAGCAATAAACTATATATATGGAGATATTAATATAAGATTGGTTGATGTATGTGCGTGCTGGCATAATCACTGTTAAATAGCATCAGCACAATGAGTGACACTAACATCGCCATGTGGAAATATGGATGCAGGCTTAGAGACTGACCATAAATGGATCCCTCATAGAATGAAATAAGCTACCGACCGCCGTGGTGGTCCAGCATTGAGTGAATTTAAAATAAACCTAAATAATATGAAGTTTCCATAACACTACAATATATGGACCCACAGAATTGATACATCATTAATGCAAAGATTATAGCACATATATATCAGCATCTGCAACCATGTACAGGCATGTGATGTAAGGGTTAAAAGTGCGACATTGATGTATACATGTATATATTTTAAAGTGCGGCATTTAAGTTGAGGCAATCTAGAATTCATACCAGAAATGCAATTGTATGGGCACTATAGAAGATAAGCACGATATGGTACAAGTAGAAGTGTTAATGTTAACATATAATGCAGACAGCGGCTCTATACTACATTGTTTAGCAGCCGGGAGTTCCCATTCGCCACATGTAATGTCAATCAGATAACGCAGAGCACGGATTGGGCGCTGCTTATTCATAAGCTTCACTTCCGGTGGCGAGGTCACACCCTCAGACGACGTCCGGAAGTGACGAAACGCGTCAGGGTCGTGACCTCGCAGGAAGTGACGCATGCGCTCCAGGGTGCGCTCCAGCCACCAAGCGAACCAGGAAGTAGAGGAAAACCTATTCTACACATCGCTTTGGCGCCCGATTTCCGGCGGACGGAGGGGCTGATCAGGCAGAGTGCACTCTTATATTACTTTCAAGGCTGTTTTATCATATGATTGTGGTACGCAGTTTTTAAAAAGGGGGGAATATTGGATGTTTAATAAAGCTGTTTGGTTCAAACTGTACTACGCTATCCACACATTTTTCTTCATATACATATGCTGGGTTGGAGTGGATCCTCTCTGGTGTTGGCAGATGATGAAGAGGTGGTCGATGGCAGGAGATGGCAGTTACCTATGGCTCTGATTGAAATGCGTATTTTTATTATATTTCTGGTGAGTGCATCCCCAAAGGGGAGTGTGACCTGCACGCGGTGAAATATTGACTATCCGGTGGAAGGTGTATCACTTTATTTCCAGAAGTTTGGGTTCACTGCACCAATACGGACTATATTCCGGGTTACCATGATGATGTTTTATGAACTTTTTTAATTAATTTTAAAAGACTGGATTTTAGCGCTGCTGCAATATTTAAAGGGATAAGCACCTTTCTTTTACAGGATTGGGATTTTACCTGGACTTTAATATTGCCTTTTTACCGATTTTACTGTATTTTATAGTAGCCGCTTTGGTAATATCTTATAGTCAATACTGGATATTTACACGTGTTTGATCTACTATATTTGAGTACGCACAATCCAGGAGCGCGGAGTGATAGTCCCAGAGGGCGGCACATTTTTTTGGCACTATCCTTTTACATTGTTTAGCATATGTTTGCATTCATTTTGGGGTGAATGTTTATCACTTTTTTTGCTTGCGGCTTAAAGTAGAAGTCCACCCTAACACTAAAATCTCAAAAAATTGCTGGCATCCAGGATCTAAGACAAACCTATCTAACTCTGTAAAGAAGAAATAGCTATACATACCTTTTCTGAAGCTGCTCCGGTCTGGTCCCGCGCTGAGCTGTCAGCGAAGGCTTCACTTTGTAGGTGGGTGCAGAAGAGGCAGCCAACAATGGAAGCCCCGTAGTAACTTCTATGGGCGATGTCACTTCCCATTAATTTCCCAACTGTTGTCGGCTGTCTCTTCTGCAGAGTTTCCGCTGCTGGAGACTGGACCGCTTCAAAAAAGGTATGTATATCGATTTTTTCTTTACCAGGTTAGATAGGTTAGGGTTAGCTTGACGATGCCTGTAGATTTAGAGATTTTAGACTGGTGGACTTCTACTTTAATTTAAAAAACTGTTGCACAGAATTATTTTTTTACACAAGGTCATTTTATAATCTTAAATGCTTGTTAACATTTACATTTTCTGTTAGAAGACTGGGAGCCAGCCAATTAGAATCTCCTTACCTTTCACATTCTGCAGGGATGCATAAGAGAAAAAAAGAAGAGAGAGAACTCTGTATTAGAAGCCATACTGGTGCTATAACTTATCGTAATGCCACCGATGAGCAGTTCTCTTATCAGTTATAATGAGAGGAAAAAGATCTACTTAAGCCTGGAACACACTGAGTTTTTTTTTTTCATTTAACCCAGCAGGCTGAATGAATAAATAAAAAAACTGAAGAGCTCAGGAGAAGCCGCTGCACTAATGATTTGATGTTAGTACAGCTACCGCCCCTTCTGAGCTATTGTGTTCTGTTAGGGGGATGGCCCCCACGCCAGAACACACCAGTCAGCGCTGACCGGATGCCGATCGGCAGACCTTTTTTTGGTCAAGCCTATTTGACAGAAGCCGGCCCGGATGCCATACACACAGGCCAAATGTTTCTATTGAACCGGCCGATGCCACCCGACATTCGGCCCATGTTTACTAGGCTTTTGCTGTGATCCTTATCATAACACTTTTATACCCCACTTAAAAAGTCCCCACTTAGGAACACTCAGTCGAGGAAAAAGAAAGAAAATTTAAAATAAGCTCCCCTTTATATCAGTGTTTTGCAGATAACATAGTAGTGTGTTATGTTATGGCAACCTAATTCTGAATGGGCTACCAACACACCAAAAAGCACATAAAATGTGGACTTGCGACAATTTTTTCAACACCCCACATCACACAGATATTTCACAATTGTGCAATGTGGTATGATAGAATGCAAGTGTGTTATAGAACAATGCCTGGTTGCCTTGACATGCCATTTAAAATGAACAGAAAGATGAGCAATTGGTCAATGAAACCTGGTCTTGGGGAATATTCAAATCTAGCTTACTTTGAGGCAGCTCTGTTCAATGGGCCCTGAATTGGCTCTTTGGGGTAAACATTCTCAACATTTGTGGAACCTATTAGATAGGTGTCAACCATCTAGATAAAGTTCATTAGTCAAAGAAATAGTTGCAAACATTCCATACTAGACACGTGCAATTCGTTTAGTTTTAATTCGTTTTCCGTTCAAATTCGTTATATTTGTTTATTCGCTATCGTACGAATGAACGAATGATTCGCTAAAAATTTTAACGAATAACGAATTATCGAATCGAACGAATATGAAAAACAACAAAAATCTGAAATAACCAAATTAGAAACAACAAAACTACGAAAGAAGAAAATCCGAAAAAACGAAAACAGGAACAACGAAAATTGAAATGAACGAAAAAAATTGTAATTTTTTTTTTTTTGTTGAATTGGTCATTTTCCGTGTCTCTTACAATGGCGCTGCTTAACGTGCTTCGAATGGATTGAACGAAAAAATTCGTACATTCGTAACTTTTTTTTTTTTTTTTTTCGTAATTTTCCGTGTCTCTTACAATGGCGCTGCTTAACGTGCTTCGAATGGATTGAACGAAAAAATTCGTACATTCGTAACTTTTTTTTTCGATTCGTAATTTTCCGTGTCTCTTACAATGTAATAATAGCATACACATTACATAAAATTATGAATTATGCTCCGATTACGAATCTACGAAAACAATGTTACGAAAGTACGAATAAATCAATCTTACGAAAGTACGAATGTAACTAAATCCACGAAAATACGAATGCGTCCGAATTTCGAATAAACGAAAATTAAACTAACGGAAAAACGAATCAACGAAAGAATACCTCTAACGAAAATACCAACGAGTCCGAATACGAACACAGACGACTTACGAATCGTTACGAATACGAACACCGACGACTTACGAAATTACGAATCGTTACGAATCAACGGAAACTAACAGAAACGCAACTAAACTAAACAAATTGTTCTATTGTGCACATCTCTATTCCATACAATTCAGGAGTTTCTTCTTCAGGGCTTAAAAGTATTAAATTGGTGGGATTCTTGAAAGGGAATTGATATACTAGATATTAGGTTTGATTTTCAGATTCAAAAAGGAGGATTCAGGACCGGAGGAGGATTTGAATCCACAATTCAAACCCTATTTTAGGATATCAATTTCCTGTCCAGGTGCATACCAGCTTAACCACTTGTCTATCAAGGTATGTTTTTAAATGTCCTGGTACTCAATGCGTTTTTAAAAAAAAAAAGTACATGGCTGCGACTGCAGCTGTAAGCTTGCCATTGTTTTTTTTTTTTTTTTAGCAGCTGTAGAGGTGCCATATTACTTTTGGGGTGCATTCACACAAATGCACCCGATTCTGATTACATGTGAGAATCCCAGTGGGGGTTCCTGGAGATTAGCTGTGGGAGGCAGCCCCATTGAAAAGAATGGGAGGCTACCGCCTCCTGCAGCTAATCATGGCCACTCACATGTAATCGATCATGAAGTGATCACATGTGAGTAATCAGCCCTGGATGCAGGCAGTCTGCTTCCAGGGTCAATCACTCGTATGTGATCCCTAGATTTACTTACCACACAATCTATGCTTGATTAGCTGCCGGAAACGGAAGGAGAGACATTAGAGGTCTATCATACCCCTGATGTGTCTATAAAGAAATATACCTGATTCCTTCCCATGCTATCACATAGGGGGCTTGTTGACACCTTAGAATAACATTGAGTGTAGATTCACAGCTTGTTATATGCATTTTAGGTGTGTTACCATTGAACTCCCTATAAAAAAAAAAAACCTGTTTGATGCGCTTTCATGCGCATGTTTTCATGAAAGCGCATCAAACTGTTTTTTTTTTTTTTTTTGGCGCACTTTAGAAAGGGCACATCATGCCGTTTCTATTAGGGATCATGCCGTGACATAAATAGCACATTATGCTTTACCTTTGCAGGGAAATAAAGTGGAAGTAAAACCCACCAGGGTTTACTTCCTCTTTAAAGCGACACTATATTCTGATTTTACATTTTCAAGTATGTATTCTTACCTTAAAAAGGTATCTTCTATTGCTCTCACACACCTCAAAATCTCCAAATTCTTTTATTTTGCTGCTGTGGTCTGACTTACTGATAGAGGATGGCCATGTTCAATATCCATAGTCCTATGAATGTAGCTACCCTCTCTTGTTCACTCCTGAGATGGATTCGGGACTATGTTCTATTTGATTTAAAGAGTCCATATAGCAGTGCACATGACCGCAACTTGCACTGCTACTTTCAAACAACAGGATGTGAAGGGGAGAAGGAGAGGTTCAGGAGCTCACATGGGACATTACTAGGAGGCAGAAAAACACAGTAGGAAACAATTTAACGAAAAACTGAAACGATTGCAGGGTCATAAGGTATGTTAATGGATGTGTAATGATTTTTTTGGGAGAATATGGATATTATTTGGTGTCACTTAGGGCTCATTTACACTTGCTATGGCTTCAACAAGGCTTCGGACAGGCTTTGTTAAAGCTCTCTGAATGCAAGTCAGAGCTCCTGTCACTAAATAAAATGGTTAGCTTACAGTCCTGTTTACACCTTGCTTTTGGCTTGGCTTCGCTTCAAAAAGTATACCCCATGTAGCTTCAGTGGTGCTTAGAGTTGCCACCTCATCCCTTTAAACCCGAACACCTTTGATTTACACAGGTTCTGAGGCTAATTAAATGCAGATAAGGCACCAAGTGAGTTTAATTACAACTTTAATCAGTCACAGAACCTGTGTAATTAATATGTGTTCGGGTTTAAAGGGATGAGGTGGCAACCATAGTGGTGCTTCAAATCGTCTTCAAAGCCTTCATAGAAGTCTATGGCAAAGCTTGCTTGAAGCCCCACTGAAGTTTTATCGACGCCCTACAAAGCCTCACTGAAGCCCCATCGAAAGCGCCAAAGGCCCACCGAAGTCTCATTGAAGCACCAAGCAAAAGGAAGGTGTAAAGGACTGTAAGCCAACCATTTAATTTAGTGACAGGAGCTGTGACTAGCGTTCAGAGAGCTTTAACAAAGCCTGTCCGAAGCCGTGTTTTGAAGCAAGTGTAAACTAGCCCTTTAAGTTGTATGAAAAAAAAAAAAAAAAAATGTAATTAGAATAAATTAGAAAAAAATATTTAAAAGCATCATACACCCAAATGAAAATATGTGAGTAGGACACACAAGTGCGAATAACCGTAATTGCACCCCACGTGAGGTATCGCTGCAAACATTCAATTGAGAGCAATCATTTTAGGACCATCATCGACTCTAAACTGATCACCTGTAAAGGCTTTTAAAATGTTACCTATGAACAATTTGCATACTGAAGGTTTTTGCCATTTCACAGACTCCCGAAACTTTAGGGCTGGACATGTTTGCTATCCAATTACTCAACGCAACCTTTATATTTGACCAAACTGGCTATTATATTGTGTTTGTGTGCACTAAAATCTATTTTGGTGCATATTTTTGCATGTGATTCGATATTCTTTGCAAAGTGACATTTTACCTCGTTTTCTAAGCTCTGGAGCAACTGCACTTGCCTTTAGTAAATCAACCCTATTGGCCGCTTGTGTCTTAATTTAAAATTAATGCAAATCACTGTGTTTCATGTTGCCTTGTGTGTCATTGTAAAATGTGCAAATTTACCCTGCGTTACGGAAATGCACTGATGTGAATGGGCCCTAATCCAGGCCATGCATGTAATAAACAATCAACCATAAATGTGATCACTCCAACAATCTTTTGCTCGAAATAATCATTTGGCAAAAGAAGAAGAAAAAAAAAAAGATTTGATCTATTGCAGAAGTTTTCTAAGAACTTTACAGTGAAACCTTGAGAGAAGGCTCCACACTGTACATTCTCCCACTCAGGAAAAAAACCCTACGTAACATAAGTCTTTGTACCAGTGAAAATGACGGCACTAACAGAAAAGTTGCATTGCACAACCTAGCTTCACTTATAATGTAAATCAACAGCTTAGACAAGGCAAGGGCATTTATATGCATAAAATGCAGGCCTTGAAGTGTTTGCAATATAGACCAGGGCCTTGAAAGACAAGATTTTAAGAGTGTGTCAGAATGCCTTTGTTTCATCATGTTTCATCTGCCTTTTTTATACTGTGCCTTGCAAAATTATTCACCCCCTTGGATTTTTACCTATTTTGTTACATTACGGCCTTTAGTTTAATGTTTTTTTAATCTGAATTATATGTGATGGATCAGAACACAATAGTCTAAGTTGGTGAAGTAAAATTAGAACAATATATACATAAAACTATTTTTCAGAAATAAAAAAATGATAATTGCCATGTGCGTATGTATTCACACCCTTTGTTATGAAGCCCATAAAAAGCTCTGGTGCAACCAATTACCTTCAGAAGTCACATAATTAGTGAAATGATGTCTACCTGTGTGCAATCTAAGTGTCACATGATCTGTCATTACATATACACACCTTTTTGAAAGGCCCCAGAGGCTGCAACACCTAAGCAAGAGGCACCACTAACCAAACACTGCCATGAAGACCAAGGAACTCTCCAAACAAGTAAGGGACAATGTCTTTGAGAAGTACTAGTCAGGGTTAGGTTATAAAAAAAAATATCCAAATCTTTGATAATCCCTAGGAGCACCATCAAATCCATCATAACCAAATGAAAAGAACATGGCACAACAGCAAACCTGCCAAGAGACGGCCGCACACCAAAACTCACGGACCGGGCAAGGAGGGCATTAATCAGAGGCAGCACAGAGACCCAAGGTAACCCTGGAGGAGCTGCAGAGTTCCACAGCAGAGACTGGAGTATCTGTACATAGGATGACAATAAGCCGTACGCTCCATAGAGTTGGGCTTTATGGCAGAGTGGCCAGAAGAAAGCCATTACTTTCAGCAAAAAACAAAATGGCACATTTTGAGTTTGCAAAAGGCATGTGGGAGACTCCCAAAATGTATGGAGGAAGGTGCTCTGGTCTGAGGAGACTAAAATTGAACCTTTTGTCCATCAAAGAAAAAGCTATGTCTGGCGCAAACCCAACACATCACCCAAAGAACACCATCCCCACAGTGAAACATGGTGGTGGCAGCATCATGCTGTGGGGATGTTTTTCAACAGTCGGGACTGGGAAACTGGTCAGAGTTGAGGGAAAGATGGATGGTGCTGCTAAATACAGAGATATTCTTGAGCAAAACCTGTACCACTCTGTGTGTGATTTGAGGCTAGGACGGAGGTTCCCTTCCAGCAGGACAATGACCCCAAACACACTGCTAAAGCAAAACTTGAGTGGTTTAAGGGGAAACATGTAAATGTGTTGAAATGGCTTAGGCAAAGCCCAGACCTCAATCCAATAGAAAATCTGTGGTCAGACTTAAAGATTGCTGTTCATAAGCACAAACCATCCAACTTGAAGGAGCTGGAGCAGTTTTGCAAGGAGGAATGGGCAACAATCCCAGTGGTAAGATGTGGCAAGCTCATATAGACTTATCCAAAGCGACTTGGAGCTGTGATAGCCGCAAAAGGTGGTTCTACAAAGTATTGACTTTAGGGGGGTGAATAGTTATGCACACTGACTTTTTCTGTTATTTTGTCCTATTTGTTGTTTGCTTCACAATAAAAAAAAATAAAAATCTTTCAAAAAAGTTGTGAGCATGTTCTGTAAATTAAATGATGCAAATCGTCAAACAATCCATGTTAATTCCAGGTTGTGAGGAAACAAAACACAAAAAATGCCAAGTGGGTGAATTATTTTGCAAGGCACTGTACATCAGTCTTCAAGGAGAAAACATGTATAGTTTCTGAGATGTATGGAACTCCGATGCACAAGTCATGAAGATTTGTGTTTACAGGGGGTAGAACCTGCACAGAGGCAACATCTAACCATTAAAATAGAAACACACTATCATACTAAGGTTAAATATGCTAAAAGTCATTATCCTTTCTTAACCTTCATACCCTAGAGGAACCCTTGAAATATTTTTTGGGTCTCAGGTAACCTCTGCTATAATCAATTCATCAGGGGTGAATGGGAAAAATGCCCCTTACATTGGTGATCAGTGTGAAGAATTTCCATCATATAGATAGCAAAAGATCATTGTTGTCATGGCACTGACTGCCAGGTGGCCTTGGCCCTACAGGGACCATCAATCAGCCACAGTTCTTTTATTACATATGAGATCGTCTCCCATTGGACACTCCGATCGAGTGCTAAATGGCCGCTGTGATTGGCCATTTAGCACAATCTGCGATTGGCTGTGTCCAAGGGACACGGCCAACACAGATTTTCCCAGATGCGCGCCAGCGGCGACGCGTTGGGAACTAGTAAACAGGAGGAAGTCCAGGGATGCCCTCCCGGCAATTCAGCACCGTGCTGTAGCCGTCTTTTGGCTATATCGCAGGCGCGAAGTGGTTAAAGGCGTTTGATGTTTTGTTTTCTGTCCCAAAACGCCCCTCTTTGTTATCCTTTGTGTTCAGGCATTTAGAAGCAGGGGTGTTTAGTGGTATAAATCTTAACACACCAAAATCGTATTCAGGAGAGAAGCATTTGGCCAGAAAAAAAATGCCTGATGCGTCTAAGCACGTGTAAACGCTAGAAGCTTGAACATTCATTCATTTCAATGGCTAGAATAAATTAATATTCTGGTCAGTTAAAAGAACACCCAAACGATTGACGTGCCTGAACATGTCCACATGCGCCTAAACACATTTAAAAAATGTAGCTTAGGCATGTTTTTAAAGACTGCTTTCCTCCTGTCAGGAGAAAGATGTTCAGAAGAGCCTAGTGGAAATGAGACCTTAAAGACATAAAGCGAGGGGAAATACATACTGCCCAACTTTTTGAGATGTGAATGAGTGACACCTATTAGTAAAAGTATGTAGGCATAAGACACACATCCTGCCACGCCCCCTTAAAGGTGAATTTTACAAAAAAAAAAAAGATTAGTTAAACCCACAAGTGCTTTTTTTTTTTTTTTTTTTGTTACCACTACTATTGCTTTATATTGGCTTTTGACATTTAGAAATGCAGCAATTTAGAAATTGGACGAAAAGTTTAGCACTGGGAAACACTTTTTGAAAGATAAATAGTGCATTTTATATACAACTCTATAGATCAGACCAATATGAGGTACAAATGAGGAGGAAATAGGGACAGAGGTACTTTGTTCCAAATCAGGGACAGTCCCTCGAAATCAGGGACAGTTGGGAAGTATGGAAATATACGGAATGTTTGCCTAGACCAGTGATGGTGAACCTTGGCACCCCAGATGTTTTGGAACTACATTTCCCATGACGCTCAACTACACTGCAGAGTGCATGAGCATCATGGGAAATTTTCTCTTTTTTTCTCATGGGAAATGTAGTTCCAAAAAATCTGGGGTGCCAGGGTTCGCCATCACTGGCCTAGACATACACTTTAATGTACTGTGACTTCAGTAGTTCTGTGCTGTAAGCTGTTTATTTAGGCCAATGAATGCTGCTAACCGCCTGTTCTGGGTAATGGACAGGCACGCCACCACTTTTTTTTATTAAATTAAAGCCATGTCAGATTAGTAAAACTGTGATAGGCTGCTATAGGTTAGTGCACTTTGCACACTTCTCTTTTAATAAATGTATAAATGAAGTCAAAATGTTATTTTTAGTTTTGGACAAAATGGCGTAGGATTAGACCGCCTATCAGGTTTTTATTGCTTTCTGTGCCCCAATTAGGGAGAGTCACCCTCTACTTGTCCTGTTTTATGATGATCACCAAGAGGGAAACTGAAAGAACTCCAAATTTTGGGCTGTCACTAGAACAGGAAGAGAAGGGGAAACTTCTAGTGGGGACACTGGCTTTGGAGACAACCAGGAATTCCCTCACTTCCTGTTTTGGCTACGAGACAGGAGGTGAAGGGAAGTCTCCCCAATGGGCCACAGGTGGTTAAAAAAAAAAAAAGAACTGACATGATTCATAACTCTCCCTTATGCTATCCAAAATGGGAAAAAATAAAGTTTTGCCTTTAGTTCCACTTTAACAGAATAGACCTGATGAAGTGGGTTGTCCAGTACAATGCGGCCAATTTATACACAGCTTGTTCTACTCGCTTACTTCTGGTTCTCCGCAATCACACTGTTCTCCTTCTTCAACGTATCCATTTCCACACTTCTGTTCTCCAAACGATTCTGTAACTTCAGGCATGTTGTAGAGACACATGCCCACTCCCTTTTCCAGGCTGCTGTCCAAGTCCTTCTTGCTGCAGCTGCTGAACACTGTGGGGAAAGGGTATCTGCAAAGGAGCACAGGCAAGACAAAAGCAAAAGCTCCGTCATTCAGATGTGTGCAAACAACATATCCTTTATTAACTTTTTTTTACAATCATCACCGAGCCAGCAGCCCGTTTCACTCCAGACCACCGATTTACCCCCGTCACTTGTGCTTCTGCATAACAGGACAGAGAAGACATCACATAACGGGACGCTGATGGCTTTCTGTAGGCGTTCAACTCTTTTCCCCTTGAAGGGGTATGTGTGGCTATTATTTTATTCCTTACACAAACACAATTTTTCGCTATTACAGTGCCAAAGCGTGCCTCTCTCATGATTATATTATGTCTGGATACAGACCAGCTGGCAAGCAAGATGCAGGCCTTGTTCTCTCCCCAAAGACAGTGAAAAGACTATATATTCATCACTGCTCGGCAGCGCAGCAATAACTCAACCACATGACAAGTCAAAGGCAAGCCGTTAATGAGTTCTTACTGTAGTCACCTGCAATTAGAGTGCACGGAGGCAAAATGTACATGAAATACTGCTGGAACGGAAAAGCTGCTTCTACGATGACTGCTCTGCTAGGCTGGGAGACTTTTAGTCACTCTCCGAGATAAATTATCATTAATTAATGAAGAAATTAGCTTGATAGAAATACAAGATACAGTGTTTGTCAGTAAATAAGACCGTAGGGCTGGAGAAAGTCGAAACACAGGGGAGAAGAGTAATAAGGTTTAAACAACTTAAATGGACTGACAGAGGAAACTGAAGCATGGGTTCAATCATCGCCAGGTTTGACATATAAGATACAAGAACTTATCTCATCCACACAGTGCAAACATGGTGTAAGACAGGACGAATACCGGTACATATGATGGGGCTGCCAGCAATATCAAGAAAGAAACCTCACTCATCTTAAAAAGTGTGGTTTACCCGATTTACCCACATTTACCTTCAAACCTCCCTTTTCCTCTCTAGGTCACGTCCCAGCATCATTTATTTATCTTGTACTTGTAGGGAGAAATAAATTATTATCGCCTGAAGCAACCCTAGATTTGTAAAATTCCTAAGGCGCAACTGTGAGGATCTCAGTTTCTACTGATGTAGGCATGGCCCCAGAACTATATACTTAAAACAAAAAATGAGGATTGCCTATACCCATGCACCAAAGCCACGGGGAAGGAAAATGACCCAACATTTAATTAGGATTTTAATAAATGGTAGGATTCTTATATGTGTTGTTTGATACTATTAGGATGGGGACCATTTGCACTCCATAAGTCTGCAATATAGACTAGGAGGTTAGAAAACATATGTCGCAATCTCTTCTGTCCAAAATTGTGGCACCAAAAAAAGAAGCTCAGAAAAAACATCAGATCAAAAAAAGGTGAGAGCCCTATACTGGTTTAAAAAACAATATCCCCCATATAACAAAGATAGGGCTCCACATAAGAGTACCGCTTGGCTTTTAAATTTCAAATTGAACTCCCCAGTCACTGCGGCAATAATTGCGACATCTGGCTAGCCCCAAAACATATTTAAATACTGAAGGATAGATGCCAATGGACAAACAGTGGGGGTATAAGGACTGTTGAGGTGGTTAATGTATAGCAGATTTCAAGAAAGCCCAAGGAGGTAAGACTGGAACCTCTCAAATTGACTCCACCCCTAACCAGGGAAATAGGGGAGTAATAGGTCACCTTCCTATAAAAAACGTGCGTGCCCCCAAAACAAAAGAAGAAAACGGTGCAGAACAAAAAACTTACTCAACATGTTTCGCTACTATAAAAGAGCTTCCTCAGGAGTGTGTAATATAAATTAAAATCGAACTGCACCAAACCAATTCAAAAAAGCACATGGCAAACATGGCAGACAATCAGTGATCTCCTCTATTTATAACCTAAGTGGCTAACATGGCCACCATCCCTGCCGCGCGTCATCATCGCATCATATTTACATAGTTAATCAGGTTAAAAAAAGACACAAGTCCATCTAGTTCAATTAATAAAAACTTGCACATGCACAGTACACAGGCTGTGAGGATACACTTAAGAATAAATAAATGGTAAACACAATAAAGAAGAAGAGGAACAGAGGAGACTTTAAAAAGGCCCAAAGCAGGAGAGATAAATCAAGCATTCAAACCTGCAACCACAATCTTGCAGTATTATCCAGATAAGGTGGTCCCACTTCTTGTCAGTTGCTTCACTCAGGGCAAAAGGACCCCAATAGTGCAAAAAGTGGTGTGCCTCTTTTCATATGCGCCCAGAACTACATCTCCCAAGATCCTTTCTCCTACACATAGCACACAGGCAGGCTCTTGGATGTCAAGGCAGCAGCATTGTTTTGCCGGGGAAAAAAAGAAATGTATGCACTATAGAGTTGGTCAGGAAGGGGTGGGGCAGTTAGGGTTGAAAATGCTGGCTGGGATTTCAGTGCAGCCAAGGCACTGTGTTGTTAATCCAAATAGTAGGTGTACATTGCATGTGTGTCTTAAATATTTTTACATTTAATATAGTTTGCTCAGACATACATTTTGCTATGTTTTACAATACTGATACTTGTATTGTTCTAAAAGAATAAAAATAAACAGATGTATTCATTGTTAAATACCCCATATTTTAACAGGAGGGATGGTAGGTTCATTCAATAATAAAGTGATTTGTCGTAAATTATAGCTGCCTGGCAGTATTGATCCACTTGTGCTGATAGGACCCATAACAGTTGCACAACCTGTTATAAGTGCATCTGTGTCCTTGTTAGGTGTAATTTGGATATGGACGAGACTGAAAATAGTAATAAAAAAAAATATACAGTATATATGATATAGGTTTATTGCAACTATCAATCAGATGCCACAATGCATTCTCCAACCTCTGATGGGACAAATAAATAAATTCTGGTTAAAATGGAAAACTAATCATTTTTTTTTTCCAATTCCAGTTCAAAATGTCCAATGTTTGCCAATGGGTGTGGCTTGTTACATAGTTGCCAGGGTCGTATTCCTTGCCAGAGAGCTCAGCATGCTAAACAGGCAGGCTGCCACATTACCAGAGACAATGCTTTGCTATTAAGAGAGACTGTCATATTGTCAGAGAGACTGTCAGGTTAGGGACACCAACTTGCTAGGCAGCACATTCTTTTAGGCTTCTGAAGTCAGCTTTTGGTGGGAAGGTTTCAGTGCTAGAATGTTTGGCAGACATATTTTCAGTGCAAATAACTTGTGCCACATTTGTTTTAATTAAAAGTGTATTTATTATAAAGCGTAACTCCACTTTAGTTGAGAAAAAAACATTCCCCCTGGGTTATCTATGTACATTGCAAAGATTTGTTGCAGATTCATATGGTTTGTTATTCTGAAGAAATCCCTGTGTGTTTGTCTGTGTCCATGTGGAAAGTGAATCTAATGGGAGTGGTTTCATAATTATCAATCAGTTGTGCTCCTGCAGGGCACTAATAAGGAAAGCTGCTGGGCCTGCATCCCATTAGATGTGTTCCTATTGAGAGTATTTCACCAAAAATTACATATTTGTTCCGGGGGATGCCTGAAATCTTAGGCTGCTTTCACACTGTAGCCACGGTGGGGGTAAAGTGGAGCAAGTTTTAGCAGCACTTTACCGTCGTTTTAGCGGCTCTTTTTCATCCGATAGCGGGGCGCTTTTAAACCCGGTTGCTTTTAAATGAGGGAGGTGGGTAGTGTGGCTCACAAACTGCAGACAACCTTGGTTTATCGTTTAGGATATCGCCGTTTAGGACATTCCATTTCCGAACACAAAGGCAGCTCCCGAATACTCCAACCAGCCGAACAAGAAACCCATACACATAATTCTCCCCCAAGTAAGAGACAAGGCTCTGTATTGAGGTTTAAACAGGAATGAATCTTTATTGAAACGAATGCAGACTCTTTTTATAAATTTAAGGATACTGCATGCCCCACAGGAACAATGACCCGGGATCCACCCACAACATCATACAATGGTTACATAACGAGCCCCCAATACACATTATTCTGAGTGTCAATACCTCCCATAGCAGACAACAGGTGAGTTCATTAGCACACTTAATAATAGGTGAAGGGAAAACTGCCTCAGAGAAGATTAACACGATTTACTTATCCAGACAAAAGCAACATCATTAAGCAATAGACGGTAGGTTTCTTACATTGAACTTCCTGAAATGCCCATATTAGAAGTTATACTTCCTGGCCATAGACCTCACAGTGTACAGGGGATAAAATCTTCATATTTCTTGAGAGATATTGTAAATGAATATTACTGTCCCATTTGAAGTAATCCAATCATATTCTCAGGGTTCATTCTTTTCTTGTTCACCCTGCGCCCAAAAGTGACACCCGTCACAACAAGGATAGGACAAGTTTTCCTAAATGAGCCTCTCTTAGCTTAGCTTTCCTAAGCTTCGCCCCAAAGAGTAGTTGACCAAATATCTTTAGAAGTGAGATCGTTGACAGATTCAGCTGAAAGTCAAATTGGGTGACAATCATCTATGGTTACCTTTTTAGATATTTTTTTTTTTTTATCCATCCCTGTGCAGGGAAATCGTAAATGAATGGATTGTATTCAGGGTAATGTAGATCAAGCACTATTATATCTAACAGAAATGGGTAAATAGCTTTAATTATAATATGTTGGAACTACTTGCCAAGACTTGGATAGCTTGTGTGTGTGCTCCAACTAGAAGCTGAATGCTTACTCTCCAAAGGTGTTTTATGATTGCTGTACCTTGACAAATTACTGAGAATGCTCCATTTACTAATATTGATCAGCCACACAATTCACAATTGTGGCTTATATTGATCGTGTGGACAACAGGAAAATGCTACAGGTTACAAATTTAGCATACCCCTCTGGTTTTAACACTGCCCGTAAGCATTCTCATCTTGCCTCCTCAAAGAATTTAGTTGACTTTCAGACTGGCTGGGCACTAGTCACAGACTTCTGAACAACTGAAATTTTAGGCTCTAATATGATACCCTCTACGATAGCTCACAGGCTAGATCCTGACGGTTAGTGACTGACATATAATCACACATAAAGGTTGGACCTGTGTCTTTTTTCGACCTCACCTATTATGTAACTATGTAAGATCCATGCACATGTCACTTGTAAACCATACACATTATAAGAGAGTCAAATACCTGATATCATCTATTGAATATGTTACCAAATGTATGCCATGTGTCTATGAAATAATATTCTACTTATGTGTACCGCTGGCTCCTGACGAGCAGGCGCTATTGTTTTTGAAAATTAGGTTGCCTGAAGCCACAGTTGGGTTTCAGGGTAATTTTGCTAAATTTCTGGTCTCAGTACCAGTCCAGCTGGGTTGCACTGGGTTCGCCTTGACTGCAGGTGTCGCTGTCATCGCCGGCAAGGGTAGAAACGCAGTCTAGCTGGATGCACTGAATGCCACTTATCCCTCGGAACCAGCCCAGTGGGAGTGTTCTCCTGCTGTGAATTCTGGGGGGGGGGTGGTATTTAAGGTACCGACGCCATGTTGGAGGGGTTTTTTTATTTTCTGTCTGTTTGGTTCTGGTGGTCCTCCTGACCCAGTCCTATGGCCCTCCTGGCCTGGGGTGCGGAACCATGCATCATGCGTCTCGGGGCTGGCTAGCCCGAGGCAGCGTAACTGAAGGGATATGCCTGACTGAAGTTAGGAGCCTACTGATCCAAGAAAGGTCCGTTGCCATCTCATCTGAAGGGAGAGGCCCAGCAACTAAAGTACTCCAGGGGAGGACCCGTTCAGGAGAAGGCCGTGCGCAAGGCTGGCTTCTCTGAAGGAGCCTGGAGACTTAGTTGAAGGACACAACCTGGATCAACACCCATATGGTATTGCCGGGTCGGCTGAGAGAAACTGGTGCCGTATGTTAGTTCTTTAAAGTTCATCAAATCCCTCAGTGAAGCTAAAGTGTAACTTACAAGTCTGTGGCGGAGACTTTGCCGTGCATCCTGCTGGCTGCTGGGCCTAGTGAGAGAGGTCTATCCGGGGGGTAAATTAATCCAGTTTGTGGAACAGCAATATCCTTTGGATTCTTCTAGTATCTTCACCCTGCAATCTTAAGTACCTGAACTCACCCCTAACCCTCTACCCTTTATTACGAGACTTTGTCTTCTTTTCCTAAATAAATAACCTAAAAGAGGATTCAGTGTCAGTCTCAACATTACTTTGGGCCACTTTCCACGGGATCCCCAAGACGGAGAAGCAAGTAAGTGAGGTAATGGTAAGCCCAAATAAAACCAGAAGCTCCTTCGGGAGTCAGTGCTACATGTGTTTAAGGGAAAAAATCAATGCCATGGCTTTTATGGGATTAAAAAAAGATATTAAAGTGGAACTAACCCCTTCTATCCTTTATAGCCAAGGAAGCTGCCATCTTATCCTCTGTTGGATCTGCAGTTGCTATGGTGTTTCATGTGTGATCAATCACAACACCATCCATTTGATGGTCTGATAGTTCAGTTGAGAGCACAAAGAACTTGCTTACTATCATTTACGGCATGCCTTAAATGTAACGGTTTTGGGAAACCTTTAAACTAACGGTTTAGTTCTGCTTTAAAGGTAAAAAAAAAAAAATCTGCTAAAATGTATGCGTTTTCTAACTTTACAAACTTTGTTTGTTGCAACTTTTATCCCAGCTGAATAAGAAACGCTATCCTTCCCACACCTCTATTATATGCATTCTACATGATAAACGTAGAAATGAAAGATGTGTATTGTTCTTAGCTATTTATTTGCTAAAACACCCACACTGCAACAAATCCTGCTCCTGCCAGAAGCAATGAATCATGCTGTATGTGAAATGCTTATCCCAACATTCTGAAGAGAATTAAGAGCTTCAAAAAAGAATAAGTTTATACAAATTGTACCTCTTACACAGTGCTGCTACATCAAATGAGATGTGTGGGCTTTCATTTTTGCTCGACTCTCAAATGTCCTTTTTCTTCTGGGTTTATCGTCCAGAAAGGCACAACTGTGTTAATGACCAACATAGCAAATATGAACTTGGGCTACTTACATTCACATTTTGGATCTCAGTAACTAACGGCTTTATTGATTTCATAATGCAGAATAATTTATAAAATGGATGAAAAAAAAAAAAAAAAGTGATTGGCTTTGGCCCAGCATTTTCTGAAGTTTTTGAAGAAACTAATGCTGCTTAATTTAAAGAGAGCTTTCGGATATGACTTTTTGCAGGTTGAAGGCCACCGTATCTTTTATAGCTATCAATACCCCTTTTTTCTTAGATGCAGCATTCACATAAAACATGTGAGGAAATTTGGGATGAGAGCATTTAGGTGGGGACTTAGCGTCAAAGTGAGTTTCCTGTGCACACACTACATCACATTTGGTTTGGATAGTCTCTCTCCACAATGATCTCCTCTTGGCCGGGTGATTGAGACCCTTGGCGTTAATAGTCAGTATTTTAACGACCATTGTGGGTGTCTAGAGGGTGGTAGATATTGTGGGTAGGCAGTGTGGCACTTACTATTGGTGGCTTCTGGGCTCTTGTACTTTCTATGGCAGCAATTGTGGTAAACTGCAGCGTAGACTTCTGGAACATCTGGTGGATACAGCAACGTTCTTGACTATGAAAAAAAATAGGTAAGTCATTTGGCAAACACAAGTGGAACATAATTGGGGCTAATAGCCCAACCTGGATAGAAAGGAGTGGGTGCGGCGCAGGGCCGCTCATATCACAGTAGGGGGAAAGGTGGTCTCTCTGACCAACAACTAGGAGAACCGGTCAGTGAGCATGTGAGTCTCCCCACAGCGGGAAAGAATATTCAGTTCTTTGACCAACCCATGTTACTTGGGAGTGCGGGAGTTCTTAGGGTTCACAGTGCGCCAGCCCATATCATGGGTGTTATTGTTGAAGGAGCTTGCAGGTGAGGCTTCTTTTTCAGGAATGATGCCCCAGGATTCCAATAATGCCAGACTCATGGCCATTGAGTCCATTGTGTAGTCCTTGCCATCCTTTGTGACAATAAGCTTGGTAGGAAAACCCCATTTGTAGCTCAGTTTGTGGTTCCTGAGGGCCTTTGTGATGGTGTTTAGATTCCTGCGCTTTTGAAGGGTGTACTGGGAAAGATCTGCAAATATTTGCAGCTCTGCATAAGGTGGAGGGACATGATCTCTCTGGCGGTACACTTGCATCAGCTTCTCTTTGGTATGATAAAAGTGTAGTCTCAGGATCACATCTCTGGGCACACTGGCTGGGAGGTGAGCTGGTTTAGGGAGGCGGTGGATTCTATCCACTGTTTAAGTCCAGGGCGGACATGTCCGGCAGGACTGTGGAAAACATTTGGTTTGCATAATCCTTTAGGTCATGTTGCAGGACCGATTCCGGTATCCCGCGTATTTTAACATTGTTTCTCCTGGCCCTGTCCTCCATGTCCGCCATTTTGGCCCTGACGCTTTCTATGTCATTTTCGTTGTCCTCATTAGCGTCTACCAGCGTGTTAATAGTCGCGGCAAACTGTCCCATTTTGTTCTCTACATGAGTCACTCTTTCTGTCACTGCGTGTATGTCTTTGCTTAGGGAGTGCATACAGGAGACCATATCAGAATGTAAGGAGCTTCTTAGGGACACCAGCATTTCTTTCAGGACCGTGTCAATGACTGGCTGATTGGTAGTGGGGAAATGATCAATGGATTCAGGTAGTTCCCTAGTGTCATCCCCAGAGTCATGTGCAGAGCTCACCTCTACAGTGGTGTGAAAAAGTGTTTGCCCCCTTCCTCATTTCCTGTTCCTTTGCATGTTTGTCACACTTAAGTGTTTCGGAACATCAAACCAATTTAAACAATAGTCAAGGACAACACAAGTAAACACAAAATGCAATTTGTAAATGAAGGTGTTTATTGTTAAAGGTGAAAAAAAATCCAAACCATCATGGCCCTGTGTGAAAAAGTGATTGCCCCCTAAACCTAATAACTGGTTGGGCCACCCTTAGCAGCAACAACTGCAACCAAGCGTTTGCGATAACATGCAATGAGGCTTTTACAGCGTCCTGGAGGAATTTTGGCCCACTCATCTTTGCAGAATTGTCCTAATTCAGTTACATTAGAGGGTTTTCGAGCATGAACGGCCTTTTTAAGGTCATACCACAACATCTCAATAGGATTCAGGTCAGGACTTTGGCTAGGCCACTCCAAAGTCTTCATTTTGTTTTTCTTCAGCCATTCGATGGTGGACTTGCTGGTGTGTTTAGGATCATTGTCCTGCTGCAGAACCCAAGTTCGTTTCAGCTTGAGTACACGAACAGATGGTCGGACATTCTCCTTCAGGATCTCTTGGTAGACAGCAGAATTCATAGTTCCTTTTATCACGGCAAGTCTTCCAGGTCCTGAAGCAGCAAAACAGCCCCAGACCATCACACTACCACCACCATATTTTACTGTTGGTATAATGTTCTTTTTCTGAAATGCAGTGTTCCTTCTACGCCAGATATACTTGGACACACACCTTCCAAAGAGTTCCACTTTTGTCTCATCGGTCCACAGAATGTTGTCCCAAAAGTCTTGGGGATCATCAAGATGTGTTGTGGAGAAATTGAGACGAGCTTTGATGTTCTTTTTGCTCAGCAGTGGTTTTCTCCTTGGAACTCTGCCATGCAGGCCATTTTTGCCCAGTCTTTTCCTGATGGTGGAGGCATGAACGCTGACCTTAACTGAGGCAAGTGAGGCCTGCAGTTCCTTGGACGTTGTTGTGGGGTCTTTTGTGACCTCTTGGATGAGTCGTCGCTGCGCTCTTGGGGTAATTTTGGGCGGCCGGCCACTCCTGGGAAGGTTCACCACTGTTCCATGTCTTCGCCATTTGTGGATAATGGCTCTCACTGTGGTTCGCTGGATTCCCAAAGCTTTGGAAATGGCTTTATAACCCTTTCCAGACTGATAGATCTCAATTACTTTCTTTCTCAATTGTTCCTGAATTTCTTTGGGTCTCGGCATGATGTGTAGCTTTTAAGGATCTTCTGGTGGACCTTACTGTGTCAAGCAGCTCCTATTTAAGTGATGCCTTGATTGTGAACAGGTGTGGCAATAATCAGGCCTGGGTGTGGCTAGAGAAATTGAACTCAGGTGTGGACAACCACAGTTATAGTATGTTTTAACAAGGGGGGCAATCACTTTTTCACACAGGGCCATGATGGTTTGGATTTTTTTTCACCTTTAATAATAAACACCTTCATTTACAAATTGCATTTTGTGTTTACTTGTGTTGTCCTTGACTATTGTTTAAATTGGTTTGATGTTCCGAAACACTTAAGTGTGACAAACATGCAAAGGAACAGGAAATGAGGAAGGGGGCAAACACTTTTTCACACCACTGTATGTCTCCTTCGGCTGTCTCCATCCTTACTCTTGCCTTTTCAGGGCTGCCTGATGTTGGTGTAGCCGGTGGTGACATGGAGCCCCTCTGCTGTGTCCTCCGTTTGTGTGCTTTGTTCTCAGGATACAGCGGCGGCGTGTGCATTGCGGCCTGTGAGGCAGACGCTCCGGCGCCATTTTGCTTAGGCCCCGGCGGGAAGAACTCCGTCAGCTTCTGAGGACGGGTCGTTCCGATTTTCCGCCTGGTCATGCTCGGATTATGCTCCGGGATGCTTAGGGAGCAAGAACGCCGCAGTGTGACCTCTCGATGGGGGTTAAAAGTCCTGCTGTGGGCCGTTAGTGTCCAGCTGTGGACGGAGCTCCTCTAGATCGCGGCTATCTTGGATTCCGGCAAACTCCGCCCCCTAAAGAGAGCTTTCAAGACTTTAAACTGAATCTACATGTGTATAATGGTAATAGCCAACCATTGTGCAACCTATAGGTATGGGCAGAGAAAATATCATCTCTAAAATTCATTCATTCAGTGCTGGCCATACACACCAATTTCTAGGCAATTGTAACTGGAAAAACAATTGAATGTATCAATACCACATACCAACATTTTGGTCATTTTGTGGTGTTGGCAGAAATTGTGGTAGACTGCAAAATTCAGTTTGGTCATTTTTGCAATTTAAAGTTGCTTGGAATTGCATAAAAATTGTATAGCAGCGTTTCTCACCTTTTTTTTTCCTACCAAGGAGTAACCCTTAAAATAGTTTACAGATGCCAAAGAACCCCCAATTTAAAATGATTATGCCTACAGCTCATGGTACATTATGATCAGTAGGTTGTAGAGAGTTTTAAATAGAAGAATGGGGTCTTCTTTTACCCCATCTAAACTATCTTCAGTAATAATAATGAAATGGAAAAAAAAAAATACTAATTAAAGTGTCCTCCTAAATTGGTGGTTGGTGCAGGCAGGTGATCAGCTCATGGTACATTATGATCAGTAGGTTGTAGAGAGTTTTAAATAGAAGAATGGGGTCTTCTTTTACCCCATCTCAACTATCTTCAGTAATAATAATGAAATGGAAAAAAAAAATACTAATTAAAGTGTCCTCCTAAATTGGTGGTTGGTGCAGGCAGGTGATCAATCTGGCACTGCTTTCTCCACAAGAAACTCCCAGAAACCTCTGGAAGAACCCTGGCTGAGAAACGCTGATCTCAACTTGTTTGCAGTATTACCTTTTAAAGGCTAATCTCACCTTTCATAACATGTTACAACCATATCCAGGATGTAACATGTTACTCAATGAGCAGCGACAATCCTCCCCTTCAGCCACTATTGTGACAGCGGGCCAGGGGTCTTTTCCATGCACCCGCTGTCACAACTTCAAAAAAAACACAGTCATGCAGGGCTCCGCCCACATCACTCATTCACAGAGTTCTGTGAATGGGAAAACTGCGGCTGATGGCTTGTAGTTCTCCGTGAATGACCAGGGCACCGATGAGCGCTCTAGGTAGTTCATTGATTCTTCCTGTCATTCAGTAACTGCCTGCCTGTAATAGGTATGGACAGACAGCTACAGTGACAGTGTTTATATCTAAACTGTCCCCTTAAAATCCTGTCTTTGCGAAAGTTGTTATTGACCCACAGGGCCCCAACAGTCCCTGAGATGCAGAAAGGTTTAGATCTTACATCTTTTTGTTCCCCTAGAGGTGTCAATCTCCATTTTCAGATGGTGCAAGCAAAGACTCCAGCAGTAAAAAATAAATAAATAAAAAAAAATAAACATCCTAGAGATGCTGTAATTCACATAACCTCCCTTCCTTCATATTCCCAGAGATTCATGACTCCTCATGCCAACAACTAATTATTATGATGAACTGGCTTACATAGTAAAGATTTGGGTAGATCTCAGCAGGTGCAAACAAGTATTACAAGACATACAATTACAGCATGCGAACGTATGCAGATTTTTTTGTCTCAATCCAGAGTTCTACTTTAATCCATGTACTTTAGGGCCCATTCACACCAGCGAGCAGGTTATGCTCGGTGTGACACAAGCTTTCTGGTGTGCATTGTGCAGAGGTGGTGCGATTAGTTATTACAACGCATTGCAAGGTTTAGCTTTTTCTTTTAACTTTATTGAAATGTCACAAACTGACATTTTATTAAAAAAATTTTGAGGCCCCCCCACCTCTAAAACTAAAAGCATGCGTCAGGGGCGACTATGCGTGAAAACGTTGAGTGCGATATACGTTACATATCACTGCGCATGCAGGAGTGAGAGCAATAATTCTAACTCAAGACCTCATCCACAACACAAATCTGCTACCTAAAGGGAGCTTTTGAGGTGTCACCTATAGAAAATATAGGGTACTGAAGTTTGTCACCATTTCACGGGTGCGCACAAATTTAAGGTTTGGCATGTTGGGTATCTATTTACTATGCGCAACCTCATCTTTTATCTTCTACCATACATTTGGGTAATTTATATTGTTTGTTTGCCCTAAAATTCACTTTAGTGTGTTTTTTTACTGAAATTTTGCGGTAATATCGTGTGACATAACAAATTGAAACTACAGTAATTATTTTATTCTCTAGGGTGTCTGATTTCAGAAAATATATAATGTTTGGGGGGGTTTACATCATCTTCAGGGTTAAAACGATTTTTTAAACATGTGTGCAAAAAATGCAAAAACGGTCCTGGCAGCGAAAAGGTTAATAAAGCCATAATTTTCTAAAATATAGGGGTTTACACCACAATTCCCGTGTTTGCTTCGTGTTTTGGCATTAGCATTTACAAATGCTTGCAATATGTTTTCATTGTATTTACGTGTGTTTGCATAAGTTCATGGTACATTTGCAGTGCACTCGGGTGTGGAAAAATGCAGAATGCTGGCCTTTTTTAAAACACGTGAAAGCACAGCAATGTTGTAAACTAGGCTCACTAAAATATATTTATTTTTCCTTCATATGCATTTTTACAGCATCAGGAGCCTTAAATTCAAGTAACATTTTCATGCAGAAAGTCCCTAATCCACATACGGGGGCGCCAGAAGCATGGATTTCAATTTTTTTTTTTTTTGAAGCACCGGATTAGGGCCTGAGGCTTAAAAAAAGGGTGGGCTGGGGGCGCAGAGCACTGCGCTCTGAGCCCACCCAGTTGTGTGGCAATAGCAAATTAATATTCGCTATTGTCTTCCTTATTCTCCTCCCAGCCAATCAGGAACCGGCTCCTGAGACCCGATTGATGGGGAGTCTTTGGGACGTGAGGAGAAGCACCGGCCCCGGCTCTTCCGTGGAGCAAGGAGCAGCATCGGCCTCTTAAGGTACATAGTTAGTAAGGTTGAATAAAGACACCAGTCAATCCAGTTCAACCTGAGTGAGTGTGGGTGCGAGTCTACAATTGTTCCTAGCCCTGTACATTGTGTCTCATTAAGATGCTCATTGATTATATTATTATTCATTTAACGTATAGCACCGTCAATTTACGCAGCGCTCCACACATTCATCGTACACTCATATCAGTCCCGACCCTCAAGGAGCCCACAATCCAAGGTCCCCAACTCACATTCATATACTAGGGCCAATATTTGGACAGAAGCCAATTACCTACCAGCATGTCTTTGGAGTGAGTACCCGGAGGAAACCCACACAGGCACAGGGAGAACATGCAAACTCCAGGCAGGTAGTGTCGTAGTTGGTATTCGAACCAGCGATCCTTTTTACTGCTAGGTGAGAGTGCTACCCACTACAGCACTGTGCCACCCACAAGGTAAGGCCACTGATCGCCATAGTCTGTCTCCTGCGGGGGTTTGTTCCCCCCCAAATATTAAGCACCAGCCGCCAGTGCAGAAATGATAACTATTGGTGTTTGTGAACCAATAAAATCAGGAGTGTAAACAACTACAGAACTCGTATTTGATACCATTACACTATAATACTGTTGGTATTATTTGAGGTCAAGCTGTTGACAGGGCAAAAACTGTCTGACTTTAGATGACGGCAGATTCCTGAGCCTAAAGCTGAAATTTAAGATACTGCTGCAAATATGAATCTTTCCTAACTAAGCCTGCATCTTTTCTTTAAAAAAAAATGAAATATTTAGAATCTTTCATAAATCCAATTGTAACTAGTTTTCTATAAAGCCAATGGTTAGAAATGCTGACATAGCTCCATTAGACACAGTGACACTTTAGCATCTTCGATGACCCCTAGATAACATTTAATTAGGTTACATTTTACAAGCAATACAAAAATGACCTTCAGCTTGCTGCTCCCTCTGGTAAGAAAGGTTATACTCATTCTGAATGTTCAGTCAAGCCCAGCTATTGATTTTAGGATAGGAAAGACAGATTTTCTTCTATTGGAGGCTGAATTGCCCTGATGTCACCTAGTTCTGTAGGCACTAAGCTGTCAGTCATTAGAATTGGCATGATCCTGAGAATGGAAAACTGAAATGATGTATGTGTGGATGATAAAATGTGTGCTGCCGCTAAGAGACAGTGCAGAACAAATAACATATGTATACTGTTACAAGTGAAATCATTGTTTGCCTTACAATGCCTCCTCCACAACTTGCTAGAGTTCATAAACCGGACCCATAGGGTGCCAGAAAAAAAAACACAAACAAAGGCTAATCTGATGTCTGTAGTTACTTATTTTAGTAATAGGAACCTCAAGAAGCTTACTATTGTGTTTTCCATGCAGTAATAGCGGTTTCCTCAATGTGTTGTGGTTTATATATACACAGTACAGGAGTTGAACAAAAACGTCCTTCTAAATAACAAGCCCTGCAAGTGGACCTGTCAGACAGTAGAATCAAACGCACATTTCATGAGAAAACTCTTTTATAAGAAGCTCCTGCCTGTGTTATTTCTCTTACTGACATGTAAATCTCATCTTTGGGCTGAATGGGGCCCTTGGCCACTTTTAGAATCTACCATAACCCATCGGAGGCATGGACTCCACTAGACCTCTGAAGGTATGATGTGGTATCTGGCATCAAGCCATCAGTAGCAGATCCTTTAAGTCCTGTAAGTTGCGTGGTGAGGCCGCCATGGATCAGACTTTTTCCAGCACATCCTACACATAAAAATTGGACTGGATTGGGATCTGGAAAATTTGGATGAAAAGTCAACCCCTCAAATGCTTTGTGTTCCTCAAATCATTTTTTTATTTTTCAGACCAGCCTTTTTCCATTTCTCTGTGGTCCTGTTTTGATGTACACATTATAAGCTCTTTTGGCTTTGGGCATGGGGGTCAGCATGGGCACCCTGATCAGTCTGCAGCTATGCACCCCCTGCAACAAACCGCAATCCAATTAACACCTTTCTGTTGGAATCAGCATTAACTTTTTCAGCAATTTGAGCTACAGTAACCCTTTTATTGGATCAGCCTTCACTATCCACCTGCATCCTTGTTGCCGGTTCAACCAGTTAAATTCCCTGGGCCACTTTTGGTCAGTCCTGACCACTGCAGATCGGGAGCATCCCACAAGAGCTGCAACTTGAAGTTACTCTGACCCAGTTGTCTAGTCCAGTGGTCTCCAAACTGTGGCCCTGGGGCCAGATGTGGCCCTTTGCATGCCTCTATCCAGCCCTTGGGGCACTATTTCATCCACAACTGACACCAATGATGGGCACAATTTCAACCACAACTGACACCAATGATGGGGCACCATTCCTTCCACTGACACCAGTCCCACTGATAACAACGGGGCACTATTACTCCCACTGATACCAAGAATTGAACACTATTACTCCCACTGATGGGGCATTTTTTTATTCCCACTGGCAACAGTCCAGCCCCCCTAAAGTCTGAACTACAGTAAACTGGCCCTTTGTTTAGAAAGCTTGTAGACCCCTGGTCTAGTCATTACAATTTGGCTCTTGTCAAAGTCTCTCAAATCCTTACGCTTGCCCATTTTTTTCTGCTTTCAACACAACAACTTCAGGGACAACATGTTTACCAGCAGTCTAATATATCCCATCCACTTTCAGGTGTTATTGTAAAGAGATAATCAATATTATTCACTTTACCTGTCAGTGGACATAATGTTATGGGTGATTGGTGTGTGTGCATATGTATACAGAATATATATATACAGTTGTGCTTATACCCTGGCAGAAATTTGGAAATTTGGGCATTCATATTGAAATTATGACTAATCATGCCAAAAAAAATAATCCTTTATTCAAGGATAGTGATCACATGAAGCCATTTATCATCACATCGTTTTTTGGCTCCTTTTAAAATCATAATAACAGAAATCACCCAAATAGCCCTGATCAAAAGTTTACATACCCTGGAATGTTTGGCCTTGGTACAGACACAGAAGGTGGCACACACAGGTTAAAATGGCAATTAAAGGTTAATTTCCCACATTTGTGGCTTTTTAAATTACAACTAGTGCCTGTGTATAGTCAATGAGTTTTGTTAGCTCTCACATGGATGCACTAAGCAGGCTAAACACTGAGCCATGAGGAGGTAGAAAAGAACAGTCAAAAGACCTGCGTAACAAAGTAATGGAACTTTATAAAGATGGAAAAGGATATAAAAAAAAGATACCCGAAGCCTTGAATATTCGTCAGTACCGTTTAATCCCTTATTAGGAAGTGGAATTTTTTTTTTTTTTTTTTAATACCAAGGTCAGGTAGACCAAGAAAGATTGCAGCCACAACTGGTGGAAGAATTGCTCAGGATACAAAGAAAAACCCACAGATAACCTCAGTAGAAATACAGGCTGCTCTCCAAAAAGACGGTGTGGTTGTTTTTAAGGAGCACAATTTAAGATTACTTGAACAAAAAAGAGCTGCATGGTTGAGCTGCCAGAAGGAAGCCTTTACTGCGCCAATGCCACAAAAAAGCCTAATGAGGCATGTCAAGGTGTTGTTAAGCATATTGTAACCAGGCTTTTTTTGTGGAACTAGTACAGTAAAGGCTTCTTTCTGCCAACTTGACTATGCAGCTCTTTTTCGTTCAAGTATCATCGTATGTGCTCCTTAAAAACAACCACACCATCTTTTTCCAGAGCAGCCTGTATATCTCCTGAGGTTACCTACGGGGTTTTCTTTGTATCCCGAACAATTCCTGTGGCAGTTGTGGCTAAAAACTTTCTTGATCTACCTGACCTTGGCTTGGTATCAAGAGATAACTGGCATATTCAAGGCTTTGGGTATCTTTTTATATCCTTTTCCATCTTTGCAAAGTTTCAATTCCTTGTTACGCAGGTCTTTTGACTGTTCTTTTCTGATCCCCATGGCTTAGTATGTAGCCTTCTTAGTGCATCCATGTGAGAGCTAACAGACTATTTAAACACAGACACTAATTGCGAAAAAAATTTAAAAAACCACAAAATGTAGAAAATAAACCTTTAATAGCCATTTTAACCTGGGTGTGCCACCTTCTGTGTCTAGACGTACCAAGGCCAAACATTCCAGGGTATGTAAACTTTTCATCAGGGCCATTTTGGTGATTTCTGTTATCATTATGATCTAAAAAGGATCCAAATAACGATGTGATAATAAATGACTTCATGTGATCACCATCCTTGAATAAAAGACATTTTTGTTGGCATGATTGGTCATATTTTCAGTATAAATGCCAAAATTTCTGCCGGGGTATGCAAACTTTTGAGCATATTATATTGTGCCAGTGTGGTACCCCATCAGGGTAATGATGCAGGATTCTCAACCCGGAAGGTTGAGGGGCTCCAGGGGATTTGGGAGGAAACTGGCTTTTCAGTTTCCTAGTCGTTTCTAGGCAGTTGAGTTTAGAAGCATTTTTTTGGAAAGCAAAAAAAAAAAATGCATTCAGGACGGATGTTTAGAGGCATTTAAAATGGCAAACGCCTGTAACAGCTGGTAAACGCGGTAACTCACATTTAGCCGCGTTTCGTTTACAAACGTTTTGAGTTAAAAGAAAAAAAAGCTTCTAAAAAGAGAGCGCGGTATGTAAACGCGGCAAAACAGACATTTTTACATGTCGGTTACTATCTGTCAAGTTAAATCATTCAAGAGAGATTGTAAATTGTCCCGTGTACATTAAACCTGAGTAGCATAAAAACTCTTGAATCTTAGTTTCCCTTTAATTGGCCTTCGAGTTTGTGAGGTTAGTTTACTCGGAAAGCACATCTATGTTTTAATTGCGCTGTACATGATTAGGTATTAAAAGTGAACACAGATTCACTTAGCTAATTAATTGCGCTGTACATGATTAGGTATTAAAAGTGAACACAGATTCACTTAGCTAAATTAATAATGTACTGGATTATTAAATCAATCCCTGCATGTTTGAACGAGAGCGTAAGGACATTAACCGCTTAAGGACCGCCTCATGCCGATATACGTCGGCAGAATGGCACGGCTGGGCACAATCACATACCTGTACGTGTCTCTTTAAGAGCCCAGCCGTGGGTGGCGCGCGCGCAACCCGGTCCTGAGCTCCGTGACCGCGTTTGCGGTACCAGCTGGTGTCCTGCGATCGGGTCTGTAGAACGGGGAGAGGTATGTGTAAACAAACCTCTCCCCATGCTACCTAGTGCAACTGACACTGATCGGCTGTTCCCTGTCATCGGGAAAGCCGATCAGTGATGTCGAATGTCAAGCCACGCCCCCTACAGTAAAAAAAACATACACGACACACTTAACCCCTCCCCGCCCTAGTGGTTAACTCCTTCACTGCCAGTGTCATTTACACAGGAATCAGTGCATTTAAATAGCACTGATTGCTGTATGAATAACAATGGTCCCAAAAATGTGTCAAAAATGTCTGATGTGTCGGCCATAATGTCGCAGTCACAATAAAAAATTGCTGATTGCCACCATTACTAGTAAAAAAAAAAAATTAATAAAAATGCTATAAAACTATCCCCAATTTTGTAAACGCTATAACTTTTGCGCAAACCAATCAATAATCGCTAATTGTGATTTTTTTTTACCAAAAATATGTAGAAGAATACGTATCGGCCTAAACCGAGGAACTTTTATATATTTTTTGGGGATATTTATTATAGCAAAAAGTAAAAAATATTGCATTTTTTTCAAAGTTGTCGCTCTATTTTTGTTTATAGCGCAAAAAAAAAAAAAAATGCAGAGGTGATCAAATACCACCAAAAGAAAGCTCTATTTGTGGGGAAAAAAGGACGCCAATTTTGTTTGGGAGCCACTTTGCACGACCGTGCAATTGTCAGTTAAAGCGACGCAGTGCCGAATCGCAAAAAGGGGCCTGGTCCTTTGGCTGAAAATTGGTCCGGGGCTTAAGTGGTTAATATATAAACTCCACTACAGACAGGACTTTTTATTCCTATATACTCTGTAAAATAGTGTAGTATATAGTGCTATATAAATGAATACAATTATACCCAGGTCAAGGACAGAATACCTCTAATGTAAAACCAGTTTAATTTTAACAGCGAACTACAAAATGACCAGCTCAATAATGGTGCATGCTATGCAAATTAATTTATTTGGGATCACGGAGCAATAAATTCGTTTTTGTCAGTTATTTTGCCATAATATAATAAAGCAGTTGTGTAAAACACATACGGTAACGACGTGACATTATTATGCCATTCATCACTTTAAAAATTAATGATTAACTGATAACCAGCAAAAATGAGACAACATAAATGATAATATTGATCATTTTAGAAATTACGGTTGAAGCGGCCCCCAGACAGTCAATTTTCTAATGCAACTACGGTAAACTCTGCCTGTTAATTAAACAGGTCAATCTTATCACTTCATCTCCTTTACTAGGTTTACCTAATTATCTAATAATGTCATGTTTAGAAAGATAACCAATTAAATGTAGACGCAGGTTCGTGGCTCAGTGTAGGAGGTATACAGACGCAACGGTGTAGTCGCTCTTGAGCTAAGAACGGGTAGGATCTATTGATCAATTGATGATTTCTAGATGAAGTGCCCTCAATCAATGTTATTTAAAAAAAAAAAAATAGCCTTTTGGTCTATAAAGGAGAATCTTTGTGTTCTTTTCAGCAAGCATTTTTTTTTGATTATATTTTCTGAGAGCAAATTTGTTCAATTTTACTTCTTTGACATGGCAGATTTTCATCATCATACTTCATGCACAGATATGTAAATACTCCCTCTAGTGACCATCTGTGTTAAAGGCAGTACCAACCCACAGTCTTGCTCAGTGACTTCTGTTAGAAAAAGAAGTTACAGGATAACCCTAGAGAGGATTTCTTTTAAACCAAATGCTTTTGGCAGGACACTCTATATGCTTGCATTGAGAAGCTCAGCAAATTACACACTCAGTACTAAACAAAAATTGTGTGTGCGTGTTCATGGACCTGTGGTAATAAAGAGGGGGCAGGATATACAAATGGATGGAGCAAACGCCCCAGAGAAAACATGGATACGGGGGGGTGCCGCAGAAAATCAGAAAAAGAAAGTGGTATTTGTTCATTGGTGTGGTCTTCATGTGGGCATATTTAGTGGCTGCTGTTGGCCACCACTCTTGGGAAGTACATATGATCCTCGCTTGAAATATTTCTTAGTATGGGAGGAAAGTGCAAAACACTGCATTGGAGAAGGTAGTGCAGGAGGATACTGGAACTTAAAGTGTTACTAAACCCAGGACCCTGCATTCACTATATCTGGTCTCCCACAGTACACAGAACATGGAAATGCAATCGTTTTAGTAAATATGAACTACTGAAAAACTTTTTTCATCAGCAGTATATAGCAGTCTTGTAACTTCTATCAGTGTCTGGTTAAAGCTTGTAGGTGGAGTTTTCATTCTGCTCTGACTGTCCTATAAGGCTGCAGGACCCCTGACCCTCTGTCTGGACAGTGCCGATTGGCCCTGTGTTGATCACATGCACTCTCCCAAGAAAAAAAGAAAAAACTCTCTAGCAATACACACCAAACTGAGCATGTGCAGCTTGTCCCCTAGCCTAGATGGTTTGGGGACTTTGGATGAAGGGGAGGATCAAAGAAGACAGGATCAAACAACCACTTTACACAATGCAGATGATTAACCCCTTAGGTTCCACAGTGAGTATAACAAGCATGCATTACTGCATATACAGACTTGTGGGATGCTCCCGGTCTGCAGTGGTCAGGACCTACCAAAGGTGGTCCAAGTAAGGCAAACTGGTAACAGGGTCATGGGTGGCCAAGGCTCATTGATGCACGTGGGTAGTGAAGGCCTGTTTAGTCTGATCCAATAGGAGCTACTGCAGCTAAAATTGCTGGAAATGTAATGCTGGTTCCAATAGAAAGGTGTTAGAACGCACAGTGCATCACAATTTGTTGGGTATGGCGCTGAGCAGCCTCAGACCAAGCAAGGTGCCCATGCTGACCCATGGCCACAGCCAAAAGCGCCTACATTGGGCTTGTGAGCATCAGAACTGGAACATGGAGCCATGGAAGGAGGTGGCCTAGTCTGATGAATTCAAAAATGGTTTGGGGAACACAATGAGTTCAAGGTGTTGACATGGCCTCCAAATTTTCCAGATCTCAATCCAATCCAGCATCTGTGGGATATACTTTAAATCTGACCCATGGAGGCCCCACCTCACAATTTACAAGACTTAAAGGATCTGCTACTGATATCTTGGTGCCAGATACCACAGCATTTCTTTAGCGGTCTAGTGGAGGCCATCCCTTGATGGGTTATGGTGGGTGGTCATAATGTTATGGCTGATGGGAGCATAAATAAAAGGCATGTAAAAAAAAAAAAAAAAAAGATTGAAAATTCATATACCAAATACTATTATTACATTTAATAATTTCTTACAGAGCTGAAAATACAATCGTCTGCAATAGCGGTCTTTCAAATAGGCCCAATATTCTCCCTCTAGAAACTATCCTTAATTACTCGATCGATAATGCTTTGTTTGTTAATATAATAATGCAAGCTTAATATCACAAAATTATTAACTATGAATCTTTAATAGGACTTTTAATTATACACTATTGGGTCTTAAGCTTGATAGTTATTGCATCTGTACAAAATATTACATTATTATGCACTAATATTGTTTTGAGAGTTTAACTGTCAGAGAGGCTAAAAGCTGACCATAGACACTTCTGAATCGTGGTGCTAGAAAAAAAAAAAACACTGGGTTGCCAGGTTAAAAGAACCCGTACTTAAGCAGGAAAACCTAGATTACTTATTGGAAGTACCAGTGTTAATGTTTGAAGGCCAAGTTCATTTTCATAACAAATGCCATAATCAGTCCCCCTGCCACTTCTTCCCTGAAGATTCATCAGTACAGACTCATACAAATCTTGTCTTATTGTCTGGTTTGACGGGGCCGAGAAGTGTTTACATCCTCTGACACTGCAGGGTCCTGTGAAATCAATGAACATACGCTGGGCCTGGCCATAGAGAATAACAGTTGTCCTAGCTAAAGATAGAGATGGCCTTTATTTCCTGTTGTGAGTGCATTGATTTTACAGGATAACACAACCCTGCAGATAACAAAAATTGCCCAAACTCGGGTAAGCCAGGTCCAGGTTTATACGCAAAGTTTAGGAAAGTAAAGAGGCTGACGAAATTCTAATGCCCCATACACACGGTCGGAAATTCCGACAAAAAAATGCTGATCGGGTTATGTTGTCAGAAAATCCGATCGTGTGTGGGCTCTAGCGGACTTTTTCCGTCGGAATTTCCGACAGAAAAAGTTTGAGAGCAGGACCCAAATATACGACAACAAAATACGATCAGACTTTTTCCGATCACGTGTAGAGAATTCCAAAGCACAAAGTGCCACGCATGCTCAGAATAAATTTGGGGACGAAAGCTATTGGCCTCTTTGTAGTCCCGTCGTATGTTTTGTACATGACTTCCTTCGGAACGATCGGATTTTCCGACAACTTTGTGTGACCGTGTGTATGCAAGATAAGTTTCGGCCAAAATCCGTCGGAAAAAATCAGACGGATTTTGTGGTCGGAATGTCTGACCGTATGTATGAGGCAAAACTCTACAACATAAAACATGTGGAGATGCTTACTGATACTCATACATAAAAGGAAAAAAAACAGTAACAAAGCCAAATGGTTAATCAGCACAACACAGTTCATTAGTGGCCATATTATATGTCCTTTGTATAAGAGTAGATGTAATAAGTAACACACTGCACACTTCTAAAGTAGAGTAGAGGAGAGCCGATAAGTGGCTCTCCTGACAGGGTGGTCTGTGCTGATAATCAGTGCAGTGATGATCAGTGGAGCCCTATCAGCGATGCCTGCCAGTGCCCCCCAGTGATGCCCGCCTGTGTCCACCAGTGATGCCAATCAGTGCTGCCTGTCAGTACCTCCTCATGAGCGCTGCCTATCAGTGTCATCTGTCAGTGCCCATAAAGGCTACCCAGTGTCACCTATCAGTGCTCATTAGTACTGCATATCAGTGCCACCTCATCAGTGCCCATCAGTGAAGCCTATCAGTGCCTGTCAGTGCAGCCTCATCAGCGCACATCAGTGAAGAAAAATTACTTAAATGGACATTTTCCAACAGAAAATAGTAACAAAAAAAAAAATGTTCTTTTTTCATTTGTTTAGCAAAAAAAATAATATATAACCCAGTGGTTACTAAATACCATCAAAAGAAAGCTCTATCGGTCTGATAAAAAAATGTATTTGGATACAGCATTGCATGACCTCGCAATTGTCATTCAACTCAGCTGAAAGCTTAAAATTGACCTGGTAAGGAAGGGGGTGAAAGTGCCCAGTATTGAAGTGGTTAAAGCTTATATGAGATTTTAGTTATTGGGTTTACATGTACTTATACCTTTCCTTGAGGTTTCTTCTGCATTTTCACATATGCTGCTGCAAACTGTATTTTTAAAACAGCATTAGGCAGTGTGTATGAACTGAGCCAATAGTGAGAAATCTATATAGTTTACATGCATTAAAGACACACACACACTCCCGACAGAACACAGAGAGGTATGAATAGGGACTGTCAGTCAGCAGTCTATGTGCTGAGTTACTAAAAGTCAGAGAATTGGTTTACCAGCAATTAGGGATCCATTCACACCAGATGTACTGATATGCATTGATCACTGCATATCAGAGCATATACATTGTAAAAGCAATGTATTTCACTAGTAGCAGTTCACATCAGTGTGTTGCGCTGATCCTTGCTACCCTGAAAAAAGCATGTCCTACTTTGACACATAGGGGGTTATTTACTAAAGGCAAATCCACTTTGCACTACAAGTGCAGAGTGTACTTGAAATTGCACTGAAAGTGCACTTGGAAGTGCAGTCGCTGTAGATCTGAGGGGGACATGCAAGAAATATAAAAAAAAACAGCATTTTAGCTTGCACATGATTGGATAATAAAATCAGCAGAGCTTCCCCTCATTTCAGACCTACCCCTTAGATTTACTGCGACTGCACTTCCAAGTGCACTTCCAGTGCAATTTCAAGTGCACTATGCACTTGTAGTGCAAAGTGGATTTCCCTTTCGTAAATAACCCCCATAGTGTGTAAATGCATGTAAGTGCACTGCAATGTGCAAAAATGCAGGCGTCAAAACAGTCAAAGTTTTCTTTACAAATAAAGCTTAAAGTGTTACTAAACCCTCAACAGTAAAATCAGTCTGTATATGCAGTAAAGCAGGCTTGTTACACTCACTGTGGAACCTAAGGGGTAATAATTTGCATTGTGTAAAAAAAGGCTGCCTTCTCTGATCCCCCCCCCCCCCCCCTCCTTCCACTGTCACCTAATAGTTTCCTAATAACACAGAGTCTAAGGAGTCAGGCTGCACATGCTCAGTTTGGTGTGTATTGCTAGGTTTTTTTTTTTTCTTGGGAAGATGCATGTGATCAACACAGGGCCAATCAGCACTGTCCAGACAGGGGGTCAGGGGTCTTGCAGTCTCATAGGACAGTCAGAATACACCTCCTACAAGCTTTAACCAGTGCTTGGCTGGACACTGATAGAAGTCACAGGACTGCTCTAACTGCTGATGAGAAAAGGTATTTAGCAGTTTATATTTACTAAAATAATTGCATTTCCATGTTCTGTGTACTGTGGGAGACCAGATATAGTGAATGCAGGGTCCTGGGTTTAGTAACACTTTAATGAAGTAAAAAAAAGAAAAGAAAAATTCAGCACACTTAAAAACACAAACCAAAACGATGTATGCAAATGTATGTGTGCTTAACACAAATACTGCAGTATGAATGAACCCTGAAAGGCCACAATTTGTTTAATCCCACTTATGTACACCTCCAGTCCGAGAAATGGCAGCTAGCAGCATTGAGGGGTTAAATAACTGCACAGTAATATAGAGTCTTGGTTAGCTTTTGTAAGGAGACGCTGCTCTCCATCACATTCAATTTATTGAATTCCCAATCGCCGTGACAAAGAATTGTGACAGCCCATCCAGTATTGAAAAAAAAAAAAAAGAGTGGTGTATATTTTAACATTCCGACTCCTTGTTGCTGGAGCTCTCATAACTCGATTTAGTGCCTGATTGACACTGACAGCCTGGGGTCTGGTCAAGTATGCAACACATTACAGATTATTGAGTGTTATGGTAGTCAATGTAATTTAATACTTGTACAATATAACCTAGTTAGTGCAGTATAAGAACAAGTGCCTTCAGCCCTGTAGCCAATACCGCAAAACAATGGTATATTAGAGTAGTAGCAAAGGAGACCCTACTCTGATCATAACTGAAATGCACAAATCTTTTTTCACAACACTACAACTATGGCAATACAGTTGTGGTCTATGTACTGGAAAAAGGCATTACTTTCCCCACATTTGTTGTACTTCTATATTGTTTTTAAGCTCATTTACTATATTTTCAAAATCTGTACTTAAGCAGGTGGCTTAACGGACAAATTACTGAAGTTTGAAGTTATAACTTCCAACCAGTAATTTCACAGTAAATAGATAAATGATTATGTACATATAGCATATAAATATATGATTTAGCTTGAATATAACAGTATCTTTTCATGCCCCTTCTATGACACTGCAGTGAAAGGCGTGCCTCCATTGCAGCATTTTTATTGGACAGCTGGACACCGAGCTGTTCATTGAGCTCAGTGCCTCTGACAAGAAGTGAGGAGAGGCACTGTGAGCTCATCCTCTCAGTCTGCTGCAAACAGAGTGCGTCAGCTGGAATTTAGCTTGTATTTAGCTTCTGACAGGCTGCACAAGGAGCCCCATATCTCTGGAACCATAGGCTCCAGTGGTTTTACCGGTGGTGGGGTATGACTTATGCCGCATACACACAACCGGACTTTCTGGCAGACTAGGTACAACGGTCTTCCCGACGGGCTTTCGATGGACTTCCGAACGAACGGACTTGCCCACACGCGAAAGTCCGTTCGTTTTGAACGTGATGACGTAAGACGGGACTAAAAAAGAAAGTTTAATAGCCAGTAGCCAATAGCTGCCCTTTTGTCGTATTTGGTCCGTCGGACCAGCATACAAACAGTTTTCCCGATAGGAATGGAGTCCGTCGGACAGATCTGAAACATGTTCTATTTCTAGGTATATAAAAAACGATCGGATTATCCCACACACGAATGTCCAACAGACTGATCCCATCGGACCTAGCCTGCCGGAAAGTCCAGTCGCGTGTACACGGCATTAGGCTACCTACTACCCAAATTTTGGGTCTCTGTGACCTCAGGTCGCTGAGCTACGACCCTCAAATGTTTTTTTTTATGTTCATGGCAGGTGAGGCCCTTCTTCACCTGTTTTCCCTGAGTGCCCCTCCCTGATTTACAAGGCATTAGAATTACCATGCAACAAAGTGAAGACAGTCATCATCAAGTGGAGAAAATATGGCACAACAGTGACATTACCAAGAACTGGACGTCCCTCCAAAATTGGCCTACAGCAACATTAAAGGAGCTGCTGGAATATCTAGCAAGTACTGGCTGTGTGGTACATGTGACAACAATCTCCCGTATTCTTCATATGTCTGGGCTATGGGGTAGAGTGGCAAGGTGGAAGCCTTTTCTTACAAAGAAAAACATCCAAGCTAAATTTTGCAAAAACACATCTGAAGTCTTCCAAAAGCATGTGGAAAATGTGTTATGGTCTCATGAAACGCTATGAGCCTGGGAGAAGAGGGCCACTAAAATGGGTCATCAACCCTTTACCAACCATGTACCAGCTAGGAGGCTGAATAAAGTGAACATTCTCTGCTTGAGTCAAGGATCACCCTTGTATTGCTAAGGACTGCAAGGTCAGATTCAAATCCCTACAGTTTTCAAATGTCAATTGACTTCAATTTCCTTGCCCAAATGTATCAAACAGGGTCGGTGCACCCAATTTATACAATGTTATGGATTAAAAAATGCCACAAGCTGTGGTGAAACTTTTAAGTGAATCTGATACCTCTTTCAGGCCTTCGCTGATACTGGGTGTGCAGAGCTAATCGGCTTAATACACAAGCAAGACACAAGTAAGCTAATGGCAATCTTTGCCTCACTTTGCCATTCAATACATTTACAAGAATGCTGCCTTTAGCCTCTTAAGTACAGATAATGCTGCAAGTTCTTACATTTACATTGCACCCGCTAGCAGACACTTCTAGTGAAATAGCATTTCAAAGATGGGTGAAACAGGGGCCTGTAGCCATCAAAGTTCAACAAGAAAGAGCTTTTACTGGCACTACCAGCCTGAAATTAGTAGGATTCATAAGTGCAAAGATGAAACCAGGGCATTAATCTGACTGCCACATACAAAGTCAAGAAGGCTTTTTTTCCCCACCCACTGTGCATACTACTATGAATAGGCTGGATTCAACCACTATGTAATTATGCAATACCAAGAACACACAATTAAATATTTAAATTAGAGATTTGTGTCATGGATGGAGTTTTTTTTTAATGTTGTCATATTCATTTGCACAATGTAAACCAAAACTTTAATGCTCTAAAAACATTCCCCAATACAGCGTTTCCCACTGTACAATGTAAAAAAGCTGTAGAGTGCTTATTCCACAGTTTTATGGCTGAGATATAAACAGTTTTGCCATGCTGGCCGATTCCCAGTCGTATTAAATATTTATATTGTGATTAGGTAGGAAAAAGATAACTTATTGTTTTCCCTCTTCCTTGGTGCTGACTATATGAAAATTATATGCGAATGCCTTCATACTCACATGCCTGTACAAGCAGAAGGGATACAAGTAAATCATTTTTGTTCCTTATGGGGATGAGAATAATGAATGTTAAGCTCAAGTGGCTGCAAATACTAAAGATCCCATGGTGAAAAAAACACATCTATACTATTTCAGCTCATGAATGGTTCCCAAATCCAGCACTGTGTCCCTGTGTCTGATATGTAGTGAGACATACACTGACCGACCACTTTATTAGGTCCACCATGCTAGTACCAGGTTGGACCCCCTTTTGCCTTCATGGCATAGATTCAACAAGGTGTTCGAAACATTCCTCAGAGATTTTGGTCCATAGTGACATGATCGCATCACAGAGTTGCTGCAGATTTGTCGACTGCACATCCATGAAGCGAATCTCCAGTTCCACCACATCTCAAAGGTGCTCTACTGGATTGAGATCTGGTGACTGTGGAGGCCATTGGAGTACATGGACCTCATTGTCATGTTCAAGTAACCATTGGTGAGATGATTTGAGCTTTGTCACATGGTGCATTATTATGCTGGAAGGAGCCATTGGAAGATGGGGACACTGTAGTCATAAACGGATGCACATGGTCAGCAACAATACTCAGGTAGGCCTTGGCATTTAATATGTATTTATATGTGGCTTAAAGCAGACCTATACTCAAATGGATTACAAACTACCCTTGCAGTGAGCACCCCTCTTGCATTGGAAGGGTCAGCGGTGCTTATAGTGATGCTAAAGTCTTTTTTTTTTTTGCCTAAAAATAACAAACATGTTATACTTACCTGCTCTGTGTAGTGGTTTTGCATAGAGTAGCCCAAATCCTCCTCTTCTTGGGTCCCTATTTGGCTCTCCTGGCCCCTCCCCCCTGTTGAGTGCCCCAACAGCAAGCAGCTTGCTATAGGGCCACCCGAGTCGAGTCACAGCTCCATGTATCCATTCAGACACAGAGCCCCGGCTAGCCTCCCCGCCTCATTGGCTCACTGACTGACAGCAGCAGAAGCCGATGGCGCTTTGCTGCTGTCTCAGCCAATGAGGAGGACAGTCCCAGGCAGCCGAGTCTCTTCTGCAACTTTGCTGGATAGAGATGGCACCAGGTAAGTATTAGGGGGGCTGAGGGGGGCTGCTGCACACAGAAGGTTTTTAATCCTAAAGCAAAGAATGCATTAAGATAAAAAAACCTTCTTTAATCCCACTCGGTGTCCTCAGGGAAAGATACGGGAGCTTCCCCTTTGACTTCTGGTGGCACCGCCAGTTGGCAGATTTTGTTGCCTCAACACATAATGTATCGCAGATTAGATCCACTCTCACGGAATTTGAAAATGTATGGGCAGCTCAGGATCCTCTGCCTTATTTCAATTATTAGATGCAGCCAAGTCAATTCCTAAACCGTATTTCATTAGAAAATGGGAGCGTGATCTCCAATGTGAGTTTTCTAAAGAACAACTGCAGCATTTGTATCACTTGACCCGTTCTAGCTCAGTGGAGTCCAGGGCACAGGAAAATAACTACAAGCTACTGACGAGGTGGTATTGTGTGCCCACGACTCTCGCAAAAATTTACCCTTCAAATTCTGATTTCTGTTGGAGGGGCTGTGGACAGAGGGGTACTTTCCTCCACAGATAGAGGAAAGGTTTATCCCACATGTTGGATGGCCTTGGGATAGAACTTCCCAACTTTCTGAAATGCTTTCTCCTCCACGTTCCCCATATGCCTCTCTCTCTCGCCATAAAGGCAGTGCTCTCCCTCACCTTCTCAGTGCTGCTAAGTGCCTCATACCGGTCAAGTGGAAAAGCACACATGTCCCGAATGAAAAGGAGTGGCTGGGGAAGGTGAGGGAGATTATGGAGGTGGAGGAGTGTCCTGCCACCTGCAGAGACAAGCGAAAGAGGTTTGATTCTATCTCGGCGAATTGGAAAGAACATATATCCGGATCAGTCTCGGTCTCTTCCAGCTTAGATATAGCTTTATTTGCACTGGCAGACCACACATTCAAATAACTGGCCTTGGCTGACCGTGACCCTAACCGTGATCTAATGTCGACTTAGCAAGTACCGCATCTAGGTAGCTGTGAACCAGGTGTGAGCACTACGACCGTGTTCTTGGAGTGTGAATAGGAGTTCAGTCACACGATGGCTCAAATTAATGGAGATTGATCTTCTGTGAGCTTTAAACACATTTTAGTTTCCCTTCCCGAGAGTGGGGCTCTCTGCTCCTCTGCTGGTCGGGTGAGGAGATATGTCCACAGGGACAGAAAGTCTGTGACATAGGAGAGTTCCCTTGTGTTTTATAGCGATGTGGTAGCTTCTCAGTTTCTCTTTAATAACCGTTACCTATGTTGTGAGTGATGGCTTCTAGTATTCCTATATTCTGTATACCTATTTTTTTATTGTTTATTTTTTGGTGTTATTTCCCCTCGATTTGTTAAATTACAATGCTTAAAATAAAGATTATTTAAAAAAAAAAAGAAGATAAAAAAACATTCTTGCCTTTCACAATCACTTTAGGCTGTAAAAGGATGAGGAATAAGGTCAAATATCTTCCTTACTCTTAACTTTGGTGTTCTCCTCTGCTCCAGATTTTGGGAAGTTCTTCACCATCGTCATGTACATTGCAGGGCTATTGCCCTGCATTATAATTGATAATGTCAATGTGCGGTTGTGGCCTGGAGCATCCTATAGAAGTAGCTTTGGGGGGCGTACAGTCCCGGTCGTACAGGTGACGGAAGGCTTCCAGAAAAGGAATTCCACCTTATTCCATATGCCCTAGAATCACTGACAAGGGTAATTTAATTTTGTAATTACCAGTGGTTGGGCTTTATCTTAAAACTATATTAAAGAGCATGGCTGGGATAGATAAAGAACAACATAAGTGGCCGAAAAAATCCACATTTCCAAGAATCCTTCTCTTTGCTGAGCCCCAAGGCTCTTGGTCATCTGATCTCTGCTAAAAGGGAAAATAAGACAATTTAAACAACATTGATTCTCCCCTTCAGAGATTACATGACAAAGTTTCTAGGGAACTTCAGCATGTGGTCAGCACTAAAGGGAACTTGTGGCAATATTTTCTTTAAAAAAGGAAAGTACTTAAGTCCTCCTTTAACTTTTTAGTAATCCCTGCAGGACTGTTACGAACGTTTTAAGCTATACAGCCTTCAACTGTATGGGCAAAACACGGGTTCACTTTGAGTCAGAAGGGCAAGGGGAAAAACATTTTTTTTTTAACACACAGCTGATGTCCTACCCACTGCCTGCTGCCTTATTTGGCCTAAATTCATGACCAAGAGTGATATGATTTACCCGCCACTGTGGATATCCAAAAAACATGAACTTTTAGTTGAGGACAACTTTAGGAATCACTGACCTAGACTTCTATTGTTGAAAAAAAACCTGAAAATTGATTGACAATAAAAAAGTGTCTGTACATTCCCAAAGCAGCCTGCAAAATCCTCCAATTGGCTCTGGAAGCTTCAGCAGTTCTGGATGGTGCTGAAGTTTACCCGCCCCTTCCTGCCTCCTTCACGTTCCTACTGGCCAGTGAAGCCTTCTATCACAATGATGGGCCAAAAAGAACCTCAGGGTCAGGGCTTATCAGCAAGTTTGGAAAGCTTCAGGGATTTATCTGTCAGAACTGGCTGTGATTTAGCTGCGACAGAAGGTGGCCCTCTATACTCCTGTACAAGCATCTGAAAGCCTGCACATTATACCTACAGCAGTTGTGTTTTTTCCCCTTATTTCATGCGCTCTTTAATTAAAGCGCACAATATTCAAGTTCTAATTAGTAAGGTTTCGGCAAATCAGAATGCTTAGATGATTAGTCAAGGAGGTGTAGCTGAAAACACACAGAATGAGAATAGGTAAAAGTTTCAAATAAAAATCAAGATTAGTGATTTGCATACAGCAGGTCAAATTTTCTAAATCCTTTCCCAGGCAGAGCAGAGATAGTCAAATCTGTATATACTTTGTCTTATTACATTAGGCACTGTGTATCTGGTGCGTACATCTGAACTAAGTTTACATTTAAAGGAATACACCATTTAAACTGAATGTTTTGGGTTAAACTCACTTGGGGCACTGAGTCTACCTCCATGTTTTTTTTTTTTGTTTTTTTCATGCATCTTTAAATTGTTAAACATTTACAGAAGAGAGATTGAAGAAAAGGGACATTACCTTACATTACAGCACGAATATAATTACTAAATCACAACTTTCCTTGATTGAGAAGAGCTAAGAAGTGACTGGGGCCCAAGGTGGTCTAGGGTTTGTCATAGGTTTAAGGATTAGGGCAGGCCATACACTGTTAGAATCTCAGCCAGTTCAGCAGGAACCAGCTGGATCAACTTGGATACAACCAGCCTGACAGCTTTTCTTGCCATTATCGCTAGAGTCTGCTATAGCCACACTAGCATTACTCACCGTCTTCGCCCAGCGGGGATGGCTTCCTTCGCCCCTCCGCCGGCAGATGACAATTGGCCTGGCAGGAAGGATTCTCACATGAACACTGTTCATCTGGGAATCAAGCAAATTTATTTCCTCTTACCCGTGGTTGCAGGAAAGAAATTTGCTCCATGTTTGGCCAACCTTAGTTTAGTTCTAACAGTTGATGCACCAGCTGAACAGTGTATGAATCTTTTAACTACCTAGGCTTGTGTTTGTAATTTTTACCCTGGCTTTCAGGGGCAGCTCTGTTCTTCATACTGGGCCTTCAACCTCAAATGATATGGTTTGCTTATTTACATCCTTCCTTATGTAAAACACTGTGGGATGAATAAAGATTAATATACTCACCTTTCCCTAGGTATGCAGAATACCATCTCTGAACGCACAACATCAAAACTTGACAAAGCAAAAGACCACACTGGGTGCCACTCCCGTCAGCTAAGAACAGGATAAAAAAGGGCAAACACAGGAAGCGCCACCTAAATGCAGTATTAAAAGCATGATTTAATGGCAAAGTACATAATTGCCATTAAATCATACTTTTAATACTGCACTTAGGTGGCGTTTCCTGTGTTTGCCCTTTTTTATCCTGTATCACAGAGTTGGCTTTCTCTGATGACAGCTGCCACCATTAGAAACCAATCATTGACTCCAATCAACTTATAAACTGTATATGACTATCCTTTTAATGCTTACAGTTGCACAGTCTTTTGCGCTTACAGTTATCGATTCCACAGCTAAGAACTGGAAACTGAGGCTACAATTGGCACAGGCTCACCCAAAATTGGACAATAGAAGATTGGAAAAATGTTGCCTGGTCTGATGAGTCTGGATTTCAGCTGCGACATTCAGATGGTTTGGCGTAAACAGCATGAATGTATGGATCTAGCCTGCCTTGTATCAACAGTTCAGGCTTGTGGTGTAATGGTGTGGGGGATATTTTCTTAGCACTTTTTTCGCCCCTTATTACCAACTGATCATCGTTTAAATGCCACGACCTACCTGAGTATTGTTGCTGACCATGTCCATTCCTTTATGACTACAGTGTACCCATCTTCTGATGGCTCCTTCCAGCAGGATAATTTCACAAAGCTCAAATCATTTCAAACTGGTTTTTTGAACATGACAATGAGGTCACTACTCCAATCGCCTCCACAGTCACCAGATCTCAGTCCAATAGAGCACCTTTGGGATGTGGTAGAAGATTTGCATCATGGATGTGCAGCCAACAAATCTGCAGCAACTGCGTGATGCTATTATGTCAATATGGACCAAAATCTCTGAGGAACGTTTCCAACACCTTGTTGAATCTATGCCACGAATAATGAAGGCAGTTCTGAAGGCAAAAGGTGGTCCAACCCGGTACTAGCAAAGTGTACCTAATAAAGTGGCTGATGAGTGTATATCACAACACTGGTGTCTTTTTTTTTTTTTCTGAAAGAGTCAATATCTTGTGGTGAATAAAGCCAGTGTGCTCCCAGATTTCAATGCTGGCTTCTGTAGGGTTAGTGTCTACATAAGACAATCATGTAACAAGAGGATGAAACCCTACTCAACAGCAAATTGAAGCTGGCTGAAAACATGAAAACAACATAAAAAAGTGTCATGTCACTGTCCAGTTGTGCGAGTTTCTCCAGGTGGTTCAGGAACTGATAAAAAATCACATAAAAGGTAACCTGAGTGAACCGACTTGAGCACAGCTGAAATGTTTTTGGCATAATACTTGCATTATTACTGGTTTGCTTTTTCTTCTTGGCCCCAGCTGTTTATTTATCGTTTTTTAAACTTCGGGCTCTGGCTCCGACTTAAAAACGTAATAGTCAAATGTCATTTTGTAAACACTGGTAAACTGTTTTGTTACATGGCTGCCCGATGGAATTGGAGAATTCTACCAATTAAATGTACATTTAGTGAAGATGTTCTTTGCGAGCCCACCTCCAGACTCTTCCCTGTAGATTGTGCATTACTGCCGTGCCTCACTCATGAGCGCTTGTCAGGAACATTTTAGCATTATCAATTTCAAGCTTCCACAATGGGACTTCTCTGTGGTGGAGAGCAAGCGCTGACAGCGAACTGACACTTTAAAAGCCTTGTCAATAAGTGTAAAACAGCTCCAGGGGTGCAAAAGGAGCCCAGAGTTTATAGTATACAGCCTGGAATTCCCACAACTGCAGGAATACAACACGGATCGTTGCGTAGGAAGTTCCGGGGAAAATACTTGTCTCAACTTATTAGTACCATAACCTACTACAACTGCAAAATACAGTATATATATATATATATATATATATATATATACACACACACACATATACACACACTACTGATATGTTTTATGTTTATGTTTTAGGCAGCTGTGAAAAACTGCTGTAAATTAACCTCTTGCTGCCCGCGCTAAAGCCGAAAGATGTCCATGAGACTCACAGATCTTACTGCGTGATCAGCTGTCAGCCAATGACAGCTGATTACGTGATGTAAACAGAAGCCGGTGGCTTTTTTTTCCTCATTCTGGCAGCGCGAGGATAAAACAAAAAGCAGATTACCGTCTTGTGTAAATGGGACATCGGCTCTGCACACAGAGAGCCACTGCTGCTAAGCAGTGCCCACCAGTGCCACCCACCAGTGTCCATCAGTGCTGCCAATCAGTGCCTTATCATCTGTGACACCTATCAGTGCTGCCTATCAGTGACCATCAGCCATCTACATAGTAAACTCAGTGTAGTATATATAATACAGTGCAGGGTACAATATATAATATAGTGTATTGAAGTGGTTAAGGGGAGCCCTATGACAGAATTAAAAAATGGCATGGGTTCCCCCATCCATACCAGGCCCTTTGGGTCTGGTATGAATTTTTTTTGGGGTGGGGGACCCACACGCCATTTAAAAAAAATTATAATTTGGCGTGGAGTTCACCTCAATATCCATGACAGACTCGAAGGGCCTGGTATGGACTGGGGGAGGGGGGGACCCACGCGGTTTTAAAAAAAGAAATAAAAAAATGGTATGTATATTGCCGGGATCTGGCAATACATTACAGCCGTGAGCAATTTTAAATTACATTTTTTCCTTTAGTGCTGAGGTACTTTTCTAAACATGGGAAAAATGCACTACTTTACAGGAAGACTAAGGGGACCCCCCCGGGCACGATATTTAAAGGAATATTTCATTTTTATTGTTTCACTTTAAGCATTCTTAAAATCACTGCTCCTTAAAAAAACGTCAGTTTTAAAAACACTGACTTTTTATGGCAATAACTTGTATACACGCCTTTAAAATTAGCACTTTTGATTTTTCACGTTCGTGTCACATAGACTTAACGGTGTTCGCACAAATTTTTTATCTGTTCGCACCAGATCTGGTGCGAACCGAACAGGGGCGGTGTTCGGCTCTTCCCAAATGACCAGGCAAGGAATATCTTTTTATACTTTAATGCTCACTGAACTTGGTTGGGATGCGGGGTGAGCTTTGTGAAAACTCAGAATTCAGTGCACATGAAACCAGAGGACACTCTCCTGGAAACTCTTCAGGATAATTCCCCTCGTAGAAGACAATAGGTGAACAAGCAACCCTGGGACTCCATGCAAAGAAAAGGTCCCAATTCAGCAACACTGGACCAGATGCTTAAAGGGTTAGAGCAGTGTACAGTCAACAGGATCCTACATTTAGGCCTATACTCACAATGTCCCCGTATACTTGAATGCCTCCATCCAATATCGGCCAGACACTTCTCCTGTGGAACTCCAGGCCAGGTCCTCAGTGAATCCCCCATGATTTGGCTCCAGCTAGTTCCAGAAAATAGGCCCCCCAGCTCTATTTACAGCATGCCTTGAAGGAGTCTGTTCTGGGAAACCCTTAATTCAATGGGTTTAGTTTTGGTTTAAACCTTGAACATAATACCACAAATGATGATGGTGCTGCTGGCCCAGAACCCAGGTGTCTAGGTCTAGCAACATCAATGGGCAGGATGACCTGGTAGCAAAGGGACTTTTTTCAGCTGCCTGAGAAACCAGGGTCTGTCCAGCCCTGTGATAATCAATTCTAATGCCGCGTACACACGATCGGACATTCCAACAACAAAATCACATGTTTTTTTTCCCGACGGATGTTGGTTCAAACTTGTCTTGCATACACATGGTCGCACAAAGTTTGTCAGAAATTCCGAACGTCAAGAACGCAGTGACGTACAACACATATGATGAGCCGAGAAAAATGAAGTTCAATAGCCAGTGCTGCTCTTCTGATAGATTCCGAGCATGCATGGCACTTTGTGAGTCGGAATTGTCTACACACGATCGGAATTTACGCAAACGGATTTTGTTTTTCGGAAAATTTGAGAACCATATCTCAAATTTTGTGAGACGGAAATTCCGATGGAAACTGTCCGATGGAGCCTACACACAGTCGGAATTTCCAACAACAAGCTCCGACCGCACATTTGCTGTCGGAAAGTCCGACCATGTGTACGCGGCATTAATTAACTTTTGATTAGAAATGATAGTACTGCATAGCCAAGAAAAGATTGATTTTGGTAAATTTCGTAGCTCCAGCTTAAAAACCAGACATTCTGATCTGGTATGAATTCCTAGCAGAGATTATAAACTAGCTGCACCTTTCCGCTCTCCCTCTAGCTGTGCTTACCTTGAGTAAATGGAGTAAATTGCTATGTTTGTTGAGTAGAAATATATATAAAGAGCAGGAGGAGAACTGTTTTGATACATTGGCTCTGTGTGCACAGATAAAGAGAAGGTTAATTCCCAAAAGTCTATCCGTAAAAAAAAAAAACGACGCTTATACTGAGAAAAAAAAGGAAGTACCTTTAAACACAGGGCACACGTGGGAAGAATGTTCCTGAGGAAAGAGAAGGAATTGCTGTAACAAGGGTTACATTTTCAAGATAAGAACAAGCTTGCTGGAGGAAAACGTGAAAATGTTTTATTTCCACAACCAAGGCCATAAAGCAGACTCCTGTTACACTCTATCATGTTTTACAGTAATGACTAAATTGTAGACATGTGGGCAGGGAACAGCAGCAAGTGCACCAAGAAAGACTGATGAGATTTCTTCCTCTGAAACAAAAGATGAGCAGATGCTTTCAAATAGGCTATTCTGCAACAAACAGTGGCAACCATCGTGATCTAGCGTGTTTAAAGCCCAACTCCACCTTTAAAAATGTTTTTATAAAAGTATGCCCAGAAGGTATATAAAAAAAATTAAAAAATAAAATAAAAAACAGATCTACCTGCAATCGTCACTTTCAATCTGGGGCTGTTCTCTGCAGTACCCCCTCTCCACCACAAGATGCTTCAAGTCTTATGGGTTGAATGACCTCCAGCATCTCTCAACCCACTGGCTAACATGCTGATCATCGAAGATAAAATGTCACCAGCACATTGCAGGCTCTTTCTAGAGCCATTTATCAGTCACAGATACATAGAAGTGGCAACATTGAATAAAGTGCTCACAATTATTTGCCCAGTCAACTAATTTTGAGCACTTTATTCAATTACACAGGTTATTTATGTTTTTGATTGTGTCCACAGCATTTACTTGTTTTTTGATTGGACCCAATTAATCACTCATCTGATCACATGGTCGAAAGATACTAATATATATATATATATATATATATATATATATATATATATATATATATATATATATATATATATATATATATATATATATATATATATCACATTTCTGTGATTGTTAGCTATGAGTAAGCACTGTTTGATAGTGTGAAACGCGTCATTCTTCTGTCCGTTCTGCTGTGGCATGTATTTTTGATTCCTTTTGACAAATAAAGGCCATTTTTTTGGAGTGCGGCTGTCCAGGATTTTTCTCAAGTTCATTGCTACATGCATTGCCAGCACCCGTGGCTTCCAAACTAGAGGAGAGGATCATTCCAAATTGACCTGCCTGGAGCGGTGATATCTCTTTGCCTACCAGGAGTGCACCACACCTCTTGCATTTCTATCTCCTAAACCAGATACCCAGAACAATTGATATCTGGGTCCACCTTGGTTTACGCCAGTGGTTCTCAACTACTGTCCTCAGGACACACTAACAGGCCAGGTTTGCAAGATAACTGAAATACATCACAGGTGATATCATTTGCTGCTCAGTGATTGCAGTATTCTAGTCTGCATCTCCCCAAGGTGATACTTAAAATCTGGCCCGTTAGTGGGTCCTGAGGACAGGAGTTGAGAACCACTGGTTTAAGCAGTCATCCCATTTTTGTTTTTTTAAAGTGATTTTAAAAGTAATTATTTATTTTTTTCTAAAACAAACACGTTATACTTATCAGATCTGTGCAATAGAGCAGCCCTGATCCGTCTCATCTGGGGTCCCACACTGATGCTCCTGGCCCCTCCTGCTTTCGAGGACCCCCTCCCACTTGCTGGGAGCGGGGGGGTTGTACTTGTGCAGGCTTACTCCTGAGCTGCACTGTGTGCTTATATGAACACACGCAGTGCAGGTCGGCCTGCCCCCTTGCTCCATAGACTTACACAGCGGGACTTAGGCCCACCCCCCACTTCCACTTCACTGCATTTGATTGACAACAGCAAGAACCAATGGCTCCTGCGGCTTCTCGAATGCTGTGTGACGAGGAAGGGGAGATTAGATGCAGCCGAGCACAGCGCTGATCTCTTCTCCCCTCTCTTACTCTTTACATAGTAAAGGGGGGCACAGGGAAATTGAAAACATTTTTTTACCTCAATGCATTAAGGCAAACAACCTTTTAGGTTGAGTAACACTTTAAAGTGGATGTAAACCCAATTTTTTTTTTTGTCTGGCACAATATAGAGTATGGGATTTCAGATCAGCTGTGCCCAGTCTTGCCACAAAGAGTTAATCCAGCTCTGAGCAATCCTCATATCGTTTTTCAGTGAAATAAAATGGACAAACTGTGAAAACTTTGTGCGTTCTTCCCCCTTGCTGTGATTGACAGGTGATTTACATATCTCGGGCACTAGCCTAAGACATGCTTTCTTTTTTAATTCCCACCCCCACTCCTTTCTTCAGCAGCTCTGCAAGGATTGGCTGTTCACCACCTCAGCATGATTTGGCATGTTGAAGTCATGTGGGGACTTTTCTGGGTTTTGACTGGATGTTAGTGATCATAGCAGAAGTTCAGTGTAAGAAATACACAGGAGAAAATGCATGTTGATATGGGGAGTGTAGAGGTGGGCAGGGAGTCTACTGGCATCACGACTCCACCCACTGAGCCCTGGAAAACAGACCCACCCACAAAATCTGCAGTTTTTCGGGTCTCATAGCAGACAGAGGGGAGACATTTGACAGATAAGTATACATGCAGGAGGCATGTATATCCTTCTAGATAACCAATATTGCAGTATTTTAGAAAGGATGAGAGTGGGTTTATATCCACTTTAACTTGTATTTCGATATATACACTGGTTCTTTTAAAAAAAAAAAAAAAAATGGCGTCATTTTGATCCTTTTATGATAAGGGAATGCTGGGTAGGACACTTCACTTACTACAGCGTAACTTTGTATTTTTTTTTCCCCTTTAGAAAAATATGTTTTTTTTTGTGATATGAGCAGAAAGGTGCAGTCCTGCTGCCTGCATCTTTCCGATCAGTGACATCCAGGAGAATTAAATGCTGGAAGAGATGTGAGCCTCCATTTCCTCTATAAATTATGGTGGTCTTCTCTCCAGCAGCAGGGTTCTCATTTAGAAAGCCACCCAGCTGTGTTCACACGCATTCTACCTCCGCCTAGAAACTCAAACACGAGACTGACAGGAGATAACACTATGGGTCTCGGGAAAGGTATAGTGGAAAAGCACTGAAAAGGCAGAAAAATATTTTTTAACATTTCTTACAACGCTGTTACAGAAAAAAAAAAAACATATATATATATATATATATATATATATATATATATAACAAGAATATGTTAATTCATAGAGGGTGAGAAGTGGAACAACATGAAAGCAGGTCAATGGAAGCAGTTTGGGTTAGGAGGAAGCACGGGGGTGCCAAACTGGCTCTGAATGTACAAAAACACAAGATAATGATCAGCTAATTCTATCAGAAAGGGCAGGAGTGGGCAATCGTCCAGTTGTCTGTTTGGTACCACAGCCCTTAAGAAGTGCCTTTGGCAGAGTTTTCTAGGGAAACTTTCTTAGCCAGTTATGGGTGTCTCCCTAGCTGTATTTTTTTTCGAGCTACAGAGTCAAAAGTACATTTTTTTTGTTACATTTTAGATCTTTTAGATCTTAACTCCACAGCTAAACACATAGTTGAAATGCATATCTGTTAAATGTTTCACCTCTTAAAACAGGGATGGCAAACTTCTGCCCTCCAGCTAGGAGTTTTCATTACGAGGCATTGAAAGACTCTGACAGTCACACAAGCACGCTGGCAAGGCATGATGAGACTTGTAGTTCCACAACAGCTGAGAGGTCCATGTTTGGTTACCTATGTTTCATAAGATTTATAATTCTTTCCAGTCAGTCTTGTGTCTCACATACGTCTGTCAGACCTGTCTGTACAATTTCTGAATGAATCTGAAGGCTATTTCAGCCTATGATTGGTCAATGAAGGCGTAGTAGAACACTGAAAAGGTCATCTCTATGCTCTGCTCCCTTGTAAGCATGTTCCAGATATGAATTGAGCCCTTATAGGTTCAGAGTGTTGGCCCTCCTTCTACCAGACTGAGTACTGCTGAACAGAGAATTACAGAAGGCGATTTTCAAGACATATTCAGGTATGTATGCTTGTCCGTTTCCAATGTTTTTTTTTATTAGATTTTAAATGTAAAGTACAAAACAAGAGAGTCCAAGCAAATACTGTTGAGCAGTACACAAGAATGAGTAATAATCAAATATTTTAGATCATGTGATTCGAGCATGGAAACCAGTTTTCAGGTAAAAGAAAAAATACTAAATAATATATTAAAGCTGAGTGGCCATAAAAGTTGGAACCCTATTGGTCTTCTATTCAGGATTATTGGGTTAGACAAATGATTACCTTGGATTTTGATATATGGCAATATGAGACCCTTCCATACTAGAAAATATGCTCTGCATTAAGTACTATTTACCTAAGAAATGTATGAATCAGAACCTTGTTATTACAGGACAGTTAGGGTTAGTTTCCAGTCGGGTTTCTTTCAGGGTTTTACTTCTCCTTAATAGCACAATAAATGTAAGGTTTCATGCACTGTACCCCTTTTTTTTTACCCGTATTTATCGGCGTATAACTCTTAAAATCGGGGGAAAGTCGTGGGTGCGTGTTATACGCCGATCCCCCCAAAAAATGACAAAAAAATAAAATCGAGCGGCGCCAAAAAATAGCAAACGCCGCCAAAAAATAGCGAGCGCCGCCGAAAAAGACCGAGCTCCGCCATAAAAGACCGAGCCGTCCCACCTCCCTGCGCTCGCTCCAGAAACAGCAGGAAGACGGGACTGCTCGGTCTTTTTCGGTGGAGCTCTGTCTTTTTTGGCGCCACTCGCGCGGTCTGTCTCGGCGGCGGGAAATTTAAACGTGGCCAAGCTGCAAATGACACTGGCAAGCTGCAAATGACACTGGGCAAGCTGCAAATGACACTGGGCAAGGCTGCAAATGACGCTGGGCAAGGCTGCAAATGACGCTGGGCAAGGCTGCAAATGACGCTGGGCAAGGCTGCAAATGACGCTGGGCAAGGCTGCAAATGGCGCTGGGCAAGGCTGCAAATGGCGCTGGGCAAGGCTGCAAATGTCGCTGGGCAAGGCTGCAAATGGTGCTGGGCAGGGCTGCAAATGGCGCTGGGCAAGCTGCAAATGACGCTTAAATGTACTTTTTTTTTTTCCCCCTATACTTCCCTCCTAAAACTTTTTTTCCTTAAAATACCCTCCTAAACTTGGGGCTGAGTGTTTTACGCCGATAAATACGGTACTTATTTGGCTTTGCAGTTATAGCAGATCATCTTCTGTTTTGCTGATTACATCTCCTGTTATTTTGTGGACTGTATGCCTATTCTTTTATACTCTGTATTGCCTTATGTTCTACTCAATAAAATTCTATTTTGTTGATTATTGGTCTTCTATTGCCCACACATTCTCCTGAACAAGCTAAGATCATACCAGGCCAAAGGAGGACCTTCCATCCAGGTATGCCCTTACATAGGCTCTGACTCTGTAAGGGTAACTTTTGTCCATCGTGGCATAATGTTGAGTCTGAACCAGTCTAGTAAAACCAATCCCCCTCCTATGCCTCCCCCAAGAAGCCCAACACTTTTCTCTGTGGGTAGGGGCGCAGGAGCTAAAAGTTGTTCTTCGAAAAAAGAGAAGGATAGAAAGGTGTAAAGAAAAACAGAAAAAAGGAAAGAATACAAATGGAAACAGACAGCCGTTCTGTTCTCTCGGCTGGCGAGTAGAAATCATCATAGCCTTGAAAAAGTATTCACACCCCTTGAAATATTCCACATTTTGTCATGTTACAACCAAAAACAAATGTATTTTATTGGGATTTTATGTGATAGACCAACACAAATTGGCACATAGTTGTGAAGTGGAAGGAAAATGATAAATGGTTTTCAAATTTTTTTTTTACAAGTAAATATGTGAAAAGTGTGGCAACTGCGGTGGAGCTCTGTGAGCTCTGCTGTCGGTGGATTATATGGGTAGCAGCACTGAAATCTTTGTTTGCATTGTTGAAAACTCTGGCTTGCATTTGTATTCAGCCCCCTTTACTCTAATACCCCTAAAACCCAGTGGAACCAATTGCCTTCAGAAGTCACCTAATTAGTAAATAGAGTCCACCTGTGTGTAATTTAATCTCAGTATAAATACAGCTGTTCAGTTAAGTCCTCAGAGATTTGTTAGAGAAATTTCAAGGGGTGTTTATACTTTTTCAAAGCACTGTAAGAGCATTAGGCCCTCCCTAAATTGTATATGAGCCAGGGCTCCCAAGCTCACTCAAATATTTTCATTTTATCCTTCAAGATTGCAGAAAGTTTCTCATTAATCATGATCAAGGATAACTTAGCTTTGAGTAAATTAAAGAAAATGATAGGGGATTTCCATGACCTAGCTATGGTTATCCGGAATGCTACAAAGATATATGCTAGTAATCGTCTTGTGTGTTTCGGGGCATCCCTCACTGGTTAGCCCAATAAGGAATAGTAAATATGCTTGTTAAATGTTAAAATAAACGGAATTTTAGCTTGAAATAAACCATAACTGGATTACTACTTTCTTTTACATTGGACTGGATATTCTGACCAAAAGCTGGTCATAATTCCATTCTTGAAAAAGCACCCAACAGTTAATATATGGTAAGTACTGGCCTATGTGTGTCTACCATGTAAGGTTTATTTTCAGCCTTAAAGCCAAAAGGGGTTTGATTTTTAGTATTTTTTAATGGCGAGGCTGCATATGGGTATTGATCAAGCTGCAATGATGGGCAATTGTGAGGCTGCAGATGGGCATTGATCAAGCTGCATTGATGGGCAATTGTGAGGCTGCATATGGCATTGATCAGGCTGCAGATGGGCAATGGTGAGGCTGCAGATGGGCAATGGTGAGGCTGCATTGATGAGCACTGACCCTTATTTTGCTTCAAAGTGATTTATTTAAAATCTAAAACAATTTTCCTGAAACTTCCCTCCTAAAATGAAGATGCGTGTTATACGCCGATAAATACAGTATTTAGATTGCATAAATCATTAGGTAATGTAGAAACCCATTTTAGGCTACCTTCATCATCCACAAATGTGTACTGTAATCCACAAAGCACAAATAAACTTGGGCTGACCATGTCCTTACGCAAAGTGAATTGTACTGTAGAAGTGATCATATCGGGTTTGTAGAGGTTTGCAATCCTTGCAGATGGCACTTAAATGGCGGTTGTATTGCTGCTGAAGTGCATAATCTCCCCCCCCCCCGCCCCACATCTAAATCTGATAATGTCCCCGTATGATCTGCATTACAGAACAATGTGATGATCATTCCACTCACACACAGCTCACTGCTCCCAATGTCACCACCTATTCGGGATGGCAGAAATGATTTATAGGGAAATGTGTTATCGGGTTTCCATCAAACGGCAAATAGATGGGTATGCTTCAAAATTACAGCTTGTCTGACAGGTGTGGTATTGCTGTGCTTTTAACCATAATATTATTGATTTTACAGGGAATATATATCTATCCTACCCCCACCCTACAACACTCGCTTTTTAGAAGAGAGAGCTGCAAGAAATGTTATCTTAAACTGGCTTTGCAGATCCTTGCCGGATTATTACTCTCAGAACCCCTGCTGAGCTCTAAACATCTCAGCTGTCCGCAAGACAGAAAATGGTATGGCTAATATTTTACATGTCAGGACAAAGCAGCTTCAAAGAATAAAGAGGACCTGTGAAACCTGTTCTGACAGTGAAGGCTGATGTAGCCCATCAATTCCTTAAATCAAAACTTTTTCTTTTAGTTGTAAATTGAGTGTGGGAGAGTTAGAACCTTTGTAAATGTTTGCTGGTGACCGTCTTATTGCAGTCTGTCCCCACTGGGGAGATTCTTTCTCATTTGCAGGTTATGGGTGTCAAACACAACAGGAAGGCAATGCTTTCGCTGTGGACTTTCTATGTCAGGAACTTTAAAGAACATAGCTCCCAACTGTCCCTGTTTTTGAAGGACTGTCCCTGATTTGGAGCAATGTCCCTCTGTCCCTCATTCCTCCTCATTTGTCCCTCATTTTGGTCTAAACTATATAGATGTACCGTATTTATCGGCGTATAACACGTGCCAGCATATAACACGCGCACCTCAAGTTTAGAAGGTAATTTTAAGGAAAAAAACCTCACATTTAAATGCCCATCAATGCAGCCTTATCAATGTCCATCTGCAGCCTTGCACAGCATCCATCTGCATGCTTGTCAGTGTCATTTGCATCCTTGCAGCCTTGTCAGTGTCATTTGCAGCCTTGTCAGTGTCCATCTGCAGCCTTCTCAGTGTCATTTGCAGCCTTGCCAGTGTCCATCTGCAGCCTTCTCAGTGTCATTTGCAGCCTTGCCCAGGCTGCAGTTAAACTGCAGTGACATGTCAGCGTCACTGCAGTTTGAAAATGGCGCCGCCGAGATACACAGAGCCGGTCCTGTGTATCTCGGCTCTTCTCGGCTTCGCTCGTAGTCCCGCCCTATGATGGACGTAACACAGGTCCAATGGTGGGACTGGGCGTGACTGTGGGCGGAGCCGAGCGCCGCCCATATACATACAATAGCCGAGTGTACTTGGCTATCCTCGGATAGCTCCGCTCACAGTCACACCCAGTCCCTGTGTTATGTCCATCATAGGGCGGGACTGGGCGTGACTGTGAGCGGAACTAGCCAAGGATAGCCGAGTACACTCGGCTATTGTATGTATATCGGCGGTGCTCGCTCCTCCGCTCACAATCAGTGGGGGATCAGCGTATAACATGCACCCATGAATTTCCCCTGATTTTAAAGGGAAAAAAGTGCGTGTTATACACTGATAAATACGGTATATAAAATGCCCTTTTTATCTATCAAAAAGTGTTTTCCAGCGCTAAACCTTTCATCTGATTTCTAAATTGCTGCATTTGTAAATTCCAAAAGCCAATATAAAGGAATAGTAGTGGTAAAAAAAAGCACTTGTGGGTTTAACCAATCTTGTTATTTGTACAATTCTCCTTTAAGGGGGCGTGGCAATGGGTGTGTCCTATGCTTGCATACTTTTGCTGCTAGGTGTCCCTCATTCCCATCTCAAAAAGTTGGGAGGTATGAAAGAATGCACAGTTTACTTTAGTGTCTGCCTTAATGTGTTTACTGTAAAAGGTAACTTTCTTCATTGTACCCTTCAACATTGCCCTGGACATTTTTCTGGCTACAAATGATACAGTGTTCACACCGTTCTGTGCTTGTTTCCTATTGTCAATGGCAGTGTAGTTATGGCTGCTTGATGGACATTGTATTCTGTTTGGATAACGTCAATTGACCCGCCTATATTTGTAAATTGCCTGATTTTTTTTTGTATGCAACTGAAAAATAAAGGAATTCTAAAAAAAAAAAAACGGAACAGGAAGAAATTAGAAACAAACTGTTTTTAAAATTGGACTGAAAAATATCATCATTGTGGCCACTTAAAGACGTTGCAACCCTTCCCCAGATTTGGCTGGAGTATGGCTAAGTACAGGTAAGAAAAGAGTACTTCATGCCTTGATAAGTCAAAAAATCTAAAAATATACATGCGCATGCCAATATCCCCCACTGAATTCTATATTTCAAAGAAGTTGCATCATGTACCTGAGCTCCTTCCGGAGGATATCAGCCTGCAGAGCACGTATCTTTTTTTGAGTTTATTGGCTGTTGGGACAGACCTGTACAGAGTCTACACCCATAGGTAGAAGGTGGAGAGACACTATTGCCTAGGCCCAGAGCTAAGCATTATGGGATTACCGGTATGTGCATTTTGAACAGAGAGTCTCAGGTAGACATTAAAAGGAAATTCCACCAAGTACCATTTTTGTTTTCAGATATTAGTAACGTCCAATAACTGCAACAAATTATCATAGCTGTACCTTGAAAATCACACTTGCTTGCTTGAGATGATCTGAAAGGATTAAGGTCACTTTCAGTCAATTATTTATTACAATAGTGAGAAGGTAGCTGTATGTGATTAAACTTAGAAAAGGAGTCAAACAAGGGGGATGGAACATAAACTGCATAAACTAGCCATATATGGGGATGGCAATCTTTTTTTGTTACCTCGCCTTTAATCTCATTGCTGCTTCTTATGAAATAAATTGTAAGTATGGATCGCTCTTGAATTTTTTTATTATTTTATTCGAATCAGAAGCTATGGGTATTGGAATTGACCAAGCATCTCGACGGCAGAGAGAGACCCAGTTTAACTGAAAGTGGACAGACTCTCATATTCACTATCTTGGAACGAACCTGCCCCTGGAACTTGCGAAAAGTTTTTGAATGTAACTTCTTCCTGCTTGCTCGTGCGTTTAACCACCTAAGGACCGGAAGATTTGCCACCTTAATGACCAGGCCATTTTTTGCAATACGCCACTTTAACTGATAATTGTGCAGTCATGCGATGCTGTACCCAAACAAATAGACCTTTTTTTGGTGGTATTGGATCACCTCTGCGTTTTTTGGCTTATGACACACCATGAAATCACGTCTTGCATACACTAAACTTATTTGATGTGTGTGAGTGGCTCCCTCTTCTCCTTACCGAAGGGATATTACAATGTAAGAGAAGCATCCTCATTTAAACAGATATGTCTCATGAGGGAACCCATATGGCCTTCGTTGTTGCACCTGTACGCCTCCTTATTGGCACTTGGGACCCCACAGGAACTCCTTTTTTGCAACAATGAGAGGGACCTTGAAAGGGTGGTTTTTGGTTTCCCCTTACTTAAATTATAAGTGTGACTTTTGTCTATTCCTATAGTTAGCTAGTCTAGCAAAGTGCAGATAATATTATTAGTGATGATATAATAACAATATTAGCTATAAAAATAAAAACAATGCTTTAAGCCTCTTTTAGAACGGTCCGCCTGTCAGAGTATGGAGCGACCTGAACCGTCGCTCCATGTTAGTCTATAGAGCGACGGATGTCAGCGGTGACATGTCTGCAGACATCCAACCCAGTCCGATCCGCTAAAAGCAGACGGATGGCCCTACGTTCGCATCCGATCGAATGGGGTGAGATCTGATGAAAACGGACATGCTGTCCGTTTTAGTCCGATTTCTCCATAGAGACCAGTGGCGCTCGACAAGCCTCTCCCCGTTCAGTGAGCAGAGATGGACCTGTCATCCACCGGCTCAGCGGAGATCAGCGGAAAGATCTCCCACTGAGCTGGCGGACAGAGGCGGACTCCGTGGAAGAGGATCTGCCTCGTGAGAATGAGGACTAAAGAAGCAAATGTCTTTTTTATTTACAAAGAAAGTAGAACACATAAAATAACATAGAAATCTAAAAATATTACAGAGCATATAGAAAATAAAAGATGATACGTTACGTTACTCTGTCCTCAGTGTTATATATCTGTTATATATGCGCTCACAAACACAACCCACACAAACCGCCCTGTGTAGTCCTCCATCCAATTGGAGACAATACATGAATAAGGGGCTGTCCTTATAATAACCAGACAGTATGGTGCTGTCCCCCACCAGGTGGCACTGCTATATTGCCGTCAAGCTCCTTGACCCAGGTCAGCATCACACATCTGGCCCCCTTTGATGTTGTTGCAAGTCAGGGAATCAGTTATTTTAATTTCCACATCACCAGGAGGTCTGAGATAATGCTCCTCTACCCCTATACATCACATCAGGAGGCCTATGCGAGAACATCCTTCAGGAGATGAATTTCCATTTGCGACCCCTTGTTACAAACACCCTGCTGTGTAAACTGATTCCTCTGGTGTACCAAGATGACCTCCAGCAGGCATAAAAATCCATAAATGTCTGATAATAAAACTATATTGCGCCCTCCAAACAGACCTTAACATACATTTTTACCCCAAGCATAAAAAGAATGAATTGTACTCTTTGCACAAGCAATAAAAGTTCTTACAGGTGACTCCAGGGAAGAATGCCTTGGCTTAGTTGTTGCATAACACCCTTATGTCTAACAAAAAGTACAAAAACTGCTTGTTGAAACATTTACCTAAAGCTACTAAGGCCTGTATCCCGACACTGTGGAAGAGCTTAGATCCCTCTACTTGATCACACTGGCTTGCTAGAATCCAGGATATCCAACTGATACAGGGGCGCATCATGAAATGAGTGGGTCTGTGTGCAAGCTAAAAAGTGGGCCCTAGACACAGAAAAAAAATGCATAGCGCACCGCAGCGTAAAATGGCCGTTGCTTAAATTGCGCTAAAATGTTGAGCGTGGCTAAATGGGGTGTGGTTTAATAGAGTCTGAGATGACTTACAGTGCAGAATGCAGTAATGTTAAATTGGGAATGTACAGTGCGGAGTGTATGGCGGTGGGTAGTATTTGCAGGAGAGGAGTGGGGCTTGTTTGGTGGTGGGCCTACCTCCCAACATTTTGAGATGGGAATGAGGAACACCTACTTGCAAACGTATGTAGGTATAGGACACGCCCCCTGCCACACCCGCTTAAAGGAGAATTAACCAAAAAAAAAGGTTAATAAATCCACAAGGACCTTTTTTTTACCACTACTATTGCTTTATATTGGCTTTTCAAATGTACAAATGCAGCAATTTAGAAATGGGATGAAAGGTTTAGCACTGGAAAACACTTATTGAAAGATAAAAAGTTAATTTTATACTTTTACCTCTTTAAATAAAGAATTTATTAAAAAAAAGAAAATAAAGGAGGCAACATGTATTACAACTATAGCTGTCCCATCACACATCTGCCTCAAGTTGCCCAACCACCATGATGCAGGTGTAGCACCCTGATGTTTAGGCAGGGTTGCTAGTAAATTTACCTGCCAAGTGATAGTTGCCTTGCCGATTGATAGGAGGTCAATTGATTTCACCCTAATTTTGGAATTGATGCACTTCTCTCTTCTGTCACTAGATCGCCGGGTATATGGTGGCATTAGATAAGACAAGGGCATTGCAAGGACAGATTAGGAATAGATGGGGTGTCTCAACCAATGGGCAGGGATTTTCTTAGGTCCCTTGGCCTGCTGGGAGAGCCTATTTATTTGGGTGAGGTCAGGTGATCAGAGTTCTGTGCCATCTGGACAGCTGTCTGGGTGGATATGTGTTGTGCTCCCCCGGGCTGCTAGGCCAGAGCCTGAGGACTATCCCGGGGACATCTAGCTGCTGGGCTGTCTGAGAGCCTATCCAAAAGCAAGAGAGCAGCATAGGGTTGGGACTACGGCTTACAGTCCAACCAGAAGTGATGGTTCTGCCGGCCAGGGAACCTGACGTGGTCAGAGTTAGAGGGGAAGCTGTCGCCCCTCTAACCAACCAGGGACGGTGAAGAATTGGGAAACTTCAGCAGATGTCAGGCTAGGGACCCAGCCAGCGGAGGTGAGGCTTGCAGAACAGCTTTGTGTGCCAAGCCAGGGACCGAGTAGGCCAGTGGGGTGATGCTTAAGGACTATCTGAGTGCCAAGCTAGGGACCCAGCAGGGACACGGGGGTGACCCTTGAGGAAAATACTCAGTGAAAATATTGGAAGAGCTCAGTGGCAGTGGATCAGCGGGTCAGTTGAGTGAAGATCGAAAGAGGAGTTTGTAGAAGAAGTGAAAGAGTTCATTGCAACCTTTGTTAGAAACTGTTCAAGATTGTTGCCATAGGAGACAGTGTGTCTACACATGCAGATGTGGCATCCGGCTGGGTGCCTTTCCCTGCATGGCTGTCTACCTATAGAAGTCTTGGAGTCTGCCAATTAACATTGCATCTACTAAAGGGTGTCCTGGCCCTAAACCCTCTCTCCCACAGTTCTGTTTAAGAGACAATAAATCTCTTTGCATTCAAGAAGTGTCTGGCGCCCATTAATCCACCCTGCATTGCTCCCACCATGCCTTGTAACCCACTCTACATAGAAGGATGTCAGCTGTCCCTGACTCTGGAGGTCACCATTAGGCCTAGAGAGGCTCTGGACTTGGCTACATAGGTATGGGATAAAGAGGCTGCACAGTAAAATAAATGCTCTCTCTGAAACTCAGCCCATGTATTCCCACCATGATCCGGTGCAGCGTCTGCAAAATTGGCAGTGACCCAGTCTGTTTACCAGTCTTTACACCCCCTTTCTCCATTGTTCATGGAAAGGAGGTAGAAAAATCCTTAGCAGTGGGTAGTGTACCAATACAACTGGAGGGAGCACTTTTCTCCTTTATGGGACAGATCCATGACCTTGGGTTTAGAGATGCCTATTTTAATTTGCTCAGCGATAAACCAATTATTATTGAGCTGAGATTCGCTGTTGTAAAAGAGAACCTAGTTTGCTAATAGCAGGGATGTTGTAGTCAGACCACCACACTACATCTCCACCATTTGCAGATATGTCATTCTTTCATGACTATGCCTCAATATCCTGTCCAGGAAAATGACAAGGGAGCTAAGATAATGTCCAGCTTAAGTTTTATAAAAAGATGTAATGTAATAAAATATAACTTGATATACTGTACAGAATTGTCAACTGTGATGCCCTGTGAAGAGCACAGGCTGTATCACAGCAACCAGATCCGGTTATCTGGTCTATTGGCTATAAAAGTATGATAAGAGAAATATATTTTAATGTCACACTTCAGTGCAGTGGATTTATCAGATTATAAAGAATACATTCACCAAGTCATCCTTCCTCAAGTCCATCTTAACTACAATCTTTCACATGATGGCATATTACTTTCCTACTGTTTATGGTAGATAAACAAGTGTTTTTCTGCATCACTACATCTTTGTGTAAGGAGAACCTCACTCACATGGGCATATATATGGTCCTCTAAATGTTACTGCACCAAAAAAAAAAAAACATTGAAAATAACGAAAAAAGATATTCCATCTGTTTGTAGCAATGTCAGTGGAGCTTATTGAAACAGCAGGAGGCTAAACTGTGGTATTGACTGCTAAAAAAAAAAAACGATTTCAACTGCAGCTAAACTAAAAATGTCCAAGGTAACAGTACAAAGCACATTGTGGTTCAAACGGAAAGTTATCTTTATGCAAAACTAAGCAGGCAGGCCTCATGTGAGCACTGCATTTCAAGTCCAGCATCTGAATTTAGAAGACAGGATAAAAACTGCATCCTGAAAAACAGCTGAATAAAGATGAACATATCCCAAATAGCAATAGACAGTCATCAAGCTGCAGTTTTCATGGGCAATTAGCAGTCTCCAAATTACTTATGCAGAAAAAAAAATACAAAAACGTACTGATCATGGACCAATCTGACTGCTGAAGAGTCAAAGAAAGCTTTGTTGATGGATGAATCAAAACATGCATTAAATATTTAAGTGTATCGCCAGTTTTGCATACAATAAGTGTAGCACCCTCCTAGATAGGTTGCTAGAATGGTAGGTGAATTTCGTTATTTTTGGCTTCTCTGTAATAATTGGAGCAACTGTTGATTGCTTTGGGCTGTTCTGGGTCTTACAGGTTGCAGGTTTGATTATTTCCCTTGCATTCTAGAGGTTTCTAGAATGTAGTGGGCTGGAAAGTCAAATGAGCAGCCTGGAAATGTTCTAAGCTTCAGCCAATCCCTGGGGAGGTATGCTCAGCAGGTGGCTGGAGAGGCATATCAATAGTCTGGGCTTTAGAACAACAGGGTCTTCCTGCTGAGGGGATTCCACCCACCTGTGTGGGGGTGGCTGCAGCAGTTCTACTTATTCAAGCTGATCTTCATCAAGGTCCCAACTCTAACATAGCTGGGGAGGCCTATTTCTAAATGTTCTTGGAGCCAAGGATCGGATCTGTAAAACTCACTGAAGAGTGCCCAGTGGAAGCTAAAGGGTGCATAGCTCTCCTGTGGCATAGTGAACATTAATCTCGCCCTCACTGAAGAGTGTCTGATGGATACTGAAAGGAAGTATCTGGCTATTTTGTGACATTGCGAGTACAGACCTGAGCTCCAGGCCATAGTGACAGAGAGACTTGGGTGAGAGTGCCAGTGGTGATTCTGGCTAAGAGAAGCTTAGCACAGTGTAGTGTGTCCTCTTGTTCTTATGTAATGTTTTGGAGTGTCCCATACCCTCTTCAAACTTATTCAGCAATAACTACTAAAAAGATCCCCTAGACCAGTGATATGCAATTAGCTGACCTCCAGCTGTTGCAAAACTACAAGTCCCATCATGCCTCTGGGTGTCATGCTTGTGACTGTCAGTCTTGCTCTGCCTCATGGGACTTGTAGTTCTGCAACAGCTGGAGGTCCGCTAATTGCATATCCCTGCCCTAGACGGTTTACTGAGCCAGGGTGTATGGACTTGTTGCAGTGTGCTTGGCTGCCTCTGCATTAATTTGGGAAAGAACCAGTTAAAAACCACAGTGGCTCCTGTGGGGTTATTGCTACATAAGGAAGGGTTAAATCCCCTATAAAAGGTTTTTTTTTTTTAGGGCTGTTACTGATTTAAATTTTCGTGTTTGATTAATCAATTATTTTTTAATCGATTAATTTCAATTATAACGCACATACAGATCCAACTACTTTTAGCTGATCTCCTTGCATTGTAACTCTGCATTAGTCAGTGGTAAATGTGGTATACACTATATACAATCACCCAACACTAGTTAGTTTCCACAATCCATGACTTAACTTCACAGTTCACACAAATACGTTTTAAATTCAAACTGTAGCACTGACGTAAGTATTTTTTTTCCACAGTAGTGTGACAATCCCTCCACCTCCAGTCTAACTAATCACTCTAACCTTATGCCATGGATCCCTGTGCAAACAGGTGGTCATGCAAGCGGGTATCAAAAGGGTTAACACGACCATAAACTTCTCTCACGTCTCCTTAGATCTCAGCAAGGACACCAGGTCATGGGTAGAAAGAAAAGATCTAAGTGCTCACCGCTTAAGTATAAGATTTAATTTTTGTGTTCAAACACAAACTACTCACATAAAGATGATAAAAACACAGCATGTAAAGCCGACAATTGTGTTAGTTCCGTAGGGCAGCAGCGGGTGACGTCATGCGTAGCGCCTCCCCCGTACACGTTACGTTCAATCAGAACTTCAGCGTCACCGGACTCCTCCCCACTTCACTTCGTTAGCAGACGGAGGCACTTGGGGAAGGGGGGAGGAGTCCGGTGACGTTGATGTCCGTGACGTCACCGGATCTCCGACGGAACTCCCTGAAGACCGGGACGCATGTGGAGAGGTGAGTACCGATCAAAAGAATTTTGATCGATCAAAAAAAATAACGATTAATCGAGAAATTAATCTTTAATTTCCACAGCCCTATTTTTTTTGCTTTCTGTTCTGCTGGGGAGATTTTCTAGACTTCTTGTCTTGAAGCAGGAAATCTCCTCAAATTAGTGGCAATTTCCTTCTTAGAAAGTTGTCACCAGAACATAAGTGCTGGAAAAATGTCCCCTCACTGCTTGATCTCATGAAAACTAAAATGTTGTATTTCAATTTCCTTTCCTTCTTGGGACAGTGGTCACCAGGGCAAATTAGGGGTATATCTCCCAAAAAAGGAGACAAACACAGACAAATAACCAGCAGAAAGTCTTAAAAAAAAGGAAAGTTTTTTCACTGTAAAAAAAAAATTGTAATTCAGTGTAATTAATTTTCTATAAACAGAAAAATGTGATTTCAGAATGGAATAAATACATTAAATGTCAAAGGCACTTAACGGAAAGTTGTATATTGTAATATAATAAGGACTTACGCAGTAGAAGGAGTCATGATGCAGCCCCCCTTGTCAAATCCTTTGCAGTTGCACCCTCTTTCCAGAGTGTCATGGTTCATCCCAAAGTTGTGCCCGATCTCATGAGCAAGTGTGACTGCTGCTCCCAGTGGGTTTTCTGAATGATCCTTCAAAAGAAAGGGATATGTTAGCAAGTACAAAATAGGTTAAATGTCAGAACAGGTTTGGCTAGCTAGGTATCCTGGTGATTTAAAGTAAAACTATGGCCTACCATAGAAAAACAATGTGCTGCAGAACCTAATTGTATGTGCATGATCATCTGCACTTACAGCTTTCTCTTAGTCCCATATATACCTGTTGATCCTGAGATTGAGGCCCACCTAATGCAGCTTCCTATTATGGTGTGGCAACAATTATGCATTGCTCTTGAAATCAGAGTAGTGTCGCCACTCTCCCGCATAGGCTGTGCATCCTTGCGCTACAGTGGGGTGAAAAAAATTTTGCATTGTCACTGCTGATTTACAAGTCTGTAGCTTGTTAACCAACACCTAACCACACCTAGACCTGTCCATTGCTTTATGGACTGGCAGCACTAGCTCGGTTGTTAACACTCTTTTACTGTGAGCTGCAGTGTCTGGGAGGGAGAGCACATGAGACAATGTAGAAGAAGAAATTAAGCAGGATTTGGCTCAGTTAGAAAAAGTAAAAAAAATTGTTTTGTTTAATCGGCATTATATAGTGACTTTATGAAACTGTCATAGAGGAGCTGTTAGCTGTACTTTAAAATATTTTCCCAGGTCACCAAAAAAAAATGTATACATTCAGGCACGCTTTCCTCTAAATTAGGTATTCAAGAAACAGAAGCAATACATTCTGGAAAAAATAATGAGACTATAGTTGAGCACTTTAATCGAAACAAGTTAAAGTGAACCTGTTATGTCTACCAAGTATATAAATAAGCCGTGCAAGACTTATCATAAAAAACATTAAAAAAAGAAGGATGCAAATGCCTAGTCCATTATCTAAGACACCTTAGAAACCCTTATTAAAAATGGCAAAAGCATACTCAAAAACATATGTAGCAATACCCCAGTAGGGGCTGCTAAGTCATGTGGCCCACCTGTCACCCTGCCTAGCCCGGCATTCACTCTTCAATCACTCTCAGGTAGAAAACAGTCCATGTGCTTGTTATTTTCTTTTAGGGAATCTAACTTGGATAGGATAAGTGGATTATGAGATGCCCAGCAAATTGTTTATCAGTCAGTTGGTAGATTGTATATCAATCAATTAGGTGAATTGTATATCAATCAATTCCTACCCCTGATTTAGAGGATTGCTTATCAATTGGGACAACTATGTACACAAAACTTCTCCAATCTCCTCCTGCACAACTCTTGCTTGCAGACTATTGCACTTTCTCTCTCCCTCCTGCACAACTCTTGATCTCCCAGGAGCAGCTAGTACATGGTTAGGCCCGACACTGGCTCAGCCAGACCAAAGCAACTTGCCCTTTGCAAGTAGGGACCGGGGGACCCTATGGTGTAGTAGAAAGTCTTTTGTGCTAGCTGTCCTATAGGTGGACTACTGCTCCCAGTCAGTCCTCTTGAGGCCCTACCAGCCCTCCTGGCTGCAGCTGCCCGACTTCACTGCCCATGACTTGGCAATATTCCCCACTGGCTTCACAACCAGCTGTGACCGTTTCTTCTCAGTCCTCTCTGGCATGCCTCTCCAGTCCTCCTGACTGCACGTCACTCACCAGCCCTTCTGGCTGCAACTGGTGGTTCCCTCCTGAAGACTTGCCTGGTAGTACTAGCTCCTGATGTCTTCTCTTGCTCCTCCTATGCCTCCTGTTCAGAGCCTCCACAATTTCCTGGAGGGCTCCAGACTGGGGAGCTCCTTCAAAAGGCCCCGACAGCCTAGCCTAGTACTCCATTTTCAGTTCTTCCACCCGACAACTCCTCCCCAGCTGAGCTGACTCTAGGTATTTAAGGAGGCCTGCCCCATGCCAATCCAGGTTGGGGATTGGTCAGAACTCCTTAACACACCCCAGGCAGCTCCGCCTCTCCTCCTCTCTTTCCAGTACCTTTGGGAAGGCTCTAGAAAGAAGCCAGAGGTCAGTGATGCTGCCTGTGAGTCATCAGCTGATAACTCTGAGTCACTCCCAGCCCACACAAGCCCAAACAAAACAAACATTTAGGCAGGCCTTCCAGCTAGGCCTGCCTAAATTTGCCTACACTCACAAAAAACCTAATCTAGCATCTACCTATGTAAAGGGTGCTACACATACAAGGATAAAACACGTTATATACAACTCCAGTATTGAGGATGACACATCTCTACGGTTGGAAACTGATGCGTTTCAGGAGGCCAGCTCCCTTCCTCAGAGGAGTTGTATATGAAATGCGTTTTATCCTTGTATATTTGAGTATGCTTTTGGCGTTTAATAGAAATTTCTAAGGTGTCTTAGGTGATGCACTAGGCATTTGCGCCCTTTTTTTCTCAGTTTTTAGATTTTTGGAGTCTCCCCACTTAAGGAGTGCAGCATCGCCTAATTACCAGTTTCAACGGAGTGAGCTACGGTTGAAAATGAGCATCCATTTGACCACACTAACCATTAGAAATTTGAACAAATTTCTACTAATGTATGGCAAGCTTAAGTCAGGATTAGGTACTACCCAATGTCATTCAATTGTCAAACCCTAAAGCCTCAACTTCCCAAGGAGGCTCTGGTATTTGACATCTGAATGACAGGTGGTGTGGCTTATTGTCAGAAAGGATGGGGCTTAATAACAAGGGGAGTAGTCAAAGATTTACAGTTGTGTGAAAAAGTATTCGCCCCCTTCCTGATTTTTCTATTTTTTGCATATTTGTCACACTTAAATGGTTCAGATTATTAAACTAATTTTAATATAACACATAGATAACCCAAGTAATTACAAAATGCAGTTTTTAAATGATAATTTCATTTTATTAAGGGGAAAAAAGCTGTCAAAATCTGCCTGGCCCTATGTGAAAAAGTAATTGCCCCCCCCTTGCTAAATAATGAATGAACTGTAATTAATCAAATTTTTTGGAAAGCTGAGTTAAATTTCACTTGCCACACTTAGGCCTGATTACTGTAGAATCAAGAAATCACTTAAAAAGGAAAGCCTTCTGACAAAGTGAAGCACGCTAAAAGATCTAAAAAAGCAACACATCATGCCGCAATCTAAAGAAATTCAAGAACAGATGAGAAACAAAGTAGTTGACATGTATCAGTCTGGAAAGGGTTACAAAGCCATTTCTAAGGCTTTGAGACTCCAGCCAACCACGGTAAGAGCTATTATCCACAAATGGAGAAAACTTCGAACAGTGTTGAACCTTCCCAGGAGTGGCTGGCAGTGGCCAACCAAAATTATTCCAAGAGCACAACAACGACTCATCCAGGAGGTCATAAAAGAACCAACATCTAAAAGAACTGCAGGTCTCACTTCTCTCAGGTAAGGTCAGTGTTCATGATTTAACAATAAGAAAGAGACTGGGAAAAAATGGCATTCATGAGAGAGTTCCAAGGCTAAAGCCACTGCTTACCTAAAAAGAACACACAGGCTCCTCTCACATTTGCCAAAAAAATCTTAATTATCCCCAAGACTTTTGGGCAAATATTCTGTGGACTGATGAGACAAAAGTTGAACTTTTTTGGAAGGTGTGCATCTCGTTACATCTGATTTAAAACAAAGCATTTTATAAAAGATCATCATACCAACAGTGGTAGCGTGATGGTCTGGGGCTGCTTCGCAGTTTCTGGACCTTGACGACTTACCTTAATTGATAGAACCATGAATTCAGCGCTCTACCAGAAGATCCTGAAGGAGAATGTCTGACCATCAGTTCCAGACCTCAAGCTTAAGCACACTTGGGTTATGCAGCAGGACAGTAGCCCGAAAACACACCAGCAAGTCCACCTCTGAGTGGCTCAAAAAAAACAAAAAAAAAATTAAGGTTTTGGAGTGGCTTAGTCAAAGTCTGGACTTAAATCCGATTGAGATGGTGTGGCATGACCTTAAACACGCCGTTCATTCTGGAAAACCCTCCAATGTGGCTGAATGAAAACAATTCTGCAAAGAAGAGTCGGCCATAATTTCTCCACAGTGATGTGAAAGACTCATTACCCAGTTATAGCAAATGCTTGATTGCAGTTGTTGCCGCCAAGGGTTGCACAACCAGTTGTTAGGTTTAGGGGGCAATTACTTTTTCACATAGGGCCGGCAGGTTGTGACAGCTTTTTTCCCTTAATAAATGAAATCATCATTTAAAAACTGCATTTTGTATTTACTCAGGTTATCTTTGTGTGACAAATATGAAAAAAACCTGAAAAAATCAGAAAGGGGGCAAATACTTTTTCACACCACTGTATATACAGCCTAGTTATAGTGTCCTCCTCAGGCAAAAAAACTGACTTGAAGTTGAGTACAGGTACTCAAAGGAAACAAAGCTACCTGCACATTACCAGAACTGTTCGGTCCCTTTCACGTGGGGCAGACTCCGTCAGGGTCAACAGGGGATTTGTCTGCTGATCCCCTGATGATCAGAGCAGAGTGGGCAGATAGCACATCCGTGTCAGCTCGCTCTGCTCTATAGGTGGCCAGATGTAAACAAACTCTACTTTCTGTTTACACCTGACTACTTCCAATTTGCCCACACAGAGGAGAACTTATCCCCTTCTGTTTGTTTTTAGGGGGTCTGATCTGAGGTAGATGGGAGTAATCCACACTAGTCCGTTTACACGTGCTGGTCCAAAGGGGTGAATGGACCTTCCGATCAAGTCTGCCTGAAAAACTGACAGGTGAACTTAAAATCTTATTTCCAGTTTGCTAAGCCTAGAAGAAACTGAACACACAGGGTTTGTAAAGATAGAGTAAAGGAAGACAGTTGTGTTCATCTAAACGAATAGGCTCTTTTACATTTTTAAACCAATTCTTTAGATTTGATACTTGGAACCCATTTGCATATATTGAATGGGAACTTTCCCAGATTTTATCAGAACACCGTTTTTGTAAACCGATAGCCAACAATGAACTGCATATTTATCTTTAGGCCACACTAATGCTTTTTAAAAAGGGACAAACGTATGTCTCTTTCTTTTGGGTCCATACTTCTAAATAAATTAAATCTGGCTTTAAAAGTTGAATAAATTGGCACTGCACACTTTTATTAAAGCCCATCTCAAAGCTTAGAGCCATGTAGCTACCCAATCAACCAGTGGGGTTCAATTCAGACTTGTATGAGCATGCTTATGTCACTGTTAGGGCAGCACATGCATTTCAGTGGACTGAAATGAAATGAAGGAAAAGAAGTTCCCAAACCTTTTTTGAAATCATGCTGCGCTGAATCCACAAGGTGCTGCAGCACTATGCAGTTTAGCATGTGTGAAATCGCACGCGGCTGCCCATGCGTGGGGGGGGGGCCATTAAGAATTAATGTGCGTTTCTCTGTGGGCCTGGAACGCACACAATTGTGCACATTTTTCCAACTTGCACCTAGTCTAAATGTAGGTCAACTAGTAAGTTGGAGATATTTTGCAAGGACTGTATTCCAAAATGTGGGTTCGTGTCCTCTACAGACACAAAAAAATTACTTTTAATTGCAAACTCTGTATAATTTGCAAACAAGATAATGTAGCATTGTATTTGAACAAAAAACAGTCACACCACAGCTTGGTAGCAATTAGCATAACATATCTGCTCATACCATGTCCACCAACCCCCTTTGCCAGATATAGTGCTTCAGGCACCTGAAGTTCAAATTTGGACTCTCTGAATGTATAGGGCTAAGCAAGCTTCCCACCATCCCATATGACAGTTCTTTCCAGGCCTGAATTGTGGAAGGGAGAGGGAAAGAATGTGTGTACTTCCATACCCTGAAGTAATGGGTATTTTGTGTCCTGAAGTGGTGGTGTGGAGGCATTAGGGGAAGCATCCAAGCACATGGGGCACCCTTTGGCGTGGTGGCACGACTGATTTTTCTCTTTTTTGTTTTTTTTTCTGTTTAATTCAGAGCTATTTTTAGAGTAATGGCCAAAAACTGCTCCTTGGGGTCCATCCCTTACAACCTTAGACCGTTCAAAGAGTATATACCATTGATCACAACTCAATGAACGCAGTCTTCAAGACTGTTTTCTATGTATTTTTCAAAATTATTTTTGTGAACTAATACATCTTTACATGTTAAGTTATGTTTAAAATACACCGTAAAGCCACCGTAAAAAACATTGTAAAGCCAAACATACCAAAGATGACTAATGCAATTTGACAGAAATACTCAATGCAATGTACAAAATGAACAGTGGAAATTATACAAACTATTAAAACATATTACAGATTCTGAAAAAAATTTACAAAGAAAAACAAAACCTGCTTCTGACATAGCAATGTTAGGACACAGCTGCTGCTCAATGTGCAATTTCTATAGCTAGGTTCACCCATTTTCCTGACTTTTCAGCCAACCAGTCTACAACAACTGCTCTAATCAACACATAGCAATCGCTGCCTTTTAAGTGAATGACTTGATTCTGATGACTTTTTCCTGAAAATAGCTGCTTCATTTAACACACACAGACAAGACTGATGACACATTTGCACCTTCCTGCCCCAATAATCTGAAGGTGATTACCAGAAACGAATACAATTGTACAGCAATCTTTCTTTCATTGGGAGCCCAGTGACTTCTGGCATATGCAGTCCTTGGAAGGGTTAAACAAATTGTGGTGCTGTCTGGGCTTCTATTGATTGATGCATGGTTTAATTTATGGCACTAGAAACCAAGGTCTGTTTCCTCTATTCAGCATGTATAACATTTTACACAAGAAATAACACATTATAGTAGCACAAAGCATGTTTTTTAATTTGTTTTTTTTTCTTTTCTATGTAACCTTTTAAAGAGAAAAGGTTTCTGAGTAAATATATAACAGGATGGCCTACCCCTAAACCCAAAAGTGTGTTTGAACTTGCAGCTCCAAACAGGTCATCTGCCCTTATCTGCCCTGTACACACGAGCGGATTTTCCATCAGAAAAATCTTGGATGGTTTTTCCGACGGAATTCTGCTAAAGCTTGGCTTGCATACACACGGTCACACAAAAGTTTGCTGAACTTTTGAGCGTCAAGAACGCGGTGACGTACAACACTACGACGAGCCAAGAAAATTAAGTTCAATGCTTCCAAGCATGTGTCGAATTGTTTCCGAGCATGCGTAGGAATTTTGCGCGTCAGAATTGCTACAGACGATCGGAAATTTCCAATCGGAACTTTTTCCGACAGAAAAATTGAGAACATGCTCTCAATCTTTTGCTGGCTGGAATTCAGCCAGCAAAAGTCCGATGGAGCATACACACGGTCGCATTTTCCGACCAAAAACTCTCATCGCTCTTTTGCTGGCCGAATTTCCGATCGTGTGTACGCAGCATAAAACAAATAGTTCAGTTATGCCTGTTATGGCAATTAACACCATAGCTTCTTATATTTATTAGGCACTTCAGTGGCATCATGCAAGCTCACAGTAAACCCTTCCGGCAGTGGCAATCAAGAAAGCTGCAGAACTGTTTAAATAGGTTATATTATGTATAAATACAATAACCTCCTTGAGGAGCATGGCAGCTACCTTAGTTTAAGCACTTACCAATGGAATGCTTGAAACATGGGGCATAAATAACATACACACAGTATTGTATTATATATATATATATATATATATATATATATATATACACATACACATACACACACACATACCCATATACCAAGGATAACTTGGCACAAATGTGTGGCAGTGTTGAATTGTAAATCTGTTAACTTGCTGCACATTTTCCCTGGCAAGTTGTACACTTGCAGAGCACTTGAAGTACAAGTTCTAGTTGACACTTTTCCAATTTTTTCCAATCTCTAGAACATTTTGGTGGCAAGTCTCTAGCAAGAGCAAAGTTGCAGTGGCGAGTCTGCAGCAATTCACAGTGACCCCTGTGGTGGGATGATGATTGCACAATATAACTGAACCAGAACTTGCAGCAGACTTGCAGAATGTTTGCAAAGAAAGTAGATCTGGAGTCATGCAATGCAGACTTGCTGAAATTGTCCAACAAATTGTGAAGCCTGGCAAGTCTAGCAATAGCTTAGCAAGTCATTTTCAAACTTGCAGCTCAATTGCTTGCTATCAATTTAATCAATCAATTAAAAAAAAAAAACTGCAGCCATGTGAAAAGAAAACTCTTTTATGGGGTCCAAATGCCACAAAAAGCTAGGCACATGCGCACATGCTCACAAAATTAAAAAAATGTATCACCAGAGCGTGGCCACTTTTCCACATCGGACTGCCATTGATGGACAAATCTTAAAGCAAAACTCCACCCAAAAGGGGAAGTTCTGCTTTAAGTCCTCATCCCCTGCCACATTTGGCAGGTCATTTATTTTTGCCAGTTAGATTTGCCAGTTTCTCCTCTCCCCCTCCCCGCAGTCTTCTGGGACACATCACAGGTCCCAGAATACTGCAACACCATTTACAATGCTCAGCGTGGCTCACACATGTGCAGTGGGCAGCACGCTCGGCAGCTGAAAGAAGCATAGCCGGCTGCCCAGAGTTAGGATGCCGGCACCGGGAACTCAAACGTTAGTGAAAAACTAGCCAAGGTGAGGACAGTGCTGGATTCCTGGAAAGGTGAGTGTCCTTTTATTTAAAGTCAGCAGCTACCGGATTTTTAGCTGCTGACTTTTAATTTTCTTTTTTTTATTTAACAAAGTAAACCTCCTTTTTTTACCAGAAAAATAGCTCTGCTGTTATGACACAATAGAACTTGCATTTCCAAATTTGTTCTGAGTTGGCCATACAGCCAATCAACAGGATATACAGGTATTTCTTTGCCTGTGCTGTACTGAAGCCTCAAACAGTGTTATCAGCCCTATACACATAAAAGGCGCAGGAGCGCCGCCCCCCTCTCCGGTCACTCTCTATATACCATAGATAGATTCATGCATTGCATGAATCTATCTATGGTCGCTGCTGACACCCCCTATTCAGGTGTCCGGCCCCTTTTCGGTCATCGGGCGCCTGAATTACAGCGGTGGGGGTGTTTTATGGAAACACCTGATTAGCGCCGTAGGCGCTAATAGGCGTCCAAAAAGGTGACAAGCGGGCGCAACGCTGTGCGTTCCTTGTCACTCAGCACTGATGTTAGCAAACCGAAGGAATTCGGTTTGCTAACATTTTACTGCCCCTTAGCCAATCAGGAGCACAGGACTGTGTTACCTGTGCCCTGATAGGCTGAAACGACAGATGCTGTGATTGGGCGCCTATCAGGCGTCCAATCATAGCAGAGGATGAGAGGAGGAGAGGAGGAGAGGGCAGGAGAGGAAATGGAGGACACAATGCCGCCGTCACCCGAGACAAGGTAAGTGCAGGGCGGGGGCACAGTGGCAGCTTCTTTGCAGGGACTGTTTTGATGGCAAAGTGGCTGTGTTTTGATGGGCAAAGTGGCTGCGTTTTGATGGGCAAAGTGGCTGCGTTTTGATGGGCAAAGTGGCTGCGTTTTGATGGGCAAAGTGGCTGCGTTTTGATGGGCAAAGTGGCTGCGTTTTGATGGGCAAAGTGGCTGCGTTTTGATGGGCAAAGTGGCTGCGTTTTAATGGGCAAAGTGGCTGCGTTTTAATGGGCACAGTGGCTGCGTTTTAATGGGCACAGTGGCTGCGTTTTAATGGGCACAGTGGCTGCGTTTTAATGGTCATAATGCACTGTAACTAAAAGTAAACATGGGACATGTAGTTTTTAAGTGGGACAGCTTGTCATAGGATTTAGAAAGAGAAAGTTTGGTAACCAATCATAATGAAGCTGTAAAGTTTCTAGTTAAGTTTAAATGGATTCCAACACCTGTTTGGTATATGAGGGACTGAACCATCAATCTTCTAACCAATGGAACCCATCAGCTTCCTATTTGGCTAAGGGGCATAATACAGGCTTTGAAGACCAGTGTTGTATTAAAGGGTGAACCAAGCATTCTCTGTTTAATGAAACATTTATGAGAGGCTTTTGCAGAAGTCAGCATTGAAAGTCAAGCACTAAGAAAACAATTAGCAGAGTCATTATGGGAACAAGCATGCCTGCGGGCTTTCTATGAAACAGCTGTGTGCATTAATCTGGCCACCTTTTCATTAAGCAATTAAAAGATGTTCCCACTATATTTACGATTAGTCTATGAAGCTCCCATGCAGCCTGGTTAGCCAAGTCCCCTTTCATGATTCAGTTACAGAAAAAGAAAACATGTTGTAAACCTAACTGGACAAAGATTAAAGCCTAACTCCAGCTTTGGTATCACTTTAAAATTGTTTCTTTTGGTAAAGCTGGTCTAAATTAACTATTCTCTTTACCAATATCTGCAGTCACATACAGCTACATACAGTATACAGCACTGCAGGTGGCCAGTCCATTAGGGGTGCAGGGGCGCTGCCACCCTAATCCATGTACCCGGCCCCTAACCTACATGCAGGGCAAAACAAAAATAAAACAAAACACTGGCACCAGTGGTGGACCTAATAGGGTCATAATGGCCGCACTTTCGACTGGGCTCTGGCTCTGAGGTCTGAGGCTCTGGCTCTGAGGGGGGGGGGGGGTATTTTTTTTGCACTAGGGCCCTGAAGGTCCCTGGTATGCTTCTGGCATGCATAAAAGTGTCTGTTCATCCAGGATTAACCATCTCTCTTTCTTAAATAATTTAGGAGTTATTGATTACTGGATTATAAAGTGATTTTAGGAAGCTCCTGCAGTAGTCAGGGAAGACCCCCAAGTGGAATATCTGAAAACGCCTGTTCCAAATGAACCCAACATTTTCCAGAGTTCACTTTACACCAAACTAGAATCTGTTTCATATGGGTTGCCTTATGATATTTACCTAAATCTGTGAGGCCTATTCGATCTCTGTCTTTAGACTGTGTCAAGAGGGACTGATTTAGTCTGAGATTTATTGGCCTAGAGGAACTTCCAAAATTCACTACTAACCTATTTGAGAAATGTCATTGGTATCCCAACTGGCAGGGTCTGAAGGAGATAGAAGTATCAAGGGAGCCCTTTCATCTTAAGTAGACTATTTTTCCCGAACCAGGAAAAAAACAAAATGCTAATTACCTAGTGATATCTTCATGAATCTGAATCAACAAGCTCATATCCTTTTCCAATGATACTTTATATCGGTTTTATTTTTTTATTTTTTTAACCATGTATGCAATCTGTGTTTTACAATTAAACATTTAATAAATTGGCAAAGGATTCCTAAAGCACTATGACTAAGATAACATAGCAAACTGTACTTGCTATGACATTCCCTTTGAAAAACCTTGGTATTGAGAGGTCTAAAGCCCCATACACACGGTCGGACTTTTTCATGGATTCTGTCCGATCGGACAATGTTGTTGAAAAATCAGAGCGTGTGTATGCACCATCGGACAGTGTACGTCGGATTGTCCGACGGACAAAGTCTTATCTCCTGCTGGAAAGATTTGCCGACAACACGGTCCGATCACACCAAATCCGATCGTGTGTACGGTTGTCCGACGGACAAAGTGCTACGCATGCTCAGATCACATTACAAGACCAAAGCTATTGGCTACTAGCCTCTACGTAGTCCCGTCGTAGGCAACAAACATCACCACGTTCAGAATGATCGGATTTTCCGACAACTTTGTCCGACCGTGTGTACGCAAAACCAACATCGGACAAAGTATGACGGACATGATCCGACGGACCTGGTCCTCGGATAGTCCGAGCGTGTGTATGGGGCTTAAGGCTGGGTTCACACCTATGCAAACCGGTTCACATATCTCCGCTGCTGCTCCAGTGCGAATTTGCACAGGGGGTCCTGTGCATCTTTTAGTCTGTTTGAGGTCCGAATTCAGCCCAAAGATTCAAGCTGAAAATCTGACCTGAAACAGTGAACGGGGACGCACCGGACCCCCAAGAAGTCACTCTTGTAATGACTCATTGAGTTAGGTAAACCAGTGGCCTTCTATCAGCGATGCACCTGCAAAGGAAGTATAATTGTGAAAAGGAGACTAGAGCTCCACTAGTTCCTATAGAAAATGGCAAAATATCAATATGCATTATTATGTATGTACCCGACTAAAATAAAAATGATATATTATATATATATATATATATATATATATATATATATATATATATATATACATATACACACACAAACTATATTACCAAAAGTATTGTGACACCTGCCTTTACACGCACATTAACTTTAATGGTATACCAGTCTTCGTCCGTAGAGTTCAATATTGAGTTGGCCCACCCTTTGCAGCTATAACAGCTTCAACTCTTCTGGGAAGGCTGTCCACAAGGTTTAAGAGTGTGTCTATAGAAATGTTTGACCCTTCTCCTAGGTGGAGGAGAGAACAGGTCAAAACACCAACTGCCTAGCGGATGTTGCTACTTGGGTAATAGTGCCCACCAAATTTGCTGGGTCCTTAGATACAGTTTGCTGGGTCCTTAGATATTCTACAACAAAGCTGAAGCGACATGCAACTTCAATTAGAAGCTCAAAAAAGATAACAGTAGGATTATTTTTAACACTCACCATAACCACGCCACCAGATTTGTCTGCTGTGCACATGCTCATGATGGGCGCCATGCCAATTGTTGTTCCCTGGAAGTGCACCCCACTGTAATTAAAAGAAGGAAAAACGTAAGAGGTTAGTATGCATTATTCAATATGAAAGTCATGGTTCATGTTTCCATTATCACATATGAGGAACGCTTCTCTGTTGTTCTGGCTATGCTGCAGAGAAAACGTTTCATTACTCACATTAAGGCTGCCAGAATGGAAAGACATCTCATTTCTACAAGCTCCCATTAGCATGATGCTGTCACTGTATTCATCTGAATATCTGTCACAGACGTTATAGGGGCAATGAAGCAGAGGCACGGACACAGCAAAGAGGAGGGAGCTGCCAAGCAGCCATCTTAACTTATTGTTAACTGCTTTGCACTGTCTGCATAATAGAGTGATGGGTAAAGTGTATGCATTTTTTTTTTAAACTGCAGATGGGTTTTCAAACTTTAATTCCCGTGCTATATAAATCATGAGACTAGCATTTCCCTTCTGCCCCCTCATTCTTTAAAGGAGACCTGCATGGAAAAAAAAAACATGAGCAATGCCATTGCGGACATCCTTCTAATGCCGCGTACACACGATCGGAATTCTCGTTGGAAAAAACTCTGACGGTTTTTCCGACGGAATTCCGCTCAAGCTGTGTTGCCTACACACGATCACACCAAATTCTGACGGTCAATAACACAGCGGCATAAAACACGTTCAACAGCACTATAAAAGGGAAGTTTAATGCTTCTGAGCATGCGTCGAATTGTTTCCGAGCATGCGTCGGAATTTTGCGTGTCGGAATTGCATACACACGATCGGAAAATCCGATAGAAAGGTTTTCCGTCGGAAAAATTGAGAACAGGTTCTCAATTCAAAGTCCGTCGGAAATTCCGACAGAAAAAGACCGTTGGGCATACACACGGTCGGAAAATCCGATGAAAAGCTCCCATCGGACTGTTTCCATCGGAAATTCCGACCGTGTGTACGCCGCATAAGAATACTATTTGTCTGACCGTGGCCTTCAATACTTTTTGAATCATCAACCCAGCACCAAATGCAGATGAAAAGGTCAGAATGAGATCAGCATTTCTCATTTGGATAATTGTTCCAAGTTAACCACTTCAGCCCCGGAAGATTTTACCCCCTTCCTGAACAGAGCACTTTTTGCGATTCGGCACTGCGTCGCTTTAACTGACAATGGTGCAGTCGTGCGACATGGCACCCAAACAAAATTAACATCCTTTTTTTCCCCACATAGAGAGATTTCTCTTGGTGGTATTTGATCACCTCTGCGTTTTTTATTTTTTGCGCTATAAACAAAAAAAAAGAGCGTCAATTTTGAAAAAAAAATCATTTTTTTTTTACTTTTTGCTATAATAAATATCCCCCAAAAATATATTAAAAAAAAAAAAATTTCCTCAGTTCAGGCCGATACGTATTCTTCTACATGTTTTTGGTAAAAAAAAAATGCAATAGCGTATATTGATTGGTTTGCGCAAAAGTTATAGCGTCTTCAAAATATGTGATAGTTTTATGGCATTTTTCTTTATAATTTTTTTCTATTAGTAATGGCGGGACTGCGATATTATGGCGGACACATCTAACACTTTTGACACTATTTTGACACTATTTTGGGACCATTGTCATTCGTACAGCGATCAGTGCTATAAAAATGCACCGATTACTGTGTAAATGACACTGGCAGGGAAGGGGTTAACCAATAGGGGCGATGAAGGGGTTAACCACTAGGGGGTGATGAAGGGGTTACGTGTGTCCTAGGGAGTGATTCTAACTGTGGGGGGGGTGGGCTTCAAGTCACATGACAGCGATCACTGCTCCCAATGACAGGGAGCTGTGATCGCTGTCATGAAACAAGCCAGAACGGGGAAATACCTTGTTTACATTTGCATTTCCCCGTTCTGAGGCTCCGTGACACGATCGCCGGGAGACCGGCAGACAGAGTCCGCCGGTCCTGTGGGTATGGTCACTCTGTACGCAGCGCGCACCTGCTATCCCCAGCTCTTAAAGGGGACAACAGGTATGCCCATTTGCCCACCGCTGCCATTGTGCCGACGTACATCGGCGTGCAGCGATCGGCAAGTGGTTAGTGCCCCAAAAACTATTGAGGTCACAAAGTGAACAGCATTTTCCAAAGAGGAAGCCAGCCGCCATATTAGGTCTCTTTTTTATAGAAGTAACAGGCACTTTGACACAAAATGAAATGTATTTTTTTAAGGCAGAGGCATATCTAAGGGTGTAAATAAATCTTGCTGTTTATGAAACAAATGACGGAAACTGCCATTGATATAAGGCAGAACATAGCCTGTGAAATACCATATAGCAGGGTTTCTCCAGAGGCCGCTAGAGATTCCTTGGGAACTTTCTGCCTCTCAGATAAGTTTCCACTGTCACCACTGACCTTTTTAGCTATCTGTAAGGGGGGAATTCTTACGACCACAAGTGTAAGCAGCATTCTTCCCACTGACCATTACACTAATGTATCAGAAGTTGTAGATATAGACATTTTTAGCAGGAGTTCCCTGACATTGGAAAGTTATTTCAAGGGTTCCTCTGTGTTGAAAAGGTTCAGAAGGGCTGCCATATAGAATAAGGTCAGAGCCTATAATATGCCCTTATCATCCTATCCCCTGCAGAATCTCTGTTCCCAATTTTGGGATACAGTGCACATAACTGGCAGGAATCATTGCCTTATTTATGGAGAACAGTCTCAGAGATGCCTCCAATATGCTGAAAAATTGTTTCTTAACTTTCCATGGCAGTGTAATGGCACTCTTATGCCCTCTACACAACATAGGATTATCCAACAACAAAACCGTGGATTTTTTTCCGAAGGATGTTGGCTCAAACTTGTCTTGCATACACACGGTTACACAAATGTTGTCAGAAATTCCGAACATCAAGAACGCCGTGACGTACAACACGTACGACGAGCTGAGAAAAAGGAAATTCAATAGCCAGTGCGGCTCTTCTGCTCGATTCCGAGCATGCGCGGACTTTTGTGCGTCGGACTTATGTACACACGATCCGAATTTCCGACAACAAGTTTTGTTGTCGGAAAATTTGAGAACCTGCTCTCAAACATTTGTTGGCGGAAATTCCGACAACAAATGTTCTATGGAGCATACACATGGTCGGACTTTCCGACAACAAGCTCACATCCAACATCTCTTCAAGGAGAGTGCTTATCTTCCCAGATCAAGGAGCCCCAGGTGCTGGCTAACACAATCACAATAGGCAATAGTGAAAAGAAACTCTGGACAGCCGCACACCGGGAAAAACGTAAAATCCTGTGCTTTTTATTTGAAAAAAGATCACATCAAAATAAAACAATCCACAGCAAAAAGGGGTGCACAAAAATAGCTATGAATAAGCACTAACTTTGGTGCGAAACGCATCAGTTTTTCCCGGTGTGCGGCTGTCCAGAGTTTCTTTTCCCTATTGCCTATCCAACATTTGTTGTCGGGAAAGCCAAACATGTGTACAGGGCATTAGAGTATTATTGCTGTGATGTAGAAAATCACGTAACCACTCATGAAAAAATTATGTGAAGCGTTCCTGAAACTGGCTGCCTGGGCCCATTTCAGGATATAACTAAAAGATTAGCCACAGATAAGATGCTTTTGATTACTTAAATTTTCCACTTTTGCAAGCAAATATTTTTGGAAGAGCAGACCTTACTAGCTGTGCGTTGTCATGAGCTTTCTGAGGTAGTAATGTTAGCTTCCTCCAGTCCAGGAACTCGTGCAGGCTGGTAAAAGGATCTTGAGTTATCGAGCACTTATCTGCATCGTTCCAAATCTCAACACCAACCAATGCCACTCGAATATTTAATTGCCTGAAAAACTAAACATAAAAACAACATTAACAAGAAAAAATTAAGACAAATAATAAGAAGAAGAATGTATGTTTTTAAACTAAAGAAAGAACAGTAGAATTGCCACATAAGTGTCACATTAGCAAAATAAAAAATAAATATTCTAATAACAATTAGATGAAGGTTACACCATCCTAAAGCCCCATACACACGGTCGGATTTTCCCATGGATTCTGTCCTATCGGACAATGTTGTCGGAAATTCCGACCGTGTGTAGGCACCATCGGACATTTTCCATCGGATTGTCCGACAGACAAAGTTTTATCTCCTGCTCTCAAATTTTCCGACAACAAAGTCCGATCACACCAATTCCGATCAAGTGTAGCGTAGTCCGACGGACAAAGTGCTACGCATGCTCAGATCACATTACAAGACCCAAGCTATTGGCTACTAGCCTCTACGTAGTCCCATCGTAGGCAACAAACGTCACTGCGTTCAGAATGATCGGATTTTCCGACAACTTTGTCCGACCGTGTGTATGCAACACCAGTGTCGGACAAAATCCGTCGGAAAAAATCCGATGGATTTTGTGGTCGGATTTTCCGACCGTGTGTACGGGGCATAAGAGTTATTTCATTAAATGCAACATTAAACCAACTGATAATTCCCTTAACATGCCAACTGAGTTTTAATCAGTAAAGATTCCAATTAAGACAGGGAATCACGAAAAAGTGAAAGGAGCTTTTTCATCTATGATGCATAATTTATTTCTCCAAAGTTCAGTATGCTACAGGCCTGTCCTATGGGGGCATTGAGCTCTGAGTCTAAATGTAGATGATGTTGATTTTTTTTCTTGGAAAAAAAAAGACATACGGTTATATTCATAATGGTAATGTAAACTCATTGAAATACTGGCTTGTCAATATTTTTACCATTTATGTATTACCCTCTAATCCCACAAAACACATATTTTTACAAAGTGAACTATAATTTGACAGACTTCTACATTTCTACATGTAGAATATCATTTGTTTACCTGCAATCCACCAAAAATATGTATGGACAGAAGGTCATGTTTTATAGGCTATATGCTGTATGTATATAATTATATATATATTAAAATGTTCAAAGTAAGCATCTCCAGTAGTTCTGCAAAAGGCACTGCCACCAAGTTTCTTCTTAATACACTAAATGGATAAAAATTATAGGTCACCTGACCTTGCGTGGGGAAAAAAAATTATTAATCTATGGGCTGCCTAAGGAAGATGGCTATTTTGAGTAGATTTCCTCTCATTTCTGTTTTTTGCGTGAAATGTCACAAGTACAAGGTAGATATTATAAATGGAGACCAAAAAAAAAAAGAGTTTTAGTTTAATTTAATTCCACTTTAAATGATTTTCCACCTTGCAGATTTCTCTATTTGTACTGAAGATAAGCCATGCAAAATGCTACACATAAATAATTTAAGTCAGAACATGGTGCTCTACAACTCAAGATTTTTACTATAATTACAGTCAGTTTTGAATGATATTAATTCTTTTTTTTTTTTTTAAGTTTTATTATTTGAGAAAAATAAACGTTTACAGCATTCTCAGAAAACTGTCATACATAAATGGTGATTGGAATAGAAAGATTGTATTACAAGAACAAATTTTTAAACACTTCAAAAAAAAACCTGTAGGGGATGTGTGGTGGCCATTTGTTCCTTGCGGTATGGTTTGCGTTATTTGACCATGCAACGACCGTGACTGGGGTATTCATGGCGTGTGACTACTATCAGGTTTCTAGGACTGTTCGACAGCATGTAAGGATATTTCGAGTTCTAAGAAAAATATGCCCTCTGCCGCCATAGCTCGAGGTGGCTAAGGTGTTTAGTGACGAGATGTGCGTTGTTTTGTTGTACTGCAAGTTCATGTGCGGTCATGAGCAGCACATCTAGGGGATTTATGAAGGTAACTGAACCATGTCAAGAATCTGCAGATGCTTGGGTTGGGGGTCATATTATAATATGGGGACAAGGGGAATGAAGAGGGAAGTGGGGGAGGGGTTGGGGAAACACAAAGTAAGAGAGGGGGAAAAAAAAGGGGGGGGGAGTAGAAAAGAAGGAGAGATAGACAAAAGCGTAGAGAAGGGGGAATGGGGAGGGGAGTCCGTCAATGACCACTCCCTCCGGTGTGTAGGGGAGGGAGGGGTGTCCGTTTATCATTCCAAGTGTCTTGAGGGGAGCAACTAAGAATAGCTTGACTCACCTGCCTCAGATAAATTATGCATTAGGTTGTTCATGTATTGTCACTAAGCCCTTTTCTCTTGAGGGAGGGTGTTTGTGATTTATCATGACAATCGTCGTCATTTTATACCATTGAATTAACTGCGTTTGAGTATGCTGGTGTTGACTGGAAGTGTATCCAGCATTCCCATTTTTTGTAGAATTTTGATGGAGTATCCCGTGATATATGAATCAGCTCTTCCATTTCAGCAGTTTTATGTTTTCTGCAAAACCATTCTTTGATTGTGGGTATTTGGGAGGAACCCCAGAATAGGGGGATACAATTAATTCTAACAGTTATTGCAGCAAATCTCCTGCAAACAAAATGTAATGCAGCCTTGTGATAATAATGTGAAAGAGAAGGTAAATTATTATCAAGGCTCAAAGGGTTACATAGTTAGGTTTTAAAAAAAAAAAAATTGGATTGGGTTGGATTTATGGATGTCATATCTACAGAACAAGGGGCCGATTGGTGTGTCTCATCTGGTGTGCACAAGTCTGATAACGGTTACCATCACATGATATAAAAACAATGCAGCAATGTGATGTCCCTACTTATAAAGTGTTACTAAACCCAGGACCCTGCATTCACTATGTCTGGTCTCCCACAGTACACAGAACATGGACATGCAATTATTTTAGTAAATATAAACTGCTAAATACCTTTTCTTATCAGCAGTTAGAGCAGTCATGTGACTTCTATCAGTGTCCAGCTGAACACTGGTTAAAGCTTGTAGGAGGTGATTTCTGACTGTCCGGTTAGACTGCAAGACCCCTGATCCTCTGTCTAGACAGTGCTGGTTGGCCCTGTGCTGATCACATGCACTCTCCCAAGAAAAAAAACTCTCTAGCAATACACACCAAACTGAGCATGTGCAGCCTGACTCCATAGACTCATATTATCAGGAAATGATCAGGGGTCAGTGAAAGAAGGGGAGGATCAGAAGACAGGATCAAACAGCCTTTTTACACAATGCAGAGGATTAACCTCTTAGGTCCCACAGTAAGAATAACAAGCATGCTTTACTGAATATACAGACTGATTTTACTGTTGTGAGTTTAGTAACACTTTAAGAAAAGTGGCCTGTATCCAAAAGGACTAATTAATAATTGTCATAAAGACCCAAAGGTTTAAACACTACTTCCGGCGGGGATGCTGACGTGACGTGACGCGTGACGTCGGCGCCAGGGGAGGAGCCGAACGCCGGCGCCATGAGGGACGCTGAGCTCCTCCACCCGGACACAGCGAGACCCGGCCTGGATGTCTGATCCACGCCGCCACGAGAACAACCCCGGAGCCTCCCAGCGCCCGGCCGCCCGGCCACACACCACCGCAAGTCGAGCCCCTTCCGAGCATCGGTGAAGGCGGACTAGGGAGCGGCGGGGGTGGAAGACCCCTATTTCGGCGGAGGGATCGTCGTTTACGGCCGGTCCCCTCCATGGTGTTCTCCATACATCCCAGCGCACCGCAGCAGCGCAGCCCGCCAGCCCAGCTCATCTAGACTGCTGAAGGGGGAGAGGAGATCCCAGGTCATTTGCAGACCTCTCTTCGACCTACACCTGCACCGCTCAAACCTCTACTACCTACAGCACCGCCGAGACTTCTCGCAACAGGGGGGGTGGCCGCAGTCGTGTCGGGCCCCCCACAGGTACCCTTCTAAGTATTAGAGTTTGGCATAGCTCAAACCCTCTGGCCCAGAGATGAAGTAGGGGTACTAGTGAGGAACGGGGACAACATCAGCACTGCAAACCTGCTGTTGGGGGTATACAAGCAAGGCCTTTCCCCAGGACTGAAAATAATAACTTGCCAATCTCTGGTGGCTTCCCCCCTATATAAGCATAGACTGCTCAAAACAGCTTAAAAAAGCCAAATTGACCCCCCTCCCCCAGCGGTGCTGGTAGCAGGGCTTGCCAGGGACGCTATACCCCAGGGATCCATGTCCATCTTTGAGACCCCTTAGGGATACTGGGGAGCCCTACGCTTAGGGGCGTCTATTGGTGGCGACCGAGACAGGTGAAGTCGGTGGAGTGGAGACTGGCAGAGATCCCCAGAACAACCCGACCACACTATACAGCATCATTTAGTATACTATTCAGCCACCACCCCCCACTGCAGAAAGTGACTAGCCCCGGTGAAGGCCTGGGTCCCCCCTCTAAACCGGCAAACTTACTCAGAGCTCTGAAGAGCCACACAGCGACATGGACACTTGAAAATTTGAGCTATTAGCTGGGGTGCTGCTGTGCGCCCTTCCCCTTTTTCTCTTTTTTTTTTTTTTTTTTTTGTTTTGTGTGTATTCCTTCTCCCTCTTGCTGCTTCTTACATATCGTCCTGTAAATATAAGAAATGAAGGGTCGTTCCCTGAGGGGGACGGAGCCTAAAACACCTAAGGAAAATTTAAATACGAGTACCATCCAGAAGTATTTAAAAGACACCAGCCTTAAAAGCCCCGAGATGGAGAAAAAACAGGTCCCAAAGGAAAAAAAACGCGAAGCCGAGAAACAGCGGGCCGAGCAGGTGGAACAGGAAAGAGGGGGCGCCACAATGGAGGGGACCCGGGAAGCTAGCTTCTCTGGGGAACAAAGAATCACTTCACCCATCCCAACCAAAACAGAAATAATAGAAATGTTCTCCAAGCTAGAAAATGTCATTAAAACTGAAATTGCTAACGTCAGGACAGATATGAACCAGGTGTTGAGCAGAGTGGGGAAAGTAGAGGATCTGGCTGTAATACAGGCCCAGCAAATTTTGGATTTGAAAGCACAAATGGGGGAGCTGACCCTTAAATACAGAGACATGCAGTATCAAATTGAAAATCAAGAGAACCAGAATCGGAGACAGAATCTGAGAATCAGGGGGCTCCCTGAACAGCAGGGTGAAGATCTAGTAGAAAAAATGCAAAAACTATTTAACCCCGTACTAGGGAAACCAGAGGAATCTGCAATCAAGATTGATAGAGTCCATCGTATTAGGAAGGCCCGTGGTCTTGGAGAGGACATACCTAGAGACGTTATAATAAAATTTCATGAATACAGCGATAAAGGGAAAATCTGGACAAAACTCAGAACCTCCCCACCACTGAAATACGGGAACATAGACTTACAGATCTTCTCAGACCTATCGGCCAGTACTCTTGCACGCAGACGACAGCTGAAACCCTTGCTGGCCGCACTGAGAGCAGCGAATTTGAAGTATAGCTGGGGGTTCCCGGCGGCACTAATTGTAAATAAAGAAGGGAAGACGTCTAGGATGAAATATTTGGATGAACTACATGGCTTTTGCCATGAACTAGGGATCCCTGTCCCAGCTATCCCTCCCTAGTATTGGGGGAGTGGCCGGGAGAGCGAAGCTGGCTGGTTAAGGGCAGCTTTGCTTTGGGTAACTCCCGGGGGCATCCCTGGGGGATCGAAGGAGAGGGGGGGAAAGCGGGAATTCAGGGGACAGTGGAACCTGGACACCAGATGTAAACAGGCGGATTGGTTATGGCTGACATATTAACTTTATATTTTGCCTGTTTTCTTTTCTTCTATTATGGCTATTTATCTAGGGTTGGAGCTCTATATGACATGAGTTTTTAAGGCTCAGCGGGGGTCTTTTTTTTTTTTTTTTTTGCTCCCCTTACTCCTTGGGGGCTCCTCAAAGCGGAGGTGGGGTGGGGTCGGGCGGGTTGGGTGGGGGGGGGCTTTGAGTTACTAGGTGGACGTGGGGGGGTCTTGGCGGCCCCGGGGGGACTCCCTCCCCCCCCCCGATTCTGGGGGAGGGGGAGGGAGTCCGGAGAGCGTCCGAGGGTTCGAGCTACACCCTGGCTCTGGAGGCGGACAAGGGGGGTCTTAGTACAGACGCCCCAAAGTCTGCAGATGGCCGAAAGGCGACAGGGAAGGGGGGGGGGTGAGGGGAGGGGGTGGGGTGGATTGGGAGGGAGGGAGGGAAGAAAGGAGGGAGGAGGGGGGGTGGGATATCTCCTTGTTAGTCTACTTAAAAGGTATTTAGGCATTAGAGAGCTACTCCCGGTGCTCCCACTTGAAAATGGGTAAGCAAAGTATAAAGTTTCTGACATACAACGTAAGGGGAATTAATTCAGCGAAGAAAAGGTGCAAAGTTTTGAGAGAACTACTGAGGCTCCAGGTAGACATCGCATTCTTGCAGGAAACACACCTTACTCACGAAAACAACATCAAGATATATTCTAAGAATTTTCCGATGTGGTTCTATGGCGATTCCTCGACTAGGGGTTCTAAAGGCGTAGCCATTGGCTTCGCAGAAAATATAAAATTTATTCTAATTGATAGGCTGGTAGACCCCGAGGGGCGATATCTTTTTCTTAAGGGCAGTATTGGAGAGGATCGTTATACTTTGGTTAACATCTACTCCCCAAATAAAAACCCCACTAACTTTCTCACGCAGGCATTGGGACAGTTGAATAAATTTCGGGAGGGAGGGGTGATACTGGGGGGAGACCTCAATGTCTGCCTGGACCCGAACCTAGATACGACATCGCAAGTTAAGACCCCAAGCTACACGAAACTAAAAAAATTAAAAATTAAAATGCGGAACTTCCAACTGGTAGATGCATGGCGTGTTACCCACGCAAAACAGAGGGATTATACCTTTTTTTCCCCTGTCCATGGAACTCATTCCAGGTTAGACTATTTTTTTGTAGATCACAGGATGTTAGACTATTTAAAGATAATAAAAATTGAGGTTACGACAATATCAGACCACGCACCGGTTTCTATGGAGATGGGGATCCCTAATCCCCAGAGACAACCATTTACATGGCGGCTTAATGATAAACTCATCTCGGATGTGGAAACATCGGAGGTAATTAAAAGGGAAATTGAGTGCTTTTTTGCCAACAACGAGACCGGAGACGTGTCCCCGGCGACCATTTGGGAGGCCCATAAAGCCTACGTGAGGGGTATCCTCATCTCCATAGGAGCAGGGAAAAAGAGGGAGAAACAGGCCAGGATCCAAGGCTTATCATCCGATCTCGCCATGCTAGAATTGGAACATAAAAATGCAGTACAAGATAAACAAGAAGCTCATCATAGACTTCTAAATAAGAGAGAGGAGATGCTTACAGCCATGGAACAGGAGTCCTCTAAATGGTTCTTTAAATTAGCTAGAGAGCGCTCCCAGGGGAGCAACAGAAGTGGTAAATTCTTAGCTAATATGCTTAAAAAGAAAAGAGAAAGGAACTTCATCGATAAGATACAGAATAAAACGGGATCAATGGTTTATTCCACAAAAGAAATAGCAAAGGAATTTAAGACATATTACGAGGCACTATATGATGTAAGGAAGGGGGGTAGCGCCACCCAGTCAGGATCAGAGGAGGGAACCACATTCCTGAGTAGGTGCGACCTCCCCGCACTTTCCCAGGATGATAGACTGGAGTTGGACAGCGTGATTACAGAAGAGGAAATCCTCGGGGCCCTAGGCAGCTCGCCTAATGGGAAAAGCCCGGGCCCCGATGGTTTCTCTCTGGCATACTACAAAAAGTATAAAGATATCCTGGTCCCTAAACTTTGCCACCTTTGGAATAACTTAGGGGTGGGGGGTTCTCTGGGGAGGGAGGCTCTCCTGGCATCCATTACACTAATTTACAAAGAAAGTAAAGATAGGACCCTCTGCTCGAGTTACCGCCCAATTGCTTTACTAAATGTTGACACCAAATTATTTGCCAAAGTGTTAGCAAATAGGCTTAAGGAAAAAATTATAAAACTAGTACACCCCGATCAAGCGGGCTTCGTAACGGGGAGGGAAGGACGTGACAATGGGGTGCGGGCTCTCTTGCTACTAGAGGTCGCGAGGACAGGAAGGATCCCCAGTCTACTCCTGTCGATTGACGCTGAAAAAGCGTTCGACAGGGTAGACTGGGGACACATGATGGGGACGCTAGGGGCAATGGGGTTTGGATTAGGCTCCATTCACACCTGAGCATAGCAATTTACTGGAGTTTTTCAGGTGTTTTTTTAAAGTGTTTTTTAAAGTTTTTTAACAGCTTTTTACAAGCATTTTAGAAGCGTATTACAAGTGTTTTACAGCTTCTGGTGTTTTTGTTTAGCCAATAGAAAGCACTAGAGGGAGGAGAGGGAGAGGAAACTAGGGTTTGAGAGCTGCTGTTTAAGCAGAAAATTTGCGATAATACGCTCAAGTCAGGTGTTTCTATTGAAGTCTATGGGGCCAAAAACGCTTGTAATCTGCCAGAAAGAAGCTCATGTACTTTTTTGAGCAACAGGCATTTTGCTTCAGACAACAGAACGCTCATATGTGAACAGGGGCTATTGATGCAATGAATAGGATTTGGTTTGTTGTGCATTTTAGAGCTACAAGCAGAAAACCGCTCAGGTGTGAATTGGGCCTAAGAGGTATATATGAATTAGCGCTGCTCATTTTCTAAGATTATTGAGATTTGAGGTTTTATCAAAATTAGGATAGCAGCTTTCTGTTTTTTTATTGATCTATTTTTGGTTTAAAGGTTCAGATTCATTGAAGTCTGATGATTTAGACTCCTTTCACACTGAGGTGGTTTTCAGGCATTTTAGCGTTAGAAATAGCCTCTAAATAATGCCTGAAAACCGCCTCCCATTAATTTCAGTGCGTCTTTTCACACTGGGGCGGTGCGCTTACGGAACATTAGGTAAAGTCCTGCAAGCAGCATCTTTGGGGCAGTTTGGGAGCACTGTATACAGTGCTCCCAAAAAGCAATGCCTACTGAAAAGAATGGGCAGTGCTTCCAAAGTGCCTGAAAAGCGATTCGGAAGTGCCGCAACACGGGCACTTTTGACCCCTTCTTCGGCCGCTAGTGGGGGTTAAAAGTGCCCCCGCTAGCAGCCAAAAAGCTCCACTTGAACAGCGCTAAAGAGCCGCTAGAACGAGTGTCGCTTTAGCACTAACGCGGCTGTGGCTCAGTGTGAAAGGAGTCTTAATGTACTTTTTTTCATACTAAGGCCCCTTTCACACTGGGGCGGTGAGCCGCGGTGACGGTAAAGCAGCGCTATATTTAGCGCTGCTTTACCGTCGTTTTCACCGCGGTTTTCGGCCGCTCGCGGTGCGGTTTTAACCCCCGCGAGCGGCCGAAAAGGGGTTAAACACCCCCCGCAGAGCGCCGCCGTAGCGGCGCTTTGCGGCGGTATTACTGAGGTTTCACCGCGGTGTCCCATTCTATTCAATGGGAAGGAGCGGTATAGGAGCGGTGAACACACCGCTCCTATCCCGCTCCAAAGATGCTGCTAGCAGGACTTTTTTTGTCATCCTGCTAGCGCACCGCTCCAGTGTGAAAGCCCGCCTGCTTTCACACTGGAGTTAAAGGGGCAGGATTTTTTCATGCGGTGAACAGGCGCTATTTTTAGCGCTGCACCGCATGAAAAACGCCTAGGTGTGAAAGGGGCCTAAGAGACTGAATTAAGCAAAAATAGTCTTCAACAGAAAATGTACTGTAACTCCATAGCTTTCCAAGCAATCCGGTCCCTTTATTTTTGAGTCAAACTAAATGGAAAAAGAAAAACATGCACGTGGTACAAGAAGGACCTGGTACAAGAAAACGATCAGATTGTCAGGAAAAGGGATTGACTGATGTTGCGCCATATATGCAGTCATTAGCTACCCTAATGAGTAAACTACACTGTACTACACTGTACCAGCAGTACAAAACTTGGCTGTCCTGTGTTGGTTTCTCTTCCCCTAGGGGTGTGTGCCATTTTTTCCTTCCTCTGGTTGCATTTACATTGACCACCAGGATGCCAGATCTGTGAACACACCACGTTGTCACCATCTCCCTGCCCCTTCACAGCTCCCATGGGGAAAAGGAGTTGACTTCTGGACACGCCCGGGGGAGACCCTCTGTATGCTACCATATATATTGCTACACAAAAGCTTGCCTTCTTTACCCAACCGGATTATTTTTCCAGCGAGTGTTGACCAGCATTTAAACACTACTTTTTAAAGTGTTTTTTTATTTTTTCTCCTGAGGAATTACCTCGCAAAACGCGTAGAGATCATTCACACAGCAGCTCTAGTTCGACTGGGGTATCTGTATAGTGCCTTCAGGTCCCGCATATCTAATTTTTTCATATGAACTCTATGCAGCATCATTCATGTGCACCATTTATTTCTTATTTATCATTGTGGTACACACGTTTTTAAACTGATAATACATTTTTCATATTTTTAGATCTACTGTCTGAGGTGTGACTCTTTAAAAGTTCTGTGGGCAAAATGTTTTTTTTTTTTCTGTGTTGTAGTAACCTACACCAATCTTTGCTACTGCACATCCTAGAACTGCCACTGATCAATAGTTTATAGTTACCGCATAGGCAGATTTCCCAAGCCTGAAGTTTTAGCCTACAACAAAGCTTAGCAGGTTAGGAGAAATACTCCTAGAGATCCAAATCTAACCCAAGAAAAAAAAAATCTGAAGTTCCCTTCAAGTAGCTTGCCCACTGAAACAGCGGAACGCCAGGATTTATTTTCAGAAAGTCATAATAAACCCTGCTCTTGTTTGGCAAACATAAAACTCAATTATAGTGCAGTTATGAAGCCAACTCTATGGGGATGCCTTCATAAAAAATAAACATTTTGGTTTCTTTACCATCTCACATAACCTAGCAATTATACAGCAAATGGCAGGGTAAAAAAAATTATATATAATTCATAAATTCTAGGCTTTAACGTGCTTGTTTCCTGCAAGTACCTGCCGATAAAAAACACAATGTCACTAGACTGATTTTTAAGAACAGTTTTTTCCCTATTTTGGGAACAGAACAGAACTGCAACCACTAATATATCAAATGACGTAGCCACCAATCCAACTGTGATCAAATGCACAGTGTCCAGCGTGGTTTCCCCATTAGAGATGCATTTCGAGCCTGTGCAAAGATAACTCACATCTTTTTCATTGTAACACAGGCTGGCTGAAGGCCACTGCTTTGCAGCAGACAAGGGCCTTAAATATGGACAGAAACAGTAAAACAGATGTTGCTCTTGGAAATATATGTATCATAGATGTGGCAAAGGGCCAATTACAGAAATAGAAGACAAATGTTCAAAGATTGGGGAAATGAGATTGTTTTACCAGTTAAAGGACCAGTCCAGACAACAGAGACAAGCTGAACTTCAGTCAGATTTAAAAGAAAAAAAGGCAGCCATGCCTTTATTAAAAAATAAAGAACAGTATATTTTAGGACTCATGCACACGGGGCTTAAAAAAAAAATCCACTTTTAGGTGGGTTTAGCTTTTCTTTTTTTTTTGTGAATGCCTGTAAACACACCTCTATGTTAGTCTATGAATATATATATATATATATATATATATATATATATATATATATATATATATATAATATATATATATAATATGAATATATATATTTGAAGAGGAGAATTTACGAGCAGAAGAAAAAAAAAAAAAAAAAACATACCAATGGTACATTTGGAGAGGAGCCTTTGAGCATAACTTACATGCAAAAATGCATATACAAACATACATATTTCACATGGCTGCATGTAACTGTATTGCAATGGCCAAATGAAATTAACCAATTTTTTCGCATACATGTAAAAACTTAAATTTCTGGCAATAAAATTACTTAAACCCCCAGATTATTATATATTTTCTAAAAGCAGAAGCCATGTAAAATAAAAAGGCGATCGTTTTTTTAGGTCACATGATATTTGCACAACTGTTTATTAAATGCAAATTTTCAGAAAAAAAATAAATAATTTTAGTGCAAAAAAACTAAAAACACAATGCAATACCCATTTTGGTTAAAATATAAAATGTGAGGTTGTAGGAAGTAAATAGATACCAAAAACATTCCATGTCTTATGGCCGATCGCCCACCATAATCACCAAAAACGATGGTGCTCAAAAATCAGCCATAGCCATTAGCAATAGAAGTTAATAAGGTTTGCTGATAGCAAGAGAGCAGTGTAAGCACAGGAGAACTGTTGCTGCTTTTCTCATTGTCTAACCAAAAGCTATAGGCAGGAAAATAATATTATGTATATAATAATTTTTTCTCTGCTACAACTAAACAAACAGTCACCAGGATGGAAGTACTGTTTTGGTGCAGGTGTGGGTGGTCAGAAATACGAATGACTAATGCCCTGTACACACGACCAGTTTTCCCATCTGAATAAACTCTGAAGGTTTTTCCGACGGAATTCCGCTGAAGCTGTCTTGCGTACACACAATCACACCAAATTACGACTGTGAAGAACATAGTGACGTACAACACGTACGACGGGACTAGAAAAAGGAAGTGCAATAGCCAGTAGCCAATAGCATCGTACTTGCTTCAGAGCATGCGTCGTTTTTGGTACGTCGGAACAACATACAGATGAGCGGTTTTCCCGATAGGAATTGGTTCCGTCGGAAAAATATAGAACATATATATAGTTCTCTTTCTAGGTCCGTCAGAATTTTCGACATAAAAAAAGTCAGATGAGGAATACACACGGTCGGAATATACAATAAAAAGCTCCCATCAAACTTTTTCTGTCGGAAATTCCGCTCGTGTGTACGGGGCATAAGAGATAAATTATATCCCATATATTTAATCTATTTATTTAGCTGGTTGTCTGGCATTCAGCTTTAAAATATATATCAATATCCCAGAGACCTAGAGTAAGGTTGCAATACATTCCAATTTCCTGGGGACAGTCCCCAGCAAATAGACGTCCCTGACGATTTTCCTGGTTGGGCTGGTGAGCAAAGCAGAAGGTGCATAATTCATATATACAAGAAAAAGAAAAACAAACACACACACAGGCAGTCCTAGCATCAAAATTATACCTGGGAGAATCATGTAACAAACTTAATTTATCATTTCAGGGGCTCTTAGTGAGGATTAGGCCCTCTTTAGACTTAGCATATTAGGGGTACCCACATCCCCTCTTTGTATAAAGCCTGTGTCACCAGCACTCCTCTTGCAATCATAAGTTACATGGAATAGAGATTCAGAAGGGACATTGAACCCTTGTGAATTGCCACTGCTAGATACACAGCAACTCAAGAGTAGTGTTCTCACCATCAAAATCCTCAAGGAAAATAAACTCTTAGGTCATTAAACAGCCCAGCATCAAAAGTTTATTTTATTTTCTTGGTACAAAAGCCACTACTGATGTCAACAGTGCAAAAGTTTAGTATCTGGTTCACCTGCTGGAGGCACTGTACTTCCCTGGGTCAGCAAGCTGCAGGTTTAGTGTCCACCAACAGGTGTCTCCAAGCAGCCAGCAGGTTCCAGCGATCAGCTCCACTTAGCTGAGAGGGTGTACATACATTCCCCCTTTGCTATTGCTCCTTGCGTCAGTGTTTTGGCTGCTCCTGCCTTGTATTCTGTTTGCTAGACTTTGTTGCCATTAACCATTGCTCTTGCCCTGTATCCGGTACCCTGTTCCTTTCTCTTGTCTTGTTTCTCTTCTACCCATCCTCTCCTCCAGTTTTCCCCCTGCCTTGCATTTTTCACTTGTATATATTTATATATTTAGTAAGTTGTGTAGGTTTGCAGCATTTTGGCCTTTGGTTTGATTTTTAAGAATTTGATTTTTATTGTTTTGCTGGTGTGTTATTCTCTTACATCCACTGTAAATACAGGGCCATTGAAAAAGTATTCACACCCCTTGACATTTTTCACATTTTGTCATGTTACAACCAAAATGTAAATGTATTTTATTGGGATTTTAAGTGATAGACCAACATAAAGTGGAAGGAAAATGATAAATGGTTTTCAAAATGTTTTACAAATAAATATGTGAAAAGTGTGGCGTGCATTTGTATTCAGCCCCCTGGAGTCAAAACTTTGTAGAAGCAACTTTGCTACAATTACAGCTGCAAGTGTTTTTGTATGTCTACCAGTGACATTTTTGCCCATTCTTCTTTGCAAAATAGCTCAAGCTCTGTCAGATTGGATGGAGAGCGCCTGCGAACAGCAATTTTCAAGTCTTGCCACAGATTCTCAATTGGATTAAGGTCTGGACTTTGACTGGGCCTAACACATGAATATGTTTTGATCTAAACCATTCCATTTTAGCTCTGGCTGTATGTTTAGTGTTATTGTCCTGCTGAAAAGTGAAACTCTGCTCTAGTCTCAAGTCTTTTGCAGACTAACAGGTTTTCTTCCAAGACTGCCCAGTATTTGGCTCTATCCATCTTCCCGTCAACTTTGACCAGCTTCCTTGTCTTTGCTGAAGAAAAGCATCCCCACAACATGATGCTGCCACCATGATTCACAGTGGGGATGGTGTGTTCAGGGTGATGTGCAGTGTTAGTTTTCTGCCACACATAGCGTTTTGCTTTTAGGCCAAAAAGTTAAACTTTGGTCTCATCTGACTAGAGCACCTTCTTCCACATGTTTGTTGTGTCCCCCACATGGCTTCTCGCAAACTGCAAATGGGACTTATGGCTTTCTTTCAACAATGGCTTTCTTCTTGCCACTCTTCCATAAAGGTCAGATTTGTGGAGAACACAACTAATAGTTGTCTTGTGGATAGATTCTCTCACCTGAGCTGTGGATCTCTGCAGCTCCTCCAGAGTTACCATGGGCCTCTTGGCTGCTTCTCTGATTAATGCTCTCCTTGCCCGGCCTGTCAGTTTAGGTGGATGGCCGTGTCTTGGTAGGTTTGCGGTTGTGCCATACTCTTTCATTTTCAAATGATGGATTGAATAGTGCTCCGTGAGATGTTCAGAGTTTGGGATTTTTTTTATAACCTAACCCTGCTTTAAACTTCTCCACAACTTTATCCCTGACCTGTCTTTTGTGTTCTTTGGCCTTCATGATGCTGTTTGTTCACCAAGTTTCTCTAACAAATCTCTGAGGGCTTCACAGAACAGCTGTATTTATACTAAGAATAAATGACACACATGTGGACTCTATTTACTAATTAGGTGGTGTCTGAAGACAATTGGTTCCACTAGATTTTAGTTAGGGGTATCAGAGTAAACGGGGGCTGAATACAAATGCACACCACACTCTTCACATATTTGTAAAAAAACTTGAAAACCATTCATCATTATCCTTCCACTTCACAATTATGTGCCACTTTGTGTTGGTCTCACACATAAAGTCCCAATAAAACACATTTATGTTTTTGGTTGTAACATGACAAAATATGGAACATTTCAAGGGGTATGAATACTTTTTCAAGGCACTGTACATATGGTCTGGTCCCAGTTTCTTGGTGTAGCTACGCGTGCCAATTTCTGACATTTAAATCTAACTAACTTATTTTATCTACTATAGCAGGAAGTTTGCATCACAAATGGAAAATGTATGCGATGTTTCAGGATCCAGACTTATTTTCACATGTTACCGTATATAGTCGAGTATAAGCCGAGTTTTTCCAGCACATTTTTTTGTGCTGAAAATGCCCCCCTCGGCTTATACTCGAGTCAAGCACAGATAATGACATTTTCCGACCCGACTTTGGGGCCCTGTATCTCAGGGCCACTTGGTGATAGGTACACCAAATTTGGATATGTTGTAGTGGGTTTGCATACCAAATTTGGGGTTCCTAGCACCAAGTGACCCCAAGATCCGGGGCCCCAAAGTCGGTCAACTGTGTCCATCTGCAGTAATGTCATTTGGGGACCCTTTTTGGCTGCAGCTAGGGGGCATTTAGAAACCCTTAACCACCAAGTTTGAAGTTCGGGGACCTATGGCTGCAAATGGGCACAGTGAGGCATCCAAATGGGCATTGTTGACCCCCTTTTCCACGTATAGTAGCTGCGCATTTCTCACGCTAGGCTTATACTCGAGTCAATACGTTTTCCCATTTTTTTGTGGTAAAATTAGGTGCCTCCGCTTATATTCGGGTCGGCTTATACTCGAGTATATACTGTAAGTGGTTTGCTGGTTTGCAAAAGAAAATCATCTAATTTGCACCAGGAATGAAGCCTATCTACAATATGTATAAATGGCAGCAAGAAACCAATACACACACCATTGATTTATTTAATAAGGCCCAGAATGGCCCCCTCTTGACATAACGGTCCAAGACTCCCCTTTTGGAGTGGGATTGCAGGGGCCATTTAACCACTTGCCGACCGGCGCACGACGATATACGTCGGCAGAATGGCACGTACAGGCAGGAAGGCGTATATATAAGTCCCTCCTTTCTGCCTGTCCGTGCCATCGGGAGCGCGCCGGGAGCGGCACGCTCCCGCGCCGGTTGGGACCCCCGTGAGTCCGGTCGCGGTCCCCGCGGACTCGATCGCCGCGGGACCCCCGCGATCGTCTCACGGGAAGGCTGAACGGGGAGATGCCGAGATAAACAGCATCTCCCCGTTCTGCCTAGCAACTAGTGACGCCGATCTCTGCTCCCTGTGATTGGAGCAGAGATCAGCATTCACTAGCTGACAGCCACGCCCCCCACAGTAAGAAACACACCCCTAGGCACACTTAACCCTTACACTGCCCCCTTGTGGTTAACCCCTTCACTGCCAGTGTCATTTATACAGGAATCAATGCATTTAAATAGCATTGATTGCTGTATAAATGACAATGGTCCCAAAAATGTGTCAAAAATGTCCGATGTGTCCGCCATAATGTCGCAGTCACAAAAAAAAAAAAAATCACAGATCTCCGCCATTACTAATAAAAAAAAAAATTATTAATAAAAATGCTATAAAACTATCCCCTATCTTGTACACGCTATAACTTCTGCGCAAACCGATCAAAAATATGTAGAAGAATACGTATCGGCCTAAACTGAGGAAAAAAAAAATTTTTTATATATTTTTTTTGGGGATATTTATTATAGCAAAAAGTAAAAAATAATGCATTTTTTTCAAAATTGTCGCTCTATTTTTGTTTATAGCGCAAAAAATAAAAACCGCAGGGGCGAACAAATACCACCAAAAGAAAGCTCTATTTGTGGGGAAAAAAGGACGTCAATTTTGTTTGGGAGCCACGTCGCACGACCGCGCAATTGTCAGTTAAAGCGACGCAGTGCCGAATTGCAAAAAGGGGCCTGGTCCTTTGGCTGCAAATTGGTCCGGTCTGAAAGTGGTTAAGGTCCAGACGTGCAGAATATTGAGGCCTTCTGGATACTGAGTCCAGCATGGTTTGGATCAAATCAACCATTCTGGTTCAAGTTTTTGGATTACAATTGTATCCTTTCCGTGCTATTTTAAAACAGACTTTATTCAGCAATTTCAAAGAGGAAATGTCTGTATTGCTGCAAAATTGAGAATCAGGTTCCTGCCCTATCAACTGGCAGTCAAGTAAAAGTTTGAATATAATTTGTTACTTTGAGGCAATACTCCACATGGCAATTTTAACTCGTGAACTTGTCAGCCATTTTTAAACATTTAAAAGATTTATTTCTTTCTAAGCAGACATTACAAGATGCGTGCTGCTAAAAGCTTTTACCCCAAAAACATTCCTCTGTGTGACTCTTTAAAATTATTTTTTCTTTGTTGCTAGAAGATGGACTCTGACCACTGGAGACTATAGATGTTGTAGTCTCAGAGTCTAAGTCTGAGAGATTTTAAATCTAGCACAATGCAATCATTTTGACTTAGAGGTTAATATAGTAGGGAAACTAGAGGACTACTAACATTTATAGCAAGTTAATTGACACAGTTCTGTACAGGGGCGGACTGACCATGCGGCCACTCGGGCACTTCCCGAGGGCCCGGGCTCTCTGATTGCCTGGGGGCCCCATAATCTCCAATTGCCCGGGGGCCCCATCAGTTGTCAGTCCGCCCCTGGTTCTGTATCTACAAATATGCCTAACCTGTCTCTACAACTTCATTCTTGGCTGAGGTGGGATTATAATAGCCCCACCAATGCCTGAAACACTAGACTAGAGGAAAGGTGACCTGCTTTTTAATACACTAGTAAGTAGGAATTACAAGCTCTTCCTAGCATGGTCATAAGTTGCAAGCATGATGGACTCCCTACAACTTTTTGGCAAGGAAAAAGAAAGCAACCCTGTGAATAACTCCATTCACAAAAGCAGATCGCATGCAGTATTTAGATGTTTTTCCAAATACCAAATGCGATCCTGATTCACTATTGCTCTATGCGGTATTTACTGCATAAACCAAAAACGCTCAGTAAATACTGCATAAAACAGGAGTTAAAGTCAATTCACAAAAGAAAAAATAGATAGATGCATGCGGTAAATAAGTAGTGGACACGACGGGCGATATTTAAGAAACCGCTAAACAACATGGTTGTTAAGGAGTGGGTGGCCGCCGGGTAACTAAAAAACAAAAAGGTATCAGCTGTCAGCAGGGTTCCCCGCTGACAGCTGAATGTAAAGAGAAGAATTGCCGGCAATTAAAAAAAACCTTTAGGTTTGGTATGGATTTAAAAAAAAAAATGGTGTGGTGTCCCCCCCAAATTCCATAACAGACCCTTATCTGAGCATGCAGACACCATTAAGTCACTCTGTTCATCAGAAAACCTGCATTGAAGTCCATTGGACAAGTGACACATCCGGGAATATCCATCTCCTTGGTTCGCCACAGCAGTTTCCTCCAGCCAACCCCACATGACTGGTTCCTGGAAGTGTTGGTTTGCCAGCAGACTTCTGTTGAACAGACTGGAGTTTTGGACAAAGTTTTCACTCTCTTCTTTTGCAAGTATACCTGTCTGGGATTTGTTTTGTTTTATAGCAGGATCATTTTAATATTAAACAAAAATAAGAAATGATGCAGTAGCCTCTAATAAACTTTTTTACACTTATATTCTGCGGCACTTCCAACAATTGAAGGTTGTTTTGAAACTTGCCGCTAACACCCCCACAGTCACCTCCCTATCAGTCCAATACTATGATGGGCTGCCTCACTGGCCATGCAGGAGGTATAAAGGGACAGGACAGAGATTAGACCACAGGTGTCAAACACAAGGCCCGCGGGCCGAATCCGGCCCTCCAGACCATTTCATGTGGCCCTCACACCTCTCCTGCAGCTGCAGGAGAGCTCCAGCCCTGCTCTGGTCCTCCTCCAGACCCCTAATTTCAGCTTTCAAGCAATGCATCCCGCTTCTTCCTAGCAGCAGCATAAGGAAAGGGGGTGCACTGTGATGTTAGGGAGAGTAGGGGACTCAACTTCTGATGTTGGGGTGGCTCTTGACATCTACTGTAAGCGGAGAGGATGCGCTGGACATCTAATCTTACAGACACAACCGGCCTTTTGAGGACAATCATAATGCTGATGCGGCCCACGATGAAATTTAGTTTGACACCCCTGGATTAGACTATAGAGGGAGGACATTAGATGCTTCTGCACGTATGAGCAGGCACTTCAGCATTTTTTTTTGCACAATAGAAAAACCTTTAACATCTTAAGCATATGACTATGCATGGGCTCATGTTTTAGAGAGACACAACCAGAGACTTTAATCTTAAAGACAATTTCTCTACATGAAGAAAGGAGCACACAAAGTAACTGCTGCTCATGTCTGTTCCATTTTATAAGAAAGTAAATAGGAGAGGAGTTCTGGGATGTGTACGCTATTTGATGTCAAGTGCCTACAGTAAAGTAATACATCAGCATGCACTTAAAAGACTTAAAATTAAGTCAGAGAATGCACGACTTGTTTGACATTAAAAAAAACTGGCATATTGCACAAACTTAACATAAAACAAACTGTAAGCTAAATATCCCCAAGGTTTAATTGTTTTCTTGTCCAACTTACTCTGATTCAGTCAACAAGATCAGACAGGTTGTATACCCATATATTAGATTTTGTTTTAGCATACCCAAGCATATTTTCTTCACGCTCATTGAAGCAAGCCATTGATTAGGAGTACGAACACAGGGCAGCCACCCACAAAGAACTGCAGAAAGAGCTAGGTAAATAAGGAAACCAGTTAGACCATATGGTTTTCCAGCTTTAACGTGCTGAAAGATTTCAGCTGATCAGAAATAAGAATCAGGTAAAGTACAAGAAGGCTAGGAGAAAGAAAATCGGTGAGGTAAAGCTTCAGCCATGCAAATTGCGTTTAAAAAGAGCATTCCATTCCACATTAAAAAGCGACCATAGGCCATAACATTAGCAAGATCCCAAGTCAGTGCAGGTTTGGTCAGAATGTAGCAGAATCATTTCTGTACACACGTGCAAATATTAGCATTGCCCATTTGAAATAAAAAGGTAACCACACTTCCTCCCTAGAGATACCAAGCATATAAGCCGTTAAACCCAGAACATTTAAAGTGACACTCTGGTTTACAAAATAAAAAAATATATTCAAATATGTATTCCTAAAACAAACTAATTCCTAACTCAAAGTTCCCAAAGTCTCATGCCGCATACACACGCTCGGACTTGCCAACGGGATGACCGACGGAAAAATTTAGAACATGTTCTCTATCCAAGTCCGTCGTAAATTTCCTACAGAAAAAGTCCGATGGGGGCATACACACGGTCGGAATATAAAACCAAAAGCTCCCATCTGACTTTTTCTGTCGGAAACTTCGACTGTGTGTACGCGGCATCAGAATTCCTTTTTTTTTTGCTGCTGTGAGCCGACTTCCTGTAAGAGGACAGCTACTTCCATTCTCCACGGCCCCACTGTATGCAGAAACAGACATTCTCTCTTGCTTTCTCCCTTCATGGACTTAGGACTGTGGGATTTGTAATGTGCACATTGCCATAAATAACATGCACCACTTGCTCCAAAGAAATGGAAGTAAGGGGAAAAGGAGAGATTTGTGGAGCTCACAGAGGACTTTTTAAGGGGCAGAAAAACACAGAAAGAGGATTTCATAAAAAATAGATCACATAGAGGATGTTTGTGGATTATTTTTGGTGAATAAAAATATTGTTTAATGTGACTTTAATCACTCTTTTGATGCGGAGAATAGGTGCAGTGTGTGTGTGTGTGTGTTACCCGTTTGCTTCACCCTTATCCATTGAATGTGAATGAATGAGTGACTTGTATAGCGCTACCTATGTGACAATACTTAAACTGAACATTGCAAGAAAACAAAAGGCTAAAAATAAATAAAATGCTAAGAGAAAATACTGGGATAAACCTCTATTAGATTGTAAGCTCTTCTGAGCAGGGCCCTCTTAATCCTCTTGTATTGTATTGTATTGTATTATAACTGTATTGTCTCCCTTTTTATATTGTAAAGCGCTACGTAAACTGTTGGCGCTATATAAATCCTGTAATAAATAATAAAATATAAATAATCACACTATACCCTGGCTTTCGGTGCACTTGTCTAGGTGAGGGAGAGGTCACCGGGCCTTCAACCCCAGGTAAGCGGAGGAGCATGTTCTTGCGGGATTTGGCACCCTTAGCTTTACCAGGATTTTTCAAGAGCAAGGATAAAGAGTACATGCATTTAGAGAGAGCAACAATAAAATGAACCTGTTGCTTGGCCCATTGAAGGCAAAACAGGATTGTTTTAGGAAATCATAGCAAAAAAATAAAAAAAAAAGGCATTCCTTTTATCAAGTTAACAATTTATCTTTTCAACCATAAAAAGGAATCTGACTGCTCTAGCTTTTAGTTTTTAAGCAAAATCACAGAGAATTGTACATCTGTGCCACAGTGAACTGCATTTAACAAACTACCAGGATAAAAGAAATTTGAAAAATAACATTTTAATGTCTCCTAAAGAATGAATACGCAAAAGCCTGAAACAAGCATGGTGAAAACAATGATGATTTAACTAGTCTGGTTTTGCAATATCATATCTGTTGAAGGCAGAATCAATCTGTACGCCCTCATGCCAGAATAAGCATTAGATTGAGGAGAGTAAAAAAACAACAGGCTTAATTACAAAAATCATAAAGCATATTTTTTTACAATCAAAAATAGATTTTTTTTTTCTGTTCACTAAAACATTACTGCATGGATCAGATGAATTTACCACGCACACATTTTATTGATTTTGGAGGTTTGTGTGTTAAAGTCAATTCACATATATTATTGCATGATATTTTACTCCAATAGGAACACTGCCTGAACCTCTGACTAGCTTTACCAATTAATTTTTATGGAGGTGTTCATGGAAGTGTATCCAAATCCCAAAGCAAGCATTTTTTTTTCCTTTTTTTTTGTTTGTTTGCTTATTTTCACTGATCCTGCCAATAACACTTCCTGTCCTAGCATAATTCACTTACTGTATCTTTGGAGGAGCAGCATTTTGAGTAACAGAAAGTATGTTAGGAACGTAAAACAATCTTCTCATCTCCATATCATAGGGGGGGGGGGGGTGTTCTGTTGTCACCTAAATAGGGCTGATAACAATGTTTAAAGCGAAACTTCACCCAAAAAGGGGAAGTTCCGCTCATTTGCATCCCCCCCCCCCCCCCCCCCCGGTTTTGACAGGAACCCACTCCCAGTGACCTGAGCAAAGTTCAGCCCCCTCCTCCCCTGCAGCCTTCTAGGACACATCGCAGGTCCCAGAAGACGGTGGGACCATTCACAAAGCATGCGCATTGGCAATGGAAAACCAGCTGTGACGCCACAGGGCTTCACAGCCATTGTCCCTTAGGTAATATGCCAGTACCTGTTTCTCAAGCAGATTGAAGAAACAGCTCCGATCTCAGATGAGGACAGATCTGGATCCCTGGACAGTTAAGTGTCCTTATATTAAAAGTCAGAAGCTACAGTATTTTTAGCTGCTAACTTTAAATTTTTTGGAGGGAGACTGGAGCTCCTCTTTAGGTTCGTCATTGTCAGTTCGCTACAGGAAGTTATACCAGCTCACAGGAGTCTTGGCAGGATCAACGGGTATTATTTGTATCCAATATGTAAAAAAAACACATACAATGAGGTATTTATCAGACAAAAAAGGGGATCAAATAAGAGAAGTTCATTGATAGGTTTGAGAAACACTTTGAAGAGAGAAGAGAAAGGAAACATTCCATGTGAAATTGGATGAAATGTGGATTTGTAAGAAGTCTTGGGTTTAACTAGTTAATTACATTACTAGTTCATTTCATGTGGAAAACTAACTCCATTACAATTACACATTAATAATGTGTCATTTTTGGGAACATTTGGATGTGAAAATTTTCATACAAAGGAATCACAAAACAATTATCTTGACAGCATAACAACTGGTCCGTATGTCATATTTCCATTATATTAGAAATATGAATAGCTTTAAAAAAAAGAATTACCCATGTTTATTCAACTTGCTTAAATTATTTAACTGTTGAGCGTTAAACAATATCTTCCAAGCATCTTTTTTTTGATAAAATGTTTTTTTTCTAATTGCAGTTGAGCTTTTATAACAAAAGACCCATGTGCTCCAAGTTTTATTTTCTTGTGCCTCCAAGTACCTCCATACTTTACTCTCCATTATTTTGTGACCCCACAAAAGTATTTATAAGCAAGAGCCCATTAAATGAACACTACAGCTAAAGATTGGAAACTTAAAAATTAGACCATGAAGATTCCTGAGGGCCAGTTCACACCAACCCTTGTGCTGACATGTGATGTCCTGCATAAAAAAGGGCAGACATGCTGCATTTGGCGATGTACACAAACTAACATGTATGATAACAGGGCACATAGAGAACAATTGTTTTCCATGTGCCCTTGCATTGAGCCTGCATTGATCAATGCAGGACAATGCACCTGGTGTGGACAAGTACTGTACGTAATGACCTTCTAAAACTGGCTGACAGACTTGAACATCATGCTCTTAACATATTTGCAAATAAAGTGCCTTGAAAAAGTATTCATACCCCTTGACATTTTCCACATTATGTCATGATACAATTAAAAACTTAAATGTATTTTATTGGGATTTTATGTAATAGACCAACATAAAGTGGCACATAATTGTGAAGTGGAAGTAGATTGATAAATGTTTTTTAAAATGTTTTACAAATAAATATCTGAAAAGTGTGGCGTGCATTTGTATTCAGCCCCCTTTACTCTGATACCCCTAACTAAAATCCAACTAAAAATCTAGTGGAACCAATTGCCCTCAGAAGTCACCTAATTAGTAAATAGAGTCCATCTGTGTGTAACTTAATCTCAGTATAAATACAGCTGTTCTGTGAAGCCCTCAGAGATCTATTACAGAACCTTAGTGAACAAACAGCATCATAAAGGCCAAGGAACACACCAGACAGTTCAGGGATAAAGTAGTGGAGAGGTTTAAAGCAGGGTTAGGTTATAAAGAAATATCCCAAGCTTTGAGGCCCATGGCAATGCTGGAGGAACTGCAGAGATCCACAGCTCAGGTGGGAGAATTTGTTCACGGGACAACTATTAGTCGTGCTCTCTACAAATCTGGTAAGTGGCAAGAAGAAAGCCATTGTTGAAAGAAAGCCATAAGAAGTCCCATTTGCAGTTTGCGAGAAGCCATGTGGGGGACACAGCAAACATGTGGAAGAAGGTGCTCTGGTCAGATGAGACCAAAATTTAACTTTTAGGCCTAAAAGCAAAATGCTCTGTGTGGTGGAAAACTAACACTGAACATCACCCTCTAGTTCATTGGGAGAAGAGTTTAGGGACTTTACATGAAATTTTGGCCTGGTAAGGCCACCTATTTCCATCCCTTGGGACTTTAAATGAAACCATGACCTGGTAAGGTCATGTGTTTCCATCTCTGTTACAGGGGGTCCCCGACTTACAAACATCCGACTTACAAACGACTCCTACTTACAAACGGAGGGAAATAACAGGAAGTGAGAGGAAATCCACCCCTAGGAAGGGAAATTCACTCCTGTAAGTGTTAATATGGGAAAAGGTGTCTCCACTGATGTTTTATCACCAGTCCATATTTCCCTAACAACCCAAAATTTTTAAAATCCAATTTTCATTGGGACAGAAGGTGAGGTGAAATCTTCTGAACAGGGGCACAGACAGCAAAACAAATGTTACAGGGGTGATAACCCTTCCCAATGTTCTCCAAAAAGCTTAAAAATAGATTTTTTGGCTGGAGCTACATTTAAAAAATGTACCTGTTCCGACTTACAAACAGATTCAACTTAAGAACAAGCCTACAGTCCCTATCTCGTTTGTAACCCGGGGACCCCCTGTATAGTCAAAAAATGGGGAGAGCAACAAGGGTGGGACTTTAAATGATGTGCGTAATTGCAATAGAATAAATTGGTGAATAATTGGGAAGATTTAATGAGTTCATATAGAGTATAACATACATATGATAATAATAACAGTTACAAATGGTGAACAATATTTGCAATAAATATAGTAGCAACATAAATACATGATATATGGAAAAAGAAAACTGCGCCAGGTCAAAACTAAAATAACAATAATGAAAACCAATGCACATGAATGACCTGTGTATCTGATTGATAGTATTTGAGATACTAGTAACCTGAGGAATGGGGTCTGCACACAGATTCAAAAGGACATAGGCAAACAAATGATGGTGTATTCTCAGGTTAACAAAACATAAATAGCAGATATTCAACTAAAATAGTCCAAATATAAAACTGTGAACAATGGTAAATAATAGTTGTCAAAGTCTCTGTGTGAGATGAATGACCAATAGTGATGGATCAGAGTCCTCTTATGCAGTAGGTTCCACTACACCAATGTGCTCCACTTCTAGTTAAAGTGCCACCACCAGTAAGTAGGCTCCTTACCAGATATATGTAAAAGAACGCACTCAGATACGAGCTTTAGCACGAAATTCCAAACGTCAGGATATGGTTGCCCCTCAGACAGTGTCCTCCAAGATGGATCAAAAACTCCAAGACCGGAGGGAGGAAGAAGCACACTTCCAAACGCCAGAATAAACAGATAAGGCACTCAGAGGTGCATCCACAGATCCCAGATCTGATGGACTCCTAATTACGGGAGTCGTTCTTGCAAAAGTGAATAAAAGAATCAGCTGATTCTTTTATTCACTTTTGCAAGAACGACTCCCGTAATTAGGAGTCCATCAGATCTGGGATCTGTGGATGCACCTCTGAGTGCCTTATCTGTTTATTCTGGCGTTTGGAAGTGTGCTTCTTCCTCCCTCCGGTCTTGGAGTTTTTGATCCATCTTGGAGGACACTGTCTGAGGGGCAACCATATCCTGACGTTTGGAATTTCGTGCTAAAGCTCGTATCTGAGTGCGTTCTTTTACATATATCTGGTAAGGAGCCTACTTACTGGTGGTGGCACTTTAACTAGAAGTGGAGCACATTGGTGTAGTGGAACCTACTGCATAAGAGGACTCTGATCCATCACTATTGGTCATTCATCTCACACAGAGACTTTGACAACTATTATTTACCATTGTTCACAGTTTTATATTTGGACTATTTTAGTTGAATATCTGCTATTTATGTTTTGTTAACCTGAGAATACACCATCATTTGTTTGCCTATGTCCTTTTGAATCTGTGTGCAGACCCCATTCCTCAGGTTACTAGTATCTCAAATACTATCAATCAGATACACAGGTCATTCATGTGCATTGGTTTTCATTATTGTTATTTTAGTTTTGACCTGGCGCAGTTTTCTTTTTCCATATTTTATGTGTGTTTATCCCACCATTCTGCAGCCGGTTTAGGTATCATATATTGATTCATTTATTTGTTTATTTATTTCATCCCTTTTTTTTCCATCCTACTGTGTGATCATTTGTGTACGTCAGGGTAGCGCGGTTTTTTGCTCTCACATAAATACATGATAATATGAACATCATAACTTTCCACAGTACACCAGATTGAAATTGATATAAAATCATAGAGCATAGGGTAATGCCTGCATGACAAGTGGCCTCAATATCCTGTAGGGTAGATTATTGATATAGCAGCTGTATAAACTTGGGTAAAATTAGTAGAACACGCGACATTTGGTAGCTCTACGCGTTTCGTGGCTGGAACGCCACTCGTCAGGAGCAAGCGCGTGTGGTATCTAGAATAAAAAAGTTTATGTAAGAATAGTCCATTGATTGCAAGCATGAAACAGAGGTGGGGTGATAGAAGGGACCCCACACAGGGTATATGCTTACATACCAGGGTTCGTGTGATGGTGGCTGATTGCCGGGCATCGCCGGCCGCTCGGAGGCATCACCCCCGGGAGCTGAGGTGGACAGATCAAAAGGGGCAACCCACAGGGCGCTGTCCAAGGCGGGCATGGACCCACGAGGCAAACCTGTGTGGGTAGTTTGGGTGAGAGGTGAAAAGACAGGACAAGGAAAATGCCAAAGAATTAGGCAAAGTGGATGGGAAAACAGAAAATTTATGATAATGATGATGGTGAGGGAAGGGGAAGAGGGTGGACAGTGTGAGAGAGGTGGGTGCAGCCAAGACTGGGGTGGCCCGAGAATAGATTCAGGTGAGAACTGGAAGGGAAGAAAAGAGGACCAATTACCAGTGTAGAGAAGGTGGAAAGTTGTGGGGAGAGTGAGGGGTGGGATGGGTAAGGCGGTGAAGAGGGGTGAATAGTACCTGGTATGTGGAGTGAATCAAAGGACAGCTGAAGAGACTGACAGTCCCCAAGACAAGCGTGGTATCCGGTGTAATGGGAGCCTCGAGAGAACATCATTTAAAGTCCCACCCTTGTTGCTCTCCCCATTTTTTTGACTGAACATCACCCTGAACACACCATCCTCACCATGAAACATGATGGTGGCAGCATCATGTGGGAATGCCTTTCTTCAGCAGGGACAGGGAAGCTGGTCATAGTTGATGGTGAAATGGATGGAGCCAAATACAGGGCAATATTAAAAGAAAACCTGTTAGAGTCTGCAAAAGACTTGAGATTGGAGCGGAGGTTCACCTTCCAGCAGGACAACGACCCTAAACATACAGCCAGAGAGCTACAATGGAATGGTTTCAATCAAAGCATATTCATGTGTTAGAATGGCCCAGTCAAAGTCCAGACCTAAATCCATTTGAGAATCCGAGGCAAGACTTGAAAATTGCTGTTCACAGATGCTCTCCATCCAGACACAGCTGGAGCTATTTTGCAAAGAAGAATGGGCAAACATTTCACTCTCTAGATGTGCAAAGCTGATAGAGACATCCCCAAAAAGACGTGCAGCTGTAATTGCAGTGAAAGATGGATCTACAAAAAGTATTGACTTAGGGGGGCTGAATACAAATGCACGCTACACTTTTCAGGTATTTGTAAAAAAAAAAAAAAATGAAAACCATTTATCATTTTCTTCCACTTTACAATTATGTACCACTTTGCGTTAGTCTATCACATAAAATCCCAATAAAATAAATTTAAGTTTTTTGGTTGTAACAAAATGTGGAAGATTACACTGAGTGTTATTTAACCTAGAAGAGGAGAAATGCTGGATTGCTGAACAGATGAGTCTGCGGTGCACAATGCCAGAGTGCATGCTTTTTTAAAATAAAAATGTTAACTGCGGCTTTAGGATCTTTGGACTTGGACTTTAAATGCAACAGAGCAACCATGTGTGAAAAAAGTAACACATTTTTAGAAAGGTAATAGAAAAATACTGCGCTAAAAAATATATATATATATATGTGTATATATAGATAAAAGGAGAATATGGTACTCAAGCGCTGGTAAAAATTCCTAATAACACAAAATAAAATCCAGAAGCTTCACCAATAAAATGATCACTCACTGTCCAAAATATAAAAAAAATTTAAAATTAGTGCGCTACTAGTATAAAAATCGCTGTGCAAAATAGTAGAAATCGCTGTGCTAAATAATTATAAATACTCAATAGATGCAATTCAATAAAGTGAATAAATTATATATATATATATATATATATATATATATATATATATATATATATATATATATGCAAAAAAATCTGGAGACGTCAGATTGTGACGAAACATGCGTAGAGAGATTGACGTGCTGACGTCATCGCACTTTTTCAGTGGACGGGTGTTCGCTTGCTGGCCGGCTGTTTTTTTTACGATCGTTTTTATCTTCTTATTTGTAAGTGCAATCCTTTTATTCTATTAAACCCTTTTTTTTTACGGTATACACTATGGAGTCTTTCTTTATATTTTCTGGGTAGTACCTGAATTTGCTCCTTGATGGTTGATGCTTGAGTATTCCAGGCTATTTGGTGCTCATTATAAGCTCCTTCCCAATACTAGCGGTGGATTATCATCTTCCCTTTGGATAAAGGCCCTGGCTGGGCATTTAGCCGCAGGCTCCTTAAAGCTTGCCTTCTGGTAAGCGCACAATCTATGTGGTGGAGGTACACTGTCGTCAAGAGGTGTTATTTCTAAGAACTCACTTTATGTGCTAATTATGGACTGTTTATTTACTACTTACATTATTTGTACACAACCATTGATTTGGAATAATTTTTTTTTTTTTTTCATTTTTACACTTATCTGGTCACGGTCAAGGTACTTCAAATTATATCTGCTCGCCTATAGGCCATCAGCATCTCTACCATTATGCTATGCTATTTAGTTTTTAGGCTTTGTTGTTTAAAAGTCACACAGAAAATGCACTAGATAGAAAACACATTGGACAGAATATAGTTTGCAGAGCTAAGATACTAATGACAGGGACTTTCACTTAATCAGCTGGCTAATAAGCTGGGTGATTTTTTTCTTCTTCCTTATGTAAAGAAAAATGAAAGGTCAGGCCAAACCGAGATCTCGTTTCATCCTGTGGAGTGTATTTAATCCCATGGGCTATAAAATGCAAATAACCAGGAAACCATAAAGCTTATGATTTAGACAAAAGTCTTTAGAACAGCATTACTTAACCATCCACAAAGCTATGTCATATCAATTAAGGGAAGGATAACAGATACATGCATTTAATGAACTATTCCAGCTGAGCCAATGAAAAAATAATAAACAGCTCCTTCCAAACAAAGCAAACAGAACTATCCTTCTCATAAATTAATGTTAACAATGTTTTCCTTCACAGCCACTTACTATTATCCCATAGATCAAAGTTTTGCAGCTCGTCCTTGCCTGACATTTTTAAGAGTTTATGGACTCTGTTATGCAGAATCAGCTAAGAAACATGCAAATCTTGGCACTATAATATATTGGTGGTCCCGACTGATTCGCAACTCGAGAGGGGGGCAGAAGTTGTAGATGGTTTGCATGGCAAAATTTAAAGGAGGTTTCCCATATGACCAAGCTAGAAAGTGTAGTGAATACATTAAAAGAGAAATTCATTTTATTTTTTTTAAAGAATCCTACTTACCTAGGTGGATGCAGCATTGGTCCGATGCTGCATCTGTCCCCGCCGGCTCCAAGACTGAGAACAGAGTGATCAAAGACCGCTGATCGTTCGGTTCGCGGTGCTCAGTGAGCAGAGAGCTGCTGACTCTTAGTCACTGGCTCTTTGCTCAGCCTGCCCATGCTCACTGCAGTATTGAGCTGAGTAGGGGACAAGCTGAGCAGAGAGCCAGTGACTGAAAATCATCAGCTCTCTGCTCATGGAGCATTGAGAACCAGCTGTCTTTGATCGCAGCAGCTCGCTGAGTGGCTGAGCTAGCTGCCGATCCAGGGTTGTGGGCGGATCCGGACCATTGCAATCTTTCCCTAGCCTGGACTGGCTCTGACTTCAGCCTTCTGAAAACAGGTCACAGGAGTGCGGAAAGAACTGCACTCCTGTCATTCACAGAATAAGTACAGCCAAACAACTGTTGGCTGTACTATTCCTTTAAATGTATCCTAGTGTTCAGCCAGCTTGAAAGCTTCTATTCAGGATCACCTCCAGGACTTGTTAGCCTAAACCTTCATCTACAAAATATCTAAATATCAAATGTGTTGTCACCTATTACTGGTCAGAAATCCCCAAATTGCCACTGTTAGCTACAATACTACAGGGGCTTCTTTACACTTAGGGCCATCATAGTGTGTACTCTCTCCTGTCGCCTATGATGAACTCAGCAGATGCCTGCCCCTTTCAGTGATCTCCTGCACTGAGGCAGGAGTACACTCGGAGCACCAGTTTAACAAACCAAAATCACAGTCACCAACGAAACAGAGCAAAGAGTCAGTCCAGTTACTTCATACTGGGATCCAAGTAGGGAATCTCTTTGTCAAATAAACTACCAAACAGGTTGAAGGTGTCCTCACATTTACAGATTTCAATATTAACATAGATCACTAGAGAGAACATTGGGCCATAAATACCCTCAAAGGGAAAAGCTCTGCCACATTGTCTGGAAAGGGACAAGATCCTATAAGGAGTTACTACTTGTCATAGAGGAATGACTTAACAGTGGGTGTAACAGAAAGGTCTTATAGCCGTGGAAGCTCCAAAAGACTAAGATCAGCCAGGTTAGAAACTACCCCTTTAAATCTCTGTAGGCGGCTCAAAAACAGCTACTCTCGACTCTGCAGGGATGGAACAGAAGCATGCTTAGAGATTCCGGGAGCAGACTGCTCTAGTAATTCAACAAACAAAAAGCCCAAAGTGGAGGTGGAAGTCCTTCAAAACAAAAAGGGAAGGGTTCAGGCTAAAGAAGCTTAAAAGGAGGGGGAAAAAAAGGCCGCCAACTTACTAGGACTCTAGCAAGCAACTAAGACATGATGGTTAGAAGCAGGGATATATAAAACTGGATTAACTTTTTGTTTGCCAGTTTCCCTACCTCCCATAAACAGCAGGATAACCCCACTTCCAGTGTCCGCCAATAGACAAAAAATACAAAACAATACCTATGAGGGGAGAAGCCAGTTAATACACTTGACCTCCTAGTTCCATCTGTAGTGCCAAGACAAGCATGACATCATCATGCTTCCAGCAAGATCCCAGGGACTGCAGAGCTATCCTAAGATATTTCAGGTACTTGGAATTCCCTGAGACCTCGCTGGAAAGAAGGGCATGTCACCCGCTGTAGTAAAAAAGCACGGGTAAGGTATGTATAAAAACTAGCCTTTTAGGATGCAGGTTTTTTTTTTTACATGTCATTAGAAACGAGTTTTAGCATGGTGTGGGGTGAAAAAAGTGGGAATTGCATGGTAGTGCAAAAATTCACTTTAAAAGGGGTGTTACAAAATTTTTTTTTAAAAGTCAGCAGCTAAAAAAAAAAAAAAAGTAGCTGCTGACTTTTTTAATAAGTACACTTACCCTCCCAGGGCGCCCGCGATGTCGGTCGCAGAGGACGAGCTGTCCCTCGGCGATCCTGTTCCAGCGCCGCCATCCTCAGTAAGGGAAATGGCTTCCCGTTTCCTACTGCGCATGCGCGAGTCGGGGCGCAGTCTACTGCGCATGTGCGGGTCTAATTTGTGAATGGGGAACGCGATGTGTTGTGGGACATAGTTCCCCATAACACACCGCGCCCCATTCACTAGACGACGGAAGGAGAGAAGATCACTGCGGCGCTGGAGGAGGCAGATTAGGACGATCTGCCTAGCAACAGCCATTTTTGGTAAGTAAAAAAAAAAATACATTTTATTTCTTTTTTTTTTTAATTGTTACTAACATTTTTTAAAGTTTTTGTTTTCAGGGTGTCCCACCACTTTAAGCTGCCTTCACCGCTTAGTGGGTTGGTCACCCTGAATGGTTACTATAATAGATGTCTTTATTATTCTGCATTATTAGAATACTAAGGGGTCCATTTATAAGCAGCAATATGGCCATACCACAGCAGTATCATTACTTTAAAAACATATTGCACATTTATAAAGCATAGCAATGTGTTACACAAACGTCCTTAGTCTACTCCAGCCTTTAGTACAGGCACTACCTTCATACATACGCGATACCACACACACGGTCGGATTTTCCAATGCTAATCTTTACTCCCAAGAGTTATCTCTATTTATCATCAGAGCACTCAAATTTATCTTGACTCATAATTTTTTCTCTTTCAACGGTTCCCACTACCTCCAGGTACAGGGCGTTGACTTGTTCGGAAAGTCCAACCGTGTGTATGCTCCATCGGAAAGTCCAACCGTGTGTATGCTCCATCGAACATTTGCGGTCAGACTTTCGGCCAACAAATGTTTGCTAGCAGGTTCTCAAATTTTCTGCCAACAAAACTTTGTTGTCGGAAAGTCCGATCCTGTGTACACAAGTCTGTCACACAAAAGTTCACACATGCTCGGAATCAAGCAGAAGGAGCCGCACTGGCTATTGAACTTCCTTTTTCTTGGCTCTTCATACGTCTTGTACATCACCACGTTCGTAATTGTTGGCCAACATTTGTGTGACCGTGTGTATGCAAGACAAGTTTGAGCCAGCAACCTTTAAAAAAAATCCACCAGTTTTGTTGGCGGAAAGTCCGATCGTGTGTACGTGGCATTAAGCTAGCTTTGTGACTTTTGGACTTGGAAGCCAGTGGAACCAAATTCTTCTGAATGCAAGAGAAAAAAAAAAGCAAAAAAAGAGAGAGTCCCAACATGTAACCTGTGAAGGTCATGTGAACAACTTCTCCTCCAACCACAAAGTTCTTTCTGCTTTGTTAGCCAGAACACAGCATGCTTCATACCGTGGCCTGTACTTATGAATGGCCTCCTGTAAGATGCCTGATGCCATGTGAAATACATAGCAGAAAGAGAGATATGTACGCTGTGCTAAAAATATCCCCTAAGTAGTGAAACAGGTAGACATGTGCACAATAGAAAAATTAGCTTATTTTCGTTTTGTTTCTTTCGTTTCCGTTGATTCGTAACGATTTGTAAATTGGTAATTCGTCGGTGTTCGTATTCGTAACGATTCGTATTTTCGTAAGAGTTATTTTTTCGTTGATTCGTTTTTCCGTTAGTTTAATTTTCGTTTATTCGAAATTCGGGCGCATTCGTATTTTCGTAGATTTAGTTACATTCGTACTTTCGTAAGATTGATTTATTCGTACTTTCGTAACATTGTTTTCGTAGATTCGTGATCGGAGCATAATTCATAATTTTATGTAATGTGTATGCTATTATTACATTTTAAGAGACACGGAAAATTACGAATCGAAAAAAAAAGTTACGAATGTACGATTTTTTTCGTTCAATCCATTCGAAGCACGTTAAGCAGCGCCATTGTAAGAGACACTGAAAATTCCGAATCGCAAATAAAAAAAAAAAAATTTACGAATGTACGAATTTTTTCGTTCAATCCATTCAAAGCACGTTAAGCAGCGCCATTGTAAGAGACACGGAAAATTACGAATCGAAAAAAAAAAGTTACGAATGTACAAATTTTTTCGTTCAATCCATTCGAAGCACGTTAAGCAGCGCCATTGTAAGGGACACGGAAAATTACCAATTCAACAAAAAACAAAATGTTACGAATGTACGAAAATTTTCGTTCATTTTGATTTTCGTTGTTCCCGTTTTCGTTTTTCGGATTTTCTTCTTTCGTAGTTTCGTTGTTTCTAACTTGGTTATTTCGGATTTTCGTTGTTTTTCATATTCGTTCGATTCGAACATTCGTTAAAATTTTTAGCGAATCGTTCGTTCATTCGTACAAATGAACGAATGAACGAATATAACGAATTTTAACGAAAAACGAAAAAAAACTAAACGAATTGCACATGTCTACAAACAAGTAGAGGATTAAACTAAATGAGCATACACCTGATAAAGCACCCTCGTATTTCAGACAGACAGGTAGAAATTGTGCTACGTCAGTTTAAATGTAAGGGCTCAATGCTGTTAACACACTGTTTTGTTTTAATCCAGCTCTACTTTAGACACACTATATCCATTTGAAATAATCCAACAAAGGCATTCGGTATTAAGCATTCTATCCCCTTTCCTATTTTAACCACCAGAAAAGGAAACGCACTGCTCCACTTGGATCCCCACCTTCTAATTCAATGCATTTAGCTATGTGCACCCTCAAGCAATGAAATTATTATAAGTATAGCTCTAAACCACAGTTAAAACAGAATTCTGCAACAATAGAACTTGTTACATATCACAAAGCTTAGACCTCCAAAATGTCATGAGGGATGCCAAACCAGATGATTGCTGCCAAATGAAAAATAATATATGTATCTTCAGGCCTTTAATTATCAAAAACAGTTATTGCCATATTTCTAAGCATGCTGATGTTTCATATTACCTCCGGAACCTAAGAAGCCAGATAAATAACAAAAGTGGTTACTGCATACGGCATTACCCATACTTATGTGTTACATTTTGTAAGGCTGAGTACACACAAGCATCAAGCGAGTACACTTGACCAGCACACAAAAAAACTACTTACAAGAACCATTCAAGGAGCTGAACAGCTCGATAAACAGGAGCTCCTTCGACTCTTTTGCACTGCACCAAAAAGCGCATGGGCTGAGACAGTGTACTGAGTTTATGGAACTGCATAGCTCCCAAATGTCCCCAATTTCGAAGAACTGTCCCTGAATTGGAACAAAGTTCCTCTGTCCCTCTTTCCTCTTTTGTCCCTCGGTTTGGTCTGATCTATATAGTTGTATTTAAAATGCACTATTAATCTTTCAAAAAGTTTTGCAGTGCTAAACCCTTCATCCAATTTTTAAATTGCTGCATTTGTAAATTTCATAAGCCAATATAAGGGTATAATAGTGGTTAAAAAAAAAAGTATTACATGTTAAATCTAGTACAGGGGTCTCCAAACTACAGCTTGTGGGCCAAAACTGCAAGTTTGCATCTGGCTTTTTGATGTAAGAGGGGACTCTGATGGAGAACCTGATTTAACTGATGTAAGGGGGACTTTGATATAAGGGGGCTCTGATGGAGACTCTAAATTACGTGGGGACTCTCTTCTTGGGAGGGGGTCTTAGTGCCCTTCATCTGCTTCAGAAAGGCTGTGTCAGGGCTGGACTCAGCACTTCCTTCTCAAAGCTGGCCGCTCAGCTGGCGGCCAATTGCCTGCTCCTATCTCTCCAGTGACTCACCTGTTGATATCCTGCTTGTCAGTCCTGCAGTCCAGATGATCTCTACCTTCGCCTTGGTCACATCTCTAGAGACGCTCTCCTGTGTTACTGTTAAAGACTTGCTTGGCTGACATTCCTTCTGGCTCCAGCTCCTGCTTGCTGTTCTACTACGCTCATCTCTGGCTCCCTGGCGTTTTGGCTTGTCTGACTATCCGTTCCGGTTCCTGAACTCTGGCTATGTTTTGACTACATTTGCTCGGTTTACCTTTTTTTTTTGTTTCAAACGTTTTTATTGAAAAGAATGCAGATGTTAACTCAACAAGGTAAGAATACAGAGCCATTTTGCGGACGCAGCCGCTGTATAGAATGCAACAAAAAGAAAAACAACACCTGTAGAAATAAAACATACATACACTCCTGTACAGGAATTCAACTTTGTATGATACAGGTAAGTTGGTAGAACAGTAGGCATAACATTTCTGAGGAGACTATGTGCTGCTAATTATTCATTTTTCAAAACGAGAAAAGAAAATTAAAAAAGAAAGGGGGGGGGGGTGCGAAGGGAGGGACAGGTAGGAAACGATAAGGATGCAACACAGTCTATGTTAGTAATTGGATAAGTGGACGTGTGTAGTGAGGGGATTTTGAAGTTACGGAGGGGAGCAAGTTAAAGCGACCTAGGAACAGAATAAACGGGGGATGGGTGACTCAGGAACTTCGTTCATGTCACCACCCTCTGTGTGCAATGATATTAACTTTTTTTTTTTATTATTATATTATTATTATTATTATTATTATTAATAATAAACAAGTGTGATTTAACTGTACTTCTGTCTCAGTCTGATTCATGGTTTCTGACAGGCTGGTAGAATACCTGGATTTAGGCCTTAGGGCTTAAGTCCAGGGGCTAGAGGGTGTCCCTCTCAATGCAGGCAGTGTGCCTGAAGGCCATGCTGGCCCAATCTGATCCATCCATGCTAGAGTCATCACTTGAATGGAGAAAAACTAGAACTAGAACTAGTTTTCTGGGGCCACTGTGCATCAGAAGAAATTATGCAAGAGGCGTTTGGATGGTGAGATGCACCCAGTTATTTCTAGCCTGAGAAGTTGATAGAGTCTGACCACTGAGTTTTGGGCAATTTCACATTCACAAAAGTATTCCTAGAAGAGAGTCCCCCTTTGTTGTAATAATATGCCCAGAACATGCTCTGCCATTTCAGTATACAAGATAGCTTAAATCTGCAACTATAGAATGCTTATAAGGATGCTTGCACAAGCATTTTTTTCTATATACATCATTGTGGGTTGGTTTGTCTTTTCCTGTTCTGTAGGCCATGGGACAGGATTTATGACTTATGACTCATAACCAGCTAGCCTGTTGACCCGTGTTAAGTAATGATAATGTATCTTAAAGGGTCACTGACTTGTATAACCATATAACTAAATATTTCTATACAAATACATCATTTACTAACAACTCCCCCCTCCCCTCTTTCTATTGGTATGCTAAAACATATATAAGCTGTAACACACCTAATAAAGGCAGACATTTTACAAATGCACAACCTGCTTCTCGTTTCATGGTGTCTCCAGATATCCGAGGGCCCTGTTGGTGTACCTATAAGAAGGGTGGTCATCCAGAATACCTACTATTTCCTTTCAAATGTCTTCATGAAGCCCCTCTGAATAAAGGCACTAAAGATTTTACAAACTCAGACACATTACTTTTAAGCGTATGGTATAAATTGCTGCAAGGAGAGCATCACCTCATTTAACAACCCCCCCCCCCCCCCCCCCCCAATAGGAACATAGGAGTAGAGTAACTACAAACAATAGTTCAGAAATAAAGCTCTATAAAAACATTACACATATCCCAAACGGGGAGGACCCAGGTGATGCACTAAACCATATCACACATACAGCTATTTTTTTCTTAAGAAAGATACAGAGTAGACTACTTAGGTACATATCAGGGAGAGGGGGAAACATGGAGGCATGCATTTTCGAAAGGGGACGATGGTAACACTAAATGAATAAGCTGGTTATAGCCCCAACACCTGGGGCACCAAATAGGAAACCAGGGACAAGTGCCATGAGTGCCCCGTCCTAGTAGTGTCTAGTAGGGCACTGTCTAAGATCGGATCAACTTCTTGATGCAGACCAAAGTTTATTGCGCATCCAAAAATTTGAGATAAACTAAATGTAGTTCCCCTTTAAGGTTGGATTCACACCGGCGTCCACCCTGCATTGCAGAATATAAACAACCAAGCCACTGCAAAATGCCATACTCCTCTAACAGGAAAATAACTTTTAATGTGTCATTACCAACTATAAACTAGATAAATCTAAAATGATAAAAAGAGCAACTTTCATCAAAGGACATTTTTTATTACCAACAATAACGCCGATTCAAATCCAGCCTCCACTTGAGTCACTGTTCCATGTGAACCAACCCCAGGCGGTCTTTAATTAAGCTTCTAATTCTGGTTCACAATGACGTCATAATGCCCCCTTCCTGTCTAACATTGTTCAGATCGAGAATGCTACATTTGATCCGCTGCGCATCTACCGTTTGTTAAATCAACACTTCACATCTCTGATCTGCCGAGAACAGAGGAGAGGACCACTGTGTGTAAAATAATTGAAAACCAGAGGCTAGATAAATTGTGAGTGGGCGTTATGATGGTTTAATCGGGAAAGTGTGTTGTGTAGTGTGTCAGATAGACGACACGTGCACTGCAGGAAAAGTTAAAAGCTCTGAATAGCTGAACAAAACCAGGATAGACAATTACTTGTGATGGGCATGTCTAGGTCATGAGCAGGGGAGGCCTATGGCATTGCTCACATCAGAGCAGATAACTGTTTAGCCAAGGCCTCTGTAATTACAGAGCAAGCATTGAGGTTCTGCCTGCGCAGCTATTGTGGATTACGGGATTTGGTTAAAATGATATCTTTGGATAGCTCTGTAAAATAAAAAACTATGGTTACCCAAGAGATGAACATTAAAAAAAAATGTAAAAAAAAATGTACTCAGATGTGTTTTTTTTTTTTTTCACTTTGAACCTACATATAAAGTACATTTCCAGGGATCAACACTTCTAGGAGAAAGGGGAAAGAACCTGTTTTTTTTTTTCTGCATTTTTCCATAAGAGTCATATTATACTGAATGAAGGTTCACATAAGTGTTATTAGAAATCACCAAATTGTAGTTTCCAATAGGGCATACTGAAGTCTAACCCCTTTCACACTGGGGCGCTTTTTTAGGCGTTTTAGTGCTAAAAATAGCACCTTTCAAGCCACCCCAATGTGAAAATCCGAGTGCTTTCATACTGGGGCGGTGTGCTTGCAGGACGGGAAAAAAAGTCCTGCAAGCAGCATCTTTGGGACGGTGGAGGAGCGGTGTATACACTACTCCTCCACGGTCCCTGCCCAATCCACTCCCCCATATATAGTTCCCCCAAAGGCAAGAACTTCCATAAAAGGTAATAGTGTCCCCACCAATCCCAATGTTTGGTTGATTGAATGGGATTGATGGGGACACTATTACCTTTTATGGAATGTCTTGCTTTTGGGGGAACTATATATGGGGGAGTGGATTGGATATATCTTTGCTGGCAGGGAAATCGCTCACTTTTTGCATAAACTGTGATTTGTGAAGTGTTTTTATTATCCAAGTTTTTTGTTCTTTTCTCTATAGAGCAATCCCTATTTTCTGCCTTATTCTATTTCCCTGATGAAGCCAATGCCTTGGCGGAACTAGTTGGGAAGAATTGACCAGTTGATTTCATTACCATCTTTCATCTGGTAAACAGAATATTGCTATCTGCTCCCTTACCTTATGTGTCTGTGTATATATATATATATATGTATATATATATATATATATATATATATATATATATATATTATTGGTTTTAATCTCATTGTAATAAAATTGTTTACTTTATAACATTTGTACTGAGTTGACTTTGGCACCGCGATAATCCCGTCCTCCTTGTCTTCTATTATACTCAATTTTGGGATGAGGTGCCTTATCTATTAAGGACATACCAGCCACTACCCCCTTTTTTCTTGGAACATAACAAATATAACAGAATGAAATTATGTATTTTATAAATGACAACGAACCGAAACTAAACAAAATTTCCAGTTGTGCACAAGTCTAATGGATTGATTGCTGTCTTGATACCAAACAGTGACCAGAGTGAAATGTCAATAAATGACTAGGCTTATCATTGGTTACTCAAGGAAACATCCAACTACCAGAAGCAAAGAATCCTAGAAGCGTATTGTCTGTAAACAGTCCCTCCCTTTTGTTTCGCCAACCCCTCACTCTTACATTGTAAGCTCGCAGGAGCGGTGCTTCGCTAACCCTCTTGTTTTGAATTGTACTGTTGGTGTAGTGTCTCCCTACATTGTAAAGTGCTGGGCAAACGATTGGCGCTATATAAATCCTGTATAATAATATGAACAGTGATTTTACACCAAAGTAAAGAGTGGGTATTGAAAAGCGTTTTATCCTACCTGCAAAATCCACTTCCAGCTGTAAGAAACAATGATAAAAATGATGCTTGTCAAGAAGACACAGAGATATCTCCCAGTGTCTTGGAAGGACATTCAATCACATTGAGGCATAAATAATAATTCTTCAGTGTTTTATTACAAGCGTGACACTTTCATGACTATATGAATATGTAGTAAGTACATTAGCAGACAGGATATCCATTTTCATGAGCTCTGTGTCCCATTAACTCTTACAGAAAAAGTAAGGAACACAACTGTTCTGCAAACAAAGCATCTACAATGATTCAGCTATAAACAACACACAACTGTCCTACCTTTTAGAGATAAAAAGAAAAACATTAAAACAAAAGCCCAGGTGATCACCCATTAATACAGGGCAATCTGTTTTGGGTTTTTTGCTGCTGGCAACCTGGCCTCATAACAGAGATATTTAAATCAAAAAGAACATTGATGATGGTTCCATATAAAACAGTTGGGGCTTGTATCTGAGGATTTTGGACTTATGGGAAAGTGCAGTTTGATTTTAGATACATTCCAGTTGCATTTCAGAGGTTTATAAGATCATTCACATAGTCTGTAAATGACCCAGCAATACCAAAATTTAGCTCTGGCTGCCGGGTCATTACTGGATTGCTTACATCTCTGGAAATTCTTATTCTGGCTGTCAGTGGTGGATTAGGAGGAAGGAGGGAGAAGACTCGGAGTCTGTGTCTGTGTCTGCTACAGGAGAAGGAAGGGAGCAGAGAATAAGCTTTGCCAGCTTCATGGAGGAGGAAGAGGAGCTGTGCCTACCCAAAGGAGGAGGAATATGCAGGAGGTAGTAGAGAGCTGTCCCCATTGGGTTTTCGCCGGCAGGAGCAGGGGCTTTGGGAAATGCCGGCAGAGGGTGTTTGTGTATGCAGTGTGTATGTATGTTCTGTTGTACGTATGTGTATGCAGTGTGCATGTAGGTTGTATGCAGTGTGTTTTTATGCAGCAAATGTGCATGTAGTGTATGCATGTTATATACACATGACTCATGCACTCTGTGCATGGTACACTCCTGACGATCACGCCCCTGCATGTAATGCACTTGACCCCTGCACTATGTACGTTATGCAATCCAGACCACTGCAGTAGGTTTGTTACATACTTCTGCACTCTTTTTGCAGCCCCATCTTTTAAGCCCCTCCCACTGTTAGCACAATTTTGCCACACCTACCATTTGTCATGGCATGCGGCTTTCTGCCAATAGCCTCACCCACCACCTTGCATCAACCTGATGTTAGCTACATTTGTAGTCCCATAGACTTGTTAAAGAAAAAAAAAAAAAAAAAAAAAATAAACTTTCTGACTGGAACAAAAACTTGTCAACGCAGACCCTTAAAATGTTACCAAACCCAGGACCCTGCGTTCACTATATCTGGTCTCCCACAGTACACAGAAATGCAATTATTTTAGTAAATATAAACAGCTAAATACCTTTTCTCATCAGTAGTATATTATAGCAGCCTTGTGACGTCTATCAGTGTCTGGCCGATCACTGGTTAAAGCTTGTAGGAGTTTTCATTCTCCACTGACTGTCCTGCATGACCCCTGACCCTCTGTCTGGACAGTGCTGATTGGCCCTGTGCTGATCACATGCACAACCCCCCTCCCCAAAAAATAAAAACTAGCAATACACACCAAACTGAGCATGTGCAGAGTGCCTCCTAGGGCTCTGTTCGATCAACAGATAGATTACAGACAGTGGAAGAAGGGAAGGATCAGAGAAGACAGGATTAAACAGACTTTTTATACAATGCAGCGGATTAACCCCTTAGGTTCCACAGTGAGTATAACATGCATGCTTTACTGCATATGCAGACTAATTTTAAGGTTGTAGGTTTAGTAAAACTTTAAGTATACAGGTTACCTATGTGGTGCCATCTATAGCTACTAATACCGTAGTCCTCATTGGACCACCATTGTATTGTTATGGTTGAACAGCAACACTTGAGCTAAAAATCATGATACATGATCATGCCATCAAGAACTAGAAAAATCTGTAACCTTTTGTTAAAGCAGAACTACGCTGCATCTGAGCACCACAAACCAAAAACGCTATTGCATTTATTTTTAATATTCAAAGCAAACACATCCTTCAATCCATGTCTCCATGCTTTATTTTGCTGAAAATATCACTTTGAAAAACACCCCCCTAGCACAATACCATAGAGGCCATAGACCATAGAGGCTACCCTCAATTCTCAAATGGGCGAGTCCTAGTTACACTGCTGTACAACCATTTTTCCTCATTTTATTCCCTTGTTTTATTGCTGATATTTACATATGTAGCACCCTCTACTTAGGTAGGTGCTAGAGGTGAGATTTTTGGTGAGTGCAGGTAAATTTAAGCAGGCCCAGCTGGAAGCTAGGCCTGTTTGTTTTGATCTGTGTGGGCTGGTAGTGGCTCAGAGAAGGCTGGTGTCTCACAGATGGCATCACTTCATGGTCTTCACCCTTTTTCTTCTAGAGGATTCTAGAAGAGAGGCAGAGCGGTTTGGAGTGTCTCAGGGAGCCCTGACCAATCCCCAACTAGGCTTGGCAGGGGGCAGGCCTCCTTAATATACCCAGGGTCAGCTGGGGAGGAGTTGTCGGTGGAAGAACTGAGGATGGAGTACTAGGCTGTCGGGGCCTTTGAGGGCACCCCCCCATTCTGGGGGGTGACCTTGGCCCTGGGGACTCTGGTGCATGACGGATCCCTTCATAAATGCATTAAGGATCCAAATAGGAGGCACAGAGAGGAGTCAGAGGACAGCAGGAGCTAGTACTGTCTTCAGGAGAGAACCCCCGGTGTGCGCAGCCAAGAGGGCTGGTGAGTGACATGTGCTATCGGGAGGACTGGAGAGGCATGCCAGAGAGGACTGGGAGGAAACAGTCAAAGCTGGGTGTGGAGCTAGTAAGGATTGCAGGGCCTGAAGAGGGATTACTGGGAGCAGTAGTTCACCATAGGTCAGCTAGCACACAATGACTTCCTATTCTTTTGCTACATTGAATGGCCCACGGTCCCTTCCGGCAATTTCTAGGGCCTGACACCTGAAACAGTCTGCAAGCAAGTGTTGTGCTGGAGGAGACTGGTAAAGTGTATATAGTGTCCCAACTGATTGAAAATACAATTGTTCGTTCTACTGGGCATCCCATATACTCCTATCCCTATCCAAGTTCAAATCCCTCAATAAAATAACAAAACAAACATCTGGACTGTTCATTGTCTCCAAGGTGATTGGGAAGGGAATGCCGGGCCGGCCAGAGTGGGCACAACTTTCAGCAGCCCCTACGGGGGTACCACTACTCATATACTGTCGTTTTAATCTCATGTTTTTTCTCTATTGGAATGTTCGATATGCCATGCTATTTTATCTTAAAAATGGATTACATTAACCCCCCCCCCCCCCCCCAGCAATTCTGGCTGTGGCTACTTTGATTAAGTGCAGATGATTCAACTAGCATTTACTTCCTGCCATTCATCTGCCCTTATCTCAGCCATGCAGACAGAAGGGCGTGCTTAGCTGAGAAAACTCCGCCTCCCCACCTAAAGACTTCTGGGATATATGACATAATTTGCATAGGACTGAATATAACTGAAGAAATTTAAAAAGAAGTTAAAACAATTAAATATAATATACTTTCCTATTTACTAATGTTAGCAATGTAAGGATTCAAAATAATCAAAGTAGATTAAGAGAGTGAAGTTCCACTTTAAAAGCTTTGTGCACAGTAACCAAGAAATTGGGGGCTTTGTCCTGTAACATACTATATACTACAGTGTAACTACTATATCTATCTCACCTACCTAAAAAAAAAAAAATGTACAGTTTAAAAAAAAAATCTGTGCAGAGAGAAATTTGTAGATGCCCTTACTGAACTTCTAAAAATGTTGGTTGTTAGATTTCCACGCTGGTTCTTCCACACTGATTCTTCTTTTAATGATAAAAGTATTACTTTTTATCACAAAGTTGCTTTTAAAATGTTGAATCAGACAAAGAGCAAAATGAACACACTAGCATGAAAAAAAAGAGCAACTTTGATGTGCAACACGCAGGGCTCAATGTCCCACGTCAATTACGTCAGCTAAAAGAAAGTGTTCAGGATTTCCTTTCACAGCAATTGGTGTTTGTATAAAACCTGCAATAGAGTAAAAAGTCACTTGACATTTTATGACACGGTGTTCTGCACGCTCCGTGAGCATATGGCCATTTTGAAAGCTTTAAGATTTTTTTTTTCTTCTTTGGATTGACTAAAAAATAACTCGCTGGCTCTCCCGCAATTCCCTGTGAGAGTATCACACATCGTATGCAGATATGAATACATATTTATGACCAAGTTATAGCTTAGACAATGATAAATGGCTCTTGGGGAAAATGTTAAACTTCAGACATTCCCTTTATATACACGAACAACCATCGCTCTCCTTGGCTTTTGCCTGTGCGCACACATAAATCCATTAAACAAGAGCAGATCTGATGAAAAGTAATAACGGAGAAGGAAATGTATGCATGTGTACATCTATTTAAAGCACAACTCCGGACGATACTTTTTAATTTTTATTGTTTCAAATGCACTGTATAAGCTCTGTCAGGATTTAATTTATATTGGAAAAGGGTGTGGGCTGCTGAATCACTGTTTAAGGCATCTGAAGCTGATCCTTCCGATTACATATTCTAAAAGTTCTCTTTGGAATTATTTCACTTTTAGGGCTAGTTTACACTACTGTTGCACTCTAAAGAGCATTTGACAGGCAGGGAGGAGGTGTTGTATTGCCTCCTAACTCATTCCTACAGCTCTTACAATGTCTAGCTTCCATTTTTCCCCTAATTTTTCCCCCTTTGATTCCAAGTGATTGTAAAGTCTCTTTAAAAAAAAAAAAAAAAAAAAAAAAAATGTCATACTTACCTGCTCTGTTCAGTTAGATTTGCACAGGGCAGCCTGGAACCTCCTCTTCTCGGGTCCCTCTTCTGTGCTCCTGGCCCCTCCCTCCTGTTGACTGTCCCCACAGCAAGCAGCTTGCTATGGGGGTACCCAAGCTGCAGCTCCGTGTGTCCATTCAGACACGGAGCTGCTATTTGGCCCAGCCCCCCTCTCTCCTAATTGGCTAACTGACTTTTATTGACAGCAGCGGGAGCCAGTGGCGCCACTGCTGTGTCTCCGCCAATCAGGAGGGAGAGTCCCAAACGCCAAGGGACTTGTGGACATCACCAAGTATTAGGGGGTGCTGGGGCAGCTGCTACACACAGGGCTTTTTATCTTAATGCATAGTATGTATTAAGATAAAAAAAAAAACCTTCCGACTATTTTGAATTGCTTTTCTGCAACAGGTTTTTTTTAAGCCATGTGATTGGCACAGCACCAATCAGGGCTTACCTGACACAGACTCACACTGCAGAGAGCATACATCAGCAGAGTAATAAAAGCCCCTCCTAAAGATCTCTCTCTGCAGATGCCAAAGAACAAGGAAAAATCATGTGACCACACAACAGCGCTGCAGTAATAAAGGTTCTTAGAGGATTAAAAAATAAAATAAAAAATAAAATACAGTGGCATGATATATATAAGTGGTCTCCAAACTGTGGCCCAGGGGCCAGATACGGACCTTTGCTTGCTTTTATCCAGCCCTTGGGGCACTATTTCATCCACTGATAACAACAATGGGGCATAAATCCCCCTCCACTGACACCAGTGTGAAGGGGCATTATTCCTCCCAAGGACACCAATGATGGGGGACAATTCCTTCCACTGACATCAACTATGGGCATAATTCCTTCCACTGACACCAATGATGGGGCATTGTTTTTTCTTGCTGACGTCGGGACCTTTTCTACTACCAATGGCTACAGCCTGGCCCCCTTAAGCCTGAAGGACAGTAAACTGGCCCCTTGTTTACAAAGTCCGGAGACCCCTGATATATAGAATTTATGTGAATGAATTATGGTAATTAGCACTTCTCTGTTTAGTACAACTTTAATCTGTTGCCGCCCATACTATAGCCGTACGAAGGCTACAGTGCAGGCTTACTTTGCTGGAAGGGTGTCTATTGGTCCTCGTGTGGGCGCGTGATTGAATACCACCAAAAGAAAGCTCTATTCAGTGTTAATTTAGTCGACTAAAACGAAAAACAAATACTATTTTAGTCTACTAAAATACAACTAAAACTAAAAGCCATTTTAGTCAAAAGACTAAAACGAGACTAAAAATTGCAATTACTGAAATGTATTGGAGGTTTTAGTTGACTAACAAAACGTAGGACATTTTAGTCTACTAAAATGTACTGGAGATTTAGTCGACTAAATACGACTAAAACTAAAACAATTGAAGAAGACTAAAATGGGACTAAAACTAAAATGCCATTTTAGTCCCAAGACTAAAATTAACACTGGCTCATTTTGTTTGGGTACAATGTTGCATGACCGCGCAATTGTCAAAGTGCGACAGAGCTGAAAGCTGAAAATTGGCCTGGGCAGGAAGGGGCTAAAAGTGCCCAGTAGACAAATGGTTAAAAGGTGGGCTTTATTCTGAATGTTTCTTTCAATAAAATCTATTTCTGGCCTCTATAAAACAGATTCCCCACCAAACACCAGGATTTTATAACTGTCTGTGAAAGATGTTGTTACATTTTATCCCTGTGACATCAGACAAGAAATACATGCAGATTAAGGATGAGCCCGATGTTCGATTCGAACCCATGTTCGAATCGAGCACCGGGTGTTCGCTCGCTCGGCGAGCCCAGAACTATTGGGGCCGCTCGCATCAAATTCGTGTGATGCGAGCGGCCCCGCAATGCATTGCGGCCCGCGCAGTGCAATGCTGGCTGATGATTGGCCAAGCATGCACTGTGACCCCGCATGCTTGGCCAATCACAGCGCCGGCAGCGAGGAGAGCCATAATTGGCTACAGGCAGGATGCCTGTAGCCAATTATAGCTCAGGGCTTTAGTACACGCCCCACGGTATAAGAGGCCGCCGCGCCGGCGGCGGCCTCGCATATTATGTTTCAGACAGTGTCAGCGTGTCAGTGTGCTGCTGACAACAATATGTGCTTTATTTCTGGGGATATGTGTGTGCATGCTGTTAGAACAGCATTGCAGTATCACATCTGGGGGGTGTCTATAGGTGGCCTGTGAAGGGGGGCAGGTTTCCTGTGCTTAGAACTTTCCCTGCAAAAAAGTGTCATTTTTGCAGGAAGAAAGCTATTTAAATCACTCGCGGCTAATGAATTGATGGCTCCTGTAACACAGAGAGCTGTCATTCATTAATAAAAAACAAAAAAAAAGCGTAGGGGTCCCCCCAAATTCAATAACCAGGCCCTTCAGGTCTGGGATGGATATTAAGGGGGATCCCAGCCAAAAAAAAAAAAAAAAAAAATGGCGTAGGGTCCCCCTCAAAATCCATACCAGACCCTTGAGGTCTGGTATGGATTTTAAGGGGAACCCTAGCCAAAAAAAATGGCGTGGGGTCCCCCTCAAAATCCATACCAGACCCTTATCCGAGCACGCAACCTGGCAGGCCGCAGGAAAAGAGGGGGGGACGAAAGCGGCCCCCCCTCTCGCCTGAACCGTACCAGGCCACATGCCCTCAACATTGGGAGGATGCTTTGGGGGTCTAAGACCCCTAAAGCACCTTGTCCCCATGTTGATGAGGACAAGGGCCTCTTCCCCACAACCCTGGCCGGTGGTTGTGGGGGTTTGCGGGCGGGGGGCTTATCGGAATCTGGAAGCCCCCTTTAACAAGGGGACCCCCAGATACCCGCGCCCCCCCCCCCTGTGTGAAATGGTAAGGGGGTACAAAAGTACCCCTACCATTTCACCAAAAAAGTGGCAAAAATGGTAAAAATGACAGGAGACAGTCTTTGACAATTCCTTTATTAAAATCTTCTTTCTTCATCCTTCGGTTTCTTCATCTTCTCCTTCCTTCATCTTCTTCCATCTTCTTCTTCCATTTTCTTCTTCCTCCGATCCGCTTCTTCTTGCGCTGGTCTTCTCGTCCTTCTCGTCCGGCATCTTCTTCCGTCGGCGTCGGCGTCTCTGTCTCTTCTTGGGCCGCTCCGCGCAATGGGAGGCTCCCGCTGTGTGAGGCTCCGCTCCGTCTGACAGGTCTTTTATAATGGAGGGCACCTGGTGACCCCGCCCCCTCTGACGCACAGGGACGTCATGGGGAATTCCATGATGGCTTTCCCCATGACATCAGAGGGGGGCGGGGTCACCAGGTGCCCTCCGTTTTAAAAGACCTGTCAGATGGAGCGGAGCCTCACACAGCGGGAGCCTCCCATTGCGCGGAGCGGCCCAAGAAGACACCGACACCGACGCCGACGGAAGAAGATGCCGGACGAGAAGGACGAGAAGACCAGCGCAAGAAGAAGCGGATCGGAGGAAGAAGAAAATGGAAGAAGAAGATGGAAGAAGATGAAGGAAGGAGAAGATGAAGAATCCGAAGGATGAAGAAAGAAGAAAGAAGATTTTAATAAAGGAATTGTCAAAGACTGTCTCCTGTCATTTTTACCATTTTTGCCACTTTTTTGGTGAAATGGTAGGGGTACTTTTGTACCCCCTTACCATTTCACACAGGGGGGGGGCCGGGATCTGGGGGTCCCCTTGTTAAAGGGGGCTTCCAGATTCCGATAAGCCCCCCGCCCGCAGACCCCCACAACCACCGGCCAGGGTTGTGGGGAAGAGGCCCTTGTCCTCATCAACATGGGGACAAGGTGCTTTAGGGTCTTAGACCCCCAAAGCATCCTCCCAATGTTGAGGGCATGTGGCCTGGTACGGTTCAGGCGAGAGGGGGGGCCGCTCTCGTCCCCCCCTCTTTTCCTGCGGCCTGCCAGGTTGCGTGCTCGGATAAGGGTCTGGTATGGATTTTGAGGGGGACCCCACGCCATTTTTTCTGGCTAGGGTTCCCCTTAAAATCCATACCAGACCTCAAGGGTCTGGTATGGATTTTGAGGGGGACCCTACGCCATTTTTTTTTTTTTTTTTTTTGGCTGGGATCCCCCTTAATATCCATCCCAGACCTGAAGGGCCTGGTTATTGAATTTGGGGGGACCCCTACGCTTTTTTTTTTTCATTTTTTTTATTTTTTATCAATGACTTTTTTTTATGAATGAGTTTCAATGAATCACTGTTCTCTGTGTTACGGGAGCCGTGAATTAACATTAGCCGCGAGTGATTTTAAATAGCTTTTTTACTTTCAAAAATGACACTTTGCGCAGAGACAGTTCTAAACACGGGAAACATGCGCCCCTTTACAGGCATACTATAGACACCCCCCAGGTACGAAATTTAAAGGAATATTACACTTTTATTGTTTCAATTTAAGCATTATTAAAATCACTGCTCCTGAAAAAACGGCCGTTTTAAAAAAATTTTTTTGCATTGATACATGTCCCCTGGGGCAGGACCCAGGTCCCCAAACACTTTTTATGACATTAACATGCATATTAGCCTTTAAAATGAGCACTTTTAATTTCGAACGTTCGCATCCATTATAACTAATAGGGTTCTAAAGCTCGCACGGACTTTAGGTCCGTTCGCGGGTTCTAGTGCGAGCCGAACGGGGGGTGTTCGGCTCATCCCTAATGCAGATACTGGGGGGGGGGGGGGGGGAAGGAAACCAACTTTTTTCTTTCGGAATTACCCATGATTATTCAGCTATTCAATTTCTTACCATTACGCTATCCGTTTTCAGCATGTGTAAACTATTTTAAAGCTGCCCTATGTCAGATTTTACTTGAATGCACAAAGCTGGCCTATATAGCATGGATAGGGTCTGTAAGGTAAAATGGTATTTGCAGCACAGAAATAGTTGGAGCTGAATTTATGAGTCACTGTAATTCATTTATTAAACATTAGGTTCTGCTTTTACAACTGGTTTTCATCTAAAGATTTCTCATGCCTCTGCCAAGTCATCTTTTCTAACGAGGCATAATGCACCTTCACTCAATTTACTGCTTTCACTGGCTCATCAGTCTCGTATCCTCCTGGGGAATGAGCTGTCCTTTATATGCATGTACAGTCCGCCGTAGGAATGTCCATTACCTATTCTTCCTTTGTCACGGCAGACTCAGTTATTCAGGCCTGTTTAATAAATAACTGATGTGATTAGAGGAAGAGGAACATTAGGATTCTATAATGCAGCTGGAATTCCACCAAGGCTACCACAAAATTCTAGATTTCAAAACTTGACCCTCTTTTTGCAGTTCACTTCTGTGGAGAAAAAGGAATCCCCCGATGATTAAAAAGACATGTTTCCAGCATTACAGCGAAAGAGTTGGTGAGCGTGTCAAGACGCACAGGCAAAAGAAAGGAATTTAATTCAGTACACCCTAAGCCAGAACATTCCTCCCCAACAGAAATGATGCCTGCCTTCCCTATGGATATGCCCCTCTTAAAGTGGTTGTAATTCCTTACATACAGTGGGTAAAGAAAAAAAAATCACACCCCCCCCCCCTTTTTAAATAATCACATTATTGCTTTGCAGCCTGAGATGAAGACATACACAGTTTTTGTTTTATACAGCTGTAATTACTACAACTAATAACATCCAAGTGAAAGATAGAACACCAACATGTCAGAAAAAAAAATCAAAAACAGAATCACTGACTTGTAAAAAGGACCACCCTCCTCCTAATAATGACTTGTAAACTCAATCAGGTGTAGCCACCCACTCACCTTCTTAATGGCACATAAAGCAATTTGACCTTGAACTGTGATCAGCTGAGGTCATTTTGATTAGCTCAGCATGAAAAGAGCTTTCCTGGAGCATTTTAGTCCCTGGTAGTGCAACTGAAGCAAACAATCAACTATAGGTGGCAAGGCATTGTCACCGGGATCTCCGAGATAAAGTTGTGGACAGGCACAAGTCAGGAGATGGATACCAAAAAATTCAAAGGCTTTATCAATGCCTAGACCAGTGATGGTGAACCTTGGCACCCCAGATGTTTTTGAACTACATTCCCCATGATACTCCTGCACTTTGCAGTGTAGTTGAGCATCATGGGAAATGTAGTTCCAAAATATCTAGGGTGCCAAGGTTCACCATCACTGGCCTAGACGCACAGTGAAATCTATTATTAATCAAGTGCCTGGTGTAAACATCATGTGTAACTAAATCAACGATGGCCGCGGGTGACTTCACGTGACTTCCAACCGTCCATACTCGTTACGTCCCTGTGGGCGGGACTTCTCAGCGGATACGGAAGAGACGTGAAGATCCGCTTTAAATAATGTATAGAAGATCACCATAGTTACGGTGCCTGCATGTAAATGAAAGAGCCAGGAGGAAACTGGTCAGAGAGGCTACCAAGAGGCCTACATCAACTCTTAAGCAGTTCCAGGAATTTATGACAAAGAGTGGTCATTGTGTGCATGTGACAATATCACAAATTATCCACAAATGTGGCTCGTATGGGAGGGTTGCAAGAAAAAAAAAAAAAAGACACTCTTCAATAAAGGCCACATGCAGTCACCACTGAGCTTTGCCAAAACACACCTTCAAGATTCTGAGACCACATGGAAAAAGGTGTTATGGTCAGATGAGACAAAAATTGTATTATTTGGCCTTAACACCAAACGATATGTCTGGTGGAAATCCAATACAGCTCACCATCCAAATAGCACCATTCCTACAGTAAAGTATGGAGGTGGTAATGTCCTGTTATGGGGATGTTTGTTTGCAACAGGGACTGGAGCACTTGTCAGGATAGAAGGAAAAATGGATGGGGCAAATACCGTCAAATTCTTGAGGAAAATCTGCTGCCCTCTGCCAGAAAGTTGACAATGGGAAGAAGGTACCTTCCAACATGACAGCGACCCAAAGTGCAAAGCAAAAATGAGCACACAGTGGCTGAAGGAGAAAAAGGTGAATGTCTTTGCATGGCCTAGTTAGAGCCCAGACTTAAACCGCGTTGAAAATCTGTGGAATGACTTGAAGACTGCAGTTCACAAACGGTCACAATCAAATTTAACTAAACTTGAGCAGTTCTGCAAAGAAGAGTGGGCACATATTGCAATGTCTACATGTGCAAAGTTAGTAGAGACATATCCCAACAGACTAAAGGCTGGAATTAAAGCAAAAGGTCGTGATCCTTTTTCCAACTCAGTGATTCTGTTTTTTACTTTTTTTTTTTTCTGACATGTTGGTGTTATAGCTTTCACTTGGATGTTATTAGTTGCACTGAGTAAATATAGCTGGATTAAATAAAAACTGTTTCTTCATTTAAGACTGCAAAGCAACAAAATGTGATTATTTTAAAGGGGGCAATTCTCTTCTATATACACTGTATACCTATTGAAGGGACTATTCTCAGGTGATACATAGACATGAAACAAATCCCCCTACATAAGTTGTATCTGTCTATCTGCAGTCTTCTCTTTTCTACATCTGTTCAAAGAACTGAATTTATAAGCTTGTCTGCAAGTTCAGAAAAAAAAAGGGGGCAGAGAGCTGAAGTTACATTCTTCAGAGCTCAGTGAGGAGCCGACTGGAGGTAAGAGACCCCCCCCCCCCACCACACACACACACACACACACACACACACACACACACACACGTGGCCGGCGGTCATCGCGACTGCCGGTGCACGCACCTGCTATCCCGCCTAAAGTAGCCAACGTACAGCTACGACGGTTCGCGGGATCGTGCCAACCTGACGCAGTATAATGACGGCGGCTGGTCGGCAAGTGGTTAAGTTGATAATACAAGGCAGTCTGTCATACAGAAAAAAGTTTTAACATCCTCAGCGAAGTCCTTTGTGGTGTTACCATATATCCAAGCATGGCAAATATTTTTTTTTCAAAATGATCGGTCTTTTTTTGTTTATAGCGCAAAAAAAAATTTAAATTGCAGAGGTGATCGAATACCACCAAAAGAAAGCTCTATTTGTGGGATAAAAAGGACATCAATTTTTTTTTTTTTGAGTACAATGTCGCACGTCCGTGCAATTGTCAGTTAAAGCGATGCAGTGCTGTATCACAAAAAATGTCCTGGTCATTAAGGGGGTAAATCCTTCCGAAGCAGAATTGGTTAAATACAGATTCTGAATCAAGTCAGGGAAGCATGACTGATTTGGGCCGTGTGCTAATAAGTAGCACACAGATTGCCGGTAAATGCCTGTTCACACTGGTGCGATGTCAGACATCGCATGTGATTCGCACCGCACTGCTGTGCAGATCACATATGATGCCTGTGCGATGCAAATTCAGTCATACAAATTGAATTGGTGTTCAATCAGATTGAATTGGTGTTCACGCCCATGCGATCCAATTCCTGTCTGAAATCACAGTTCACACTGCGATATGCAAACTGACATTACCTTCCGGACCACCCCACATGCATGCACTGCGGCAGGGTGGCCCTTCAGTGCGAAATCACGTACCTGTATGTGATTTACATCCATGGGTCTGGGTCTGAAATTCATGGGTCTGGGTTGCGCAAGCGTGCCCCCGGCTACCCGCTCCCACTGTGATTGGACACAGCAGGAGTCAATCAGTGGGACCCAATGTTCGCTGGCACCTGCCAGTGATCATTCCCGAGAGAGGCAGAACAGCAGTCTGCCTATGTAAACAAGACAGATCACCATTCTGTGAGACGCAGGAACACAGATCTCGGTCTTCCCCCAGTCAAAGCACATCCCCCACAGTTATCAAGCATGCCCAGGGAACACATTTAACCCTTTGATCGCCCGTTAACCCCCTCCCTGTCAGTGTCATTAGTACAGTGACAGTGCATTTTTTTAGCACTGATCAGTGTATTGGTGTCACTGGTCCCCAAAAAAGTGTCAAAAAGTGTCACTTAGTGTCTGATTTGTCCACCGCAATCCTGCTACAAGACGCTGATCGCCGCCATTACTTAGTAAAAAAGAAAAGTAAAAATTCCTAAAAAATATCCCATAGTTTGTAGATGCGATAACTTTTGAGCAAACCAATCAATATACACTTATTGGGATTTTTTTTTTTTTAACCAAAAACATGCAGCAGAATACATATTGGCCTAATTTGATGATGAAATTAGATTTTTTAATTGGATATGTTTTAAAGCAGAAGGTAAAATATATTGTTTTTCTTTTTCAAAATTGTTGGTCTTTTTTTGTGTATAGCGCAAAAAAAATTAAAATTAAAAAAACGCAGAGGTGATTATATACCACCAAAAGAAAGCTCTATTTGTGGGGGAAAAAAGACATCAATTTTATTTGGGTGCAACGTCCCATGACCACGCAATTGTCAGTTAAAGCGGAAGTAAACCCATCGATTTAACAGTCTAAAAAAAAAAAAAGGCATGCCGGGAATGCTAACTGCACATTGGCTGTGCTCTCAACCAAACAGTCAAACCATCCAATGGCTGGTGTCATAACGGATCACATGTGCAGCACTGTGGCAGTTGTAGATTAAACAGAGGCAAAGATGGCAGCTTCCTTGGCTGAAAACGACAGGGGGGTTTACTTCCACTTTAAAGTAATGCAATGCCATATCGCAAAAAATGGCCTGGTTATGAGGGGGAGGGTAAACATTCCGGCGCTGAAGTGGTTAATAAGCAAGAAACACATTAACCTTTCAATTTATTGTTCTTTGGGCCAAAGTTCTCCAATCTGTGCCTTCGATTTATTGGCTGTGAGAAGTCAAAACCGATTTTCTATTAGTGCCCATTAACTGGCCGAAAAACTAACAAATGATCCAAATGCCACATATTCAAATGATGTTTCATCTAGTGCAGTGGTTCTTAACCCCAGTCCTCATTACCCCCCACCAGGCCATGTTTTGGGAATTCCCTTAGATAAAATAGCTGTCCAAAATACCAAGCCATTGACTTAGATTTAAAGCACCTGTGCAAGGGAAAAGGAAAGCCTGCAAACATGGCCTGGTGGGGGGTAATGAGGACTGAGGTTAAGAACCACTGGTCTAGTGTATGGGGACCATTGGTTCTTTTAATAAGAATCTCAAAGCCTGTTCAAACAGCAAAACCTCTTGACCATCTCTGCATACTTTATGTTTTAGGCTGCAATTGCAAAACATTCGCCGTTTGGATACATGTGTTAACGAGCAGGTGTACCTAATAAAATAGCCACAGAATATACATATATCTCTTCTGGGACTAACTAAAACAGATATTAGCCCGGATCTGGTAGAGCAATTTCACATTTTGTTCCCTTATGTACTTTTGCAAAGCCAAGTTTAAAAATGTATGAAAAATTATAGTATAATTATACTGTAATTATACAAAGATGTAATCTAGCGTTTTTTTACAGCATAACAGAGAAAGAAAAAGATAGCTCCGTTTAATAAAAACAAGCTATCATTGCCACAAGAACTCATTTTTTTCTTTTAATACAACAGTCTTTTTTTTAAATCCGGTTTAGTAATTCGCCAGCAATGAACCATTAAACATTACAGTTGCTTTGCAGCCCAAAATGTGTTGTTTTATTTTATTAATGACTGTATAAAAATGCAATAGATATATATAAAAAAAATAAAAAATAAAATAAAATTGGACATTAAAAGGTGCCGATAAATACACAAGATTGTTAAAATGTAACAAATTCAATTTCATATCATTAAAACATTTTTTTCATTAAAACCCAAGATCCCAGATTCAAGAGAATTCGGCTTTTTCAGGAGTGTTTAACCACTTTCAGACCGGACCATTTTGCTGGCTTAAGACCAGAACACTTTTTGCGATTCGGCACTGCGTCACTTTAACTGACAAGTGCGCGATCGTGCGACGTGGCTCCCAAACAAAATTGACGTAATTTTTTGCCACAAATATAGCTTTCTTTTGGTGGTATTTGATCGCCCCTGCGGTTTTTATTTTTTGCACTATAAACAAAAAAAAGAGCGACAATTTTGAAAAAAAATAATTTTTACTTTTTGCTATAATTAATATCCCCCAAAAATATATAAAAATAACATTGCAACTTTAACCACTTTAAGACCCCTTTCACACTGGTGGGTCCTGCCAGAAGCTTCTTTGGAGCGGTGAACTCACCGCTCTTTCCCATTGACAACAATGGGGCAGCGCTGCTCCGCCGGTGTTTTGTGGGCAGATTTAACCCCTTTTCGGCCACTAGTGGGGGTTAAAACCGCCCCGCTAGTGGCCGAATAGGGGTGTGAAAGGGGTCTAAGACCAGTTACCACAGTTGTGCTGCAGCCAGTTGGCTCTCCTGGGCGAATTGGCCTCAATGTAGGTCAGCGTGGGCGGGAGCGTGCCCACAGGTCGGGCGGACTCTTATGTCTATGTAAACAAGGCGGATCCCCATTCTGACAGATCTACTGTTCCCAGTCATTGGTTTTTTTTTTTTTCTACCAAAAATATGTAGAAGGATATATAAAATCGGCCAAAACTGATGAAGATATTTGTTTTACATTTTTTGGGGGGGATATTATAACAATAAGTAAAAAAATATGTGTTTTTTCAAAATTAAAGCATTTTTTTGTTTATACCACAAAAAATAAAATCTGCAGAGGTGATCAAATACCAAATCAAAACAAAGCTCCATTTGTGGGAAAAAAGAACGTCAATTTTGTTTGGGTACAATGTCACATGACCGCACAATTGTCAGTTAAAAATGACGTAGTGCCGTATCGCAAAAAATGGCCCGGTCATTAAGGGGGCAAATCCTTCCGGCCCTTAAAGGGGTTGTAAAGGTTTTTTTTTTTTTTTTTTTTTTTTGTTTCTAAATAGGTTCCTTTAAGCTAGCGCATTGTTGGTTCACTTACCTTTTCCTTCGATTTCCCTTCTAAATGTTTTTTTTTTCTTTGTCTGAATTTCTCACTTCCTGTTTCTCCTCAGTAAGGAAAAGATAAGTGAACCAACAATGCACTAGCTTAAAGGAACCTATTTAGAAAATAAAAAATTAACCTTTACAACCCCTTTAACTAGTTAAAGAAAGCCTGTCACCAACCTAAAAAAAATTGCTTGTAAAAGCACAAATTAAAAAAAAAGCCAAAAAGGTTCGATTTGGAGCCAACCACCATTACATCCCATAATTCATTAGAAATGGCTATCAAGGCAGCCCCCTAAAGGTGCAAAGGGAGTTTATTGGTGTTACCTCTCAAGAAAAGACAAACATGTATTAAGTGAAAACACATTTTATTAATGTAAATTTAACGCAACAAACCAGGTTTATGGATTATCCAAAAAAAAAAAAAAAAAGTTAAAAAATTTGTACTTGCTACTAAATTGAACATAACCCTATTACAATATAAATACAAGCATGCACAAGGCATGCTCTTTCGGTTTCCTCTTTTTTGACATTCTGCCCACTTAGTGCTAATATTATTAATTGTAGGCTTGACTTCCTCTACTGGTTTTTCCCCTTTCCCATTTTCTTATACTCAACTACCCCACTTGCCTTAAAACATGAAACCCTGCTACGGTCTTTTGATACCCTGGCTTACGTAGATTGTTAAAAAAAATTCTCATCACAACTACAAAATTGTCCCTTTGGGTTGTTCCCGCTAAAATATTGATAACACAGATAAAGTGATTACTTGAATCAGTTAACTTGCCTGTCCATGTACTTTTTTTTTTTTTTACTACTAAATGGTGTTACACTACTGTGTCTGTAAATGTGTATGCTCAGATGTTTACACAAAATAAAGAATAAAAAAAATAAAAATTACAGGAAATGCATTTATAATAAGCAACAAATGTTTCTGTCGGAATGGTAAATAAGGACAAACTATCACCCTTTGAACTTTAGTTGCTGAGAACTATCTCTATATATTACAAATTGCATAGAATATCTGTACAAGTGCTGAAATAATCCACAGCACTCCCTAGCATCATGGAAAGTGCCTCTGCACATGGGATTTAAGGTCAAGGCTGCAGATGTTTATGTTAACGCAGAATCGGAAAGGGCTACATTTTAGAATAATCCAATGCACACATTATGCGGATTGGTGAGGAAACTATATCAGAGATCAGTAAAATAACACAAAACACCATCTGTCCAATCCATTTGTTGAAAATGTCATATGGAATAACCACGCTGATGGAGATGAATTTCATTCTACAAAATGAAATAGAACTAATGTATCACCTATTTTATACATATAAAAACTTTGACTAAAAAGGGAGTGATGAAAAAAATCTGAAAAAAATCTAAATTGGTGTTGTGACAGTCATGACAATAAATAGGCCATAAACAGGCAACTGTGATTAAGTGTGGGCATAATACAGGTAGCTGGGACAATGGGTAGGCAACTAATGGGCATGATAACAATATGTAGGCAGGGTATACAGAGCTGTCCATGTAGTTTATGCGTGGGTTAATTTTTGGTTACTCTGGGATGCACTATGGATGGTGGTGCATCAGCCTGAAGTTTCCTTTGGAGGGGATACAGGGGAAAGGAAGTTGTTCCCCAAAGCTTTTTCCATGGGAGGCAGACTGAAGGCCACACATTTGATGCAATCACTGATATGTAGAAAGCAATTACCTGAACTTATAGGACCTAAGCAATTAAGCATGGGAAAAGAGAGAGACTGACTAACATCCATATGGGAAGTGCCAATGCTTCAGGTATGCTTTGCTAACAATCTTTGAATATTTCTCAAATGCTGCATTACTGAACTATATGGAACCTGTCACCTAAGTGCCAAGCACTAAACACAATGAACAAGCTCCATTATTTAGCACAATCTGGTCTGGTCATTATGTGTAGAAATCAAGTGTGTGCTTTTACTGTGAATGCTGACAGGGAATAAAGTGTAAAAACTATGGCGACAATGAATTAAGAGAAAATGTAACATCTGCATAAAGAAGGAGCAGCCAGTTCGGGAGAAGGACCAGTGGTAGCCAGTGACTCAGGTTCTGTTGGAGGGGTTGATTTATTCCCAGTTGATCTGACCTTCCCAGCAGTTGTGACCCTATCTTAGGTCTCGCTGCAGAACTGAGCCTTCCAGGAGACTGAGCCTGAGGAGACTGAGCCTGAGGAGACGGAGACTGAGCCTGAGGAGACGGAGACTGAGCCTGAGGAGACGGAGACTGAGCCTGAGGAGACGGAGACTGAGCCTGAGGAGACGGAGACTGAACCGGAGGAGACGGAGACTGAACCGGAGGAGACGGAGACTGAACCGGAGGAGACGGAGACTGAACCGGAGGAGACGGAGACTGAACCGGAGGAGACGGAGACTGAACCGGAGGAGACGGAGACTGAACCGGAGGAGACGGAGACTGAGCCTGAGGAGACGGAGACTGAGCCTGAGGAGACGGAGACTGAGCCTGAGGAGACGGAGACTGAGCCTGAGGAGACGGAGACTGAGCCTGAGGAGACGGAGACTGAGCCTGAGGAGACGGAGACTACGGAGACTGAGGAGACGGAGACTGAGACTGAGGAGACGGAGACTACGGAGACTGAGGAGACGTAGACTGAGCCTACGGAGACGGAGACTGAGCCTGAGGAGACGGAGACTGAGCCTGAGGAGACGGAGACTGAGCCTGAGGAGACTGAGCCTGAGGAGACTGAGACGGAGCCTGAGGAGACGGAGCCTGAGGAGACGGAGCCTGAGGAGACGGAGCCTGAGACTGAACCATGAATGTGCAGGACATGCAAAGTATTTGATGGCTTCCCTCCCATGCCTTTGGACTGAAACAAGTATGAGTGTACTGTATGTGTAGGAACTGGTGGCGGATTATTAGTGTTCTGCACGGTCAGCCTCAAAATGCCTCTGTGGTCAATGTTAGGATAGGTGTTCCTGGTGGGAAGATGACATGCTCCTTCTGGTGAGGCGGTCTGATGAATGGCCCAAGAGATGTTCTCTCACACATTAAGCAAATAAAAAGCTTTGCTGGTAATCCCCCCATGCTACCAACACATTTATAAATAGGTAATAAATTGCAGGTACAATGACCAAAGCCTAATCTGTTTGCTACCTCCCCTTGCTTTTACTCCAGTTTTCCAAACCACACGCAGTGATCACTGTCTCCCTCTGACTATCCTTCCTGTGGTGAGGGGAAGAGGAGGAGACAAAACAGCCTGCATTAGGGATTTCTCTTTCTCTTTTCTCTACAAAATCGGTTCACGCCACAGTGCAACTCACTATTCCAATTAGCAGTAGCTGGAGGGAGCTCCCAGTGGCCTAGAGACCAAGTATTCTTATCGATTAGCTAGAGTCTATGAGTCAGTTACATGGAATTCCTAGATAAGCATATTCAGTACAACACCTTAATACTTACAACTTTAACCATATCAGGTATTATACCCAAGTTGGCACTGTAGTATTATAGTCAGTGATATAAGCAGGGAACCTAGGTACTTATTTTTCCAAAGTTTATAGTTTAAAATTTAAAGCCCCAACTCTAGCTTGGGTGAACAGTGAATAGCACCACCCCATTAAGGACTCAACTTTTTTCCAATGCTTTGAGGGGTCTTTAGGCCACTTATTTGAAGCATGGTACACTCTTCCTCCTCTCTTCTTATCCAGAAACAGGCAATCTTTAATGATGCAGACATTTTTCTGCAGCATTGTACTGTGTGTGCAATGCAGTAAAGATGCACTTCCAGGGGGTAAAACTATTACCCTCTGGGTTTATACTAGTTGACTGAATGACACCAGGGCTTATTTAACCCAGAAGAGACCCAGGGCTTGACCACAAAGTGGTGAGTCTGCGAAGACAGAGTTGGGGAGAGGACTAGTATTGCAAGTGAAAGTGGATGCTTTTTTCTTTTTTTTATGTTGCTGTGCAATTGAAAAAAAAAAGAAAAAAAAAGTATGACAGGAGTTGAGCTATAAAACGATTTCTCACTCAGGCTCTCCATTACTTCCCAATGAGTTGTTGGGTAATGAGGTAAGGAGAGCATTTTCTCCTTGTTAGTGTGCCGTGGCAAGAGTTTAAGATCCAGCTCCAGACATTTTTTTTTTCTATCAGGATGTCACAGGACAGGAAAGGTGGGAAATCTGAATTATTTTTTTTAATAAAAATAAATGTTAGTAATTAGGTCCATCAGCATGATGGATAGTGCAGATGATACTGTACATCCTGCTAACAATCTTAAAGTTCCTATTCATTCTATAAGAATAGAAAGTTTGACTTCTTTAGCTCATCTTCTGAAAAAAAACAAAAAACCTGCATGAGATCGATGAATCACACAAACAAATTATTCCCCCTAAAACCGGGTATGCCCTCAGCTAACAAAGAACTGCAAATCTAAGCATGCCTGGTATGGCTGAATACCACTTATTCATGATCAGCGGAGAGGCCCTCAGTTACCAAACGCACCGCTAATTTTCTACTTTTCAGTAGAGCGGATAGGTTTTATCCGTTGCCGTCCTTTGTGTGCCCAGATGGAGATTCCACCCCTAAACTGTCTAGCAGTGACAGCGGCTTCTCTTCTAAGGCCGATGTTCTCTGCCGTCATAGATTGTCTATATATTCCTATGGAGCATCCACCATAAGGTGCAAAACCACAGAAAACCAGTCTCTCGGGCAAGCAGCACCTGACATTGCTAGGACAGGAGCGGAAGCAGATTTTCTTGACAGGGTCACGAAAGGCATCTGGTGCAGGTATAAACCCTTCAGTGCTCCACTCAACCTAAATCTACTGTAGAGCTCTAATTTACAGCTAAGCTTCAATTTTTTTACTATGAAAAACAATGATGAGTAGCAGAACCATCTCACAAACAGAAATGGGCACATGAATGAAAAATGCTACGGCGATCATCTATTTTGGATCCTAACATGGTCATCATAAGATTGGAGTGAACAAGCACAATGTCGTCACACTGCACAGAAGTAGTGATCAGAGGAGTATTCTGTTGTATTAAAAGGCATCTTGTACTGAAAAAAAAAAAAAAAAAAAAAAAAGCTTCCATTGTAGACCTACCTTTTGACTTTTAAGTTGATCTAAAGCTTTTAGTACCCTGACCTGAAGTAATATGCAGATTAGAATTCGCTTTTATGTTCTTGGTTTGTATGTTTGTTCCAGGTAAAACTAGCTTTTTCAGCAATGGAAGACTCCCCATCTTTCTCTCAAAACAGGTTTCCTTTAATGTGAAGTGTAAAAAGACTCCTGAGAACACAAAACGTACAACATCCCACTTGCAGGTGTCAAGGTTCAGACAATGAAGTCTAGAGGTCTGTTGGATCCTCCTTTTCTTTTCATATATTGCTTGTATTTTTGTTTCTGTGATATATGTATGTCATGTGCATTAACGGACCCATCTACTTTCTTCCCCTTAATAGTATCAAAGAGCCAAAACCTATGAACTATATCATTTCTATCTCCTTTTCTGTTTTTTCCTCCAGTTCCTCAGCTGCTATCTGCCATTCCCTAATCACTTTAGACTCTTTAGCTTCTTACTTTTCATCATCACGCCTCTCCTTTAGCCTAACAAGAGAGCAGGAAGAGGACCCGTGTCTGCGGGGAGAGCAACACCTGTTGGAGATATGAGTGCTCCCATCACCTCCTCTCACGTTCCCTGGAGGTAGAGCTGGAACATCTTCATTCTCCACATGTCTGGGGACTTGCTCCAACGCATCTTCTCCACACCAGCTTCACATTATATGTGTATATGTACAGCTACGTTTGCGAATTACATATGCATGCTGTACTTCCTGTTTAGTAATGAAGTACAGTGATTATGCATTATTGCACCTCACACTCACTGTAAAGCTGGCCACACACTTTAAGACTTCTGTCATTCACCACAGTGGGCTGGAGGAGAAAAATCACTTTGTTTCCCCAT